>CM069541.1:56430000-56925000 GCA_035773235.1 Eospalax fontanierii
TGTATATAAATACATAAATGTAATTTTTAAAAGAAAAAAAGTCATTTTAGCAGGGTTTGGAGACATAGCTCAATGGTATAGTGCATAGCATGATCTAGTTAAAAAAAATTATTTTGGGCTGGAGAGATGACTCAGCAGTTAAGAGCACTGACTGTTCTTGCAGAGGACCTGGGTTCAATTCCCAGCACCCACATGGTGGCTAACAACTATCTGTAACTCCAGTTCCGGGGATCTGATGCCCTCTTCTCGCCTCTGTGGGTATTACACAGAACAGGTGCACTTACATGCAGGCAACACACTCATACACATAAAATAATAAAATAAAATAAATTCATTTCTTCATTTCGACTCCCAGTGTGGTAGTACATAGCCCAAATGTCCTCCCTGGGGAGGTAGAGGCACAAAGATCCCAAATTCAAGGCCAGGCCATATTATCTATATCAATTTGAGGCCACCTTGAGCTCCACAGCCAGAATCATGTCTCAGAGAGATAGGAACAAAAAGGTCACTTTGAATCATGAAAAGGGAAAGCCTGAATGGGCAAAAAGGGGAGCAGGTGGACAGTGTGGGAATGTGTGAGGTCTCTGAGTGAGGACAGGAACAGATGTGACAGCCCTCCTTCCGCCACCCTCAGGTCAGCGCACCATTGGGGTCATCACCAAACTGGACCTGATGGATGAGGGCACAGATGCCCGAGATGTTCTGGAGAACAAGCTTCTCCCCCTGCGCAGAGGTAGGCAGACACCCCGCCACCCTGCCCTTCCATTCACCCACCTCCCTGGAAGGCTGGCTGCCCCTGACCTTGACCCTGCCCACAGGCTACATTGGGGTGGTGAACAGAAGCCAAAAGGACATTGATGGAAAGAAGGATATCACGGCGGCCTTGGCGGCCGAACGCAAGTTCTTCCTCTCCCATCCATCCTACCGCCACCTGGCTGACCGCATGGGCACACCCTACTTGCAGAAGGTCCTCAACCAGGTATGAAGCAGGCCAGGATAAGAATCTGTTCAGTGCATCTTGAGGGTGACCAGGAAAGGTTAGCATCCCCTTCAACAACCTGAGATCTGTTAAGCAGTCCCACAGGGAGGCAGATACAGAGCTGGGATGGCCATTCCTGTCTAGGGCCTGCAATAGGAGCCCCAGGACTCTCAGCATGTAGAGAAGATCAGGAGCTTATGTGATACTGACAAGGGCTTGAGTGGGGAGTCAGGACTGGCATGTATTCAGCTGAAGTCCTTAGTCCTGAAACCACCAGCATTGCAGAAGCTTCCCTGGGATGTTTCCCATCTGGACCAGGGTTTTCAGAATGTGTGTGTGTGTGTGTGTGTGCGTGTGTGTGTGTGTGTGTGTGGTGTTGACAGTTGGGAATGACATAGACCTGGATTCCAATCTCAGCTTCTAGCCAGGGATGATGGCACGTCTTTAATCCCAGCACTTGGAAGACAGAAGCAGGTGGGTCTCTGTGCCATCAAGACCAGCCTGGTCTACATAGTGAGTTCCAGGCCAGCTGGGGCCACAGGGAGACACTGTCTTCAACAACAACCATAGCATCAATCCCAGCTTCATCCATCACTCACTAAAACACTTGCCTTAGGGGAAGGCTTGGCACCCAGAGAGTGCAAGGCTTCAGGGGTCCCTCAGCCTCCTCTGCCCAAAGGCATTTATTTGGATTCTGGTCTCTAAAAATATTCAACTAGTCAAAATCAGGTAGTTCCAAATACAAACAGATCCCTGAGTTCTATTAAACACTGAGTTGTGGCATATTAATTCCAATTGCACGTGCCCAGTGCCAGGCCTGCCCTCTACAGCTTGTGTCCACGTCCAAACAGCCTCTTGGTGTCCCTTAGATGTTGCCTGGGCCTGTGAGCATCTGGGATTGTGACTGACTTTTTTAAAAAAATTTTTTATGTGTAGAGTGTTGTGCCTGCATGTATGTAAGTGTACCTGTGTCGTGCAGTGCCCACAGAGATCAGAAGAGGGCGTCGGATCCCCTGGAACCAGAGTTATTAGTTGTTAGCCACCACGTGGGTGCTGACATTCGCCCCCCCCTCAACCCCCGTCTTCTGCAAGAATAGCCAGTGCTCTTAACCACTGAGCCATCTCTCCAGCCCCGTGACTCTGGCTTTAACCCTCTTCTTTCCCTCACCTCCAGCAACTGACCAACCACATCCGGGACACGCTGCCAGGGCTTCGGAACAAGCTGCAAAGCCAGCTGCTGTCCATTGAGAAGGAGGTGGAGGAGTACAAGAACTTCCGCCCCGATGACCCATCACGAAAGACCAAGGCCCTACTGCAGTGAGCTCCAGCCCCCGTCCTCTGGGCTGAACTGTTCCAGCCCCTCCCATTCTCCTGGGCCCACGGCCCCCTCCCTCTGCCTCCTCAGACCACACCTCTCTCCCACATAGGATGGTCCAGCAGTTTGCAGTGGACTTCGAGAAGCGCATCGAGGGCTCTGGAGACCAGATCGACACCTATGAACTGTCAGGGGGAGCCCGCATTAACCGAATCTTCCATGAGCGCTTCCCGTTTGAACTGGTTAAGGTAGTGCCAGGTGAGAGGGTGGGCCCTGTCTCCATCTCCAGTGGGGTGACCAGGCCCTGACCAGCGTTTTGTCTGCTTTTCACTGCAGATGGAGTTTGATGAGAAGGAACTCCGGAGGGAGATCAGCTATGCCATCAAGAACATTCATGGCATCAGGCACGTACTGGGACCCGGGCAGGAGCTGTACCCTGGAGGGTGGGGGCTGCACCCCAGAAAGCAGGGGAACAGGGCTAGAAGGGGCCTTCCTCAAAAAAGACCTGAGAGTCCTAGTCCCCAGTTCTCTCAACCCCAGCTTTCTGACTCCCAGTTCAACAGGCCCCAGCCAAGGGATAGCGCTGGGAGGCTGTGCCACCCCCATAGCCTGGGCTCCTTAGCTGTCCCTAGAAGCATGACTTGGAGGCACAGGATGCAGGTGGCCAGGGAAGCACCCCATAGAGCTATGTCCTTCACCCCTCCTCAGGGTGAGACAACTCTGCCCAGTGCCACCCAGGTGGCATTCTGTACCACTGGATAGGGCCTGGGGTAGAGTGTCCAAGTATGGTTCTACATCCCTAAGGAGGGAGCCTTTCAACCCAACAGACCCTCCCAGATTCCCCCCAACATCACCTGTTCCAACCACTTCCTTTCTAGGCCACCCAAAGGCCCGTGATATAGAACGGGAAGGTAGCTTGTGAAGTTAAGATCCCCTCTGGGACCCAGGCCCACACTGTACCCATTCAGCACCTCCATGACCAAGATGGAAATGGCCTGTGTTCATGAGGGTTCTGTGCTTTGGCTAGGCATGGAATTTACATTCTGACAACTGCCCTGGCCAAGACTGGAGACCTCTCTCTCCTGGTCTTAACATGAGAAGCTCAATTCCCAGAAAGACTCATAAGGAGGACCCAGTTTGGCAATTTCCAACCCCTTTGGGGTCATAGAACCTTCTGTAGGAGCACTTATGATGAAGCAGTATGGACCCAGAGAGACTCAGGCAGAGTTGTCTTGCCTCAACAATCACTGATGGAAAGCCCCTCATTAGAACCTCCACCCATTGTACAGATGGAGATTCTGAGATTCAGTGAGGGGACATCCTCCCTTCCCCCATAGGCACACAGAGCTCAGGGGTTGGGGAGGGACCCTGGCCTGGCATTTCTGGCAGGTGCCAGCCTGTGACACTCTGCCCTTCTCCCGCTCTGGGCATTCAGAACAGGGCTGTTTACCCCAGACATGGCCTTTGAGACCATTGTGAAAAAGCAGGTGAAGAAGATCCGAGAACCGTGTCTCAAGTGTGTGGACATGGTTATCTCGGAGCTAATCAGCACCGTTAGACAGTGCACCAAGAAGGTAACTGGCGGCCCCTGGCCAGCCCCTACCAGCCCCTGCCTCCCCTGCATCGCTCAGCCAGGCGCTCCTTCCCCACGTCCCCCACCACTTCCTTGGTAGCATGCACAGGCCTCAGCGGGGTGGGAGAGGCAGGCAATCACAGACTAGGGTTGGGGGGACCCTCTGAGGGGACCTCATCCACCCCCCTGACCCGCAGCCCTGGAGATCAAAGAACTGGATACTAGGAAATACCTCCCCTGGCTCAGAAAGAATGGCTCTTGAGGCAGCCCTGGGCCCAGGCCTTGCCCACAGAAGTGGGGTCGTCCTCCAGAGCTCTGGGAGGGTCTTGGAAAAGCCTTGGCCTGGGGACAGGTGAGGCACATGACCTTCTGGGGTGCTGCATGGGAGCCCCGGCAGCCATGCAGTACCGAGGGCCCAGGACTGGCAGGTACCATCTTTTCCATCCACACCCTCTCACCTGGAAACTCACTCAGGCCTTACCTCCCCTTCCATCCACATTCAGCCTTCCAGGGACAGAGCTGTCTCCCGCCAGCAAGTCATCGAGCCTCACAGACCTGCCCAGGGAGGGCATAGCTGGGGCGGGATGGTGCCCATTTCACAGCAGGAAAACTGAGGCTCAGGGAGGGCATCAAGTGACTGACCCAATGTCGTATTCACTAAGTGGTGGCAGAACTGTTACTGGAAGCCGAGGCGGTGGACTCCAAGTCCAGTGCTCATTTTTCCCACCCCAGCCTTCCTCTCCACTACTGCCTTGGCCCCTTGATCACCATCTCTATTCTTTCTGTCTTTCTTCTTCTCTCTCTTTCTGTCTTTTGGAGTTGAGCTCCCACATATCTATTTGGAGGAGAGGCAAGGGATGCCCTTAAGGAGAAAGGGCGGGGCAGAAGCGGGGCAGGCAGGCAGAGCATGGAGCTCAGTCTGCTCCTGAAGCTCAAGAGGCTTCACCTGCATCACAGACTATGAAGTGGACACCCCTGGAGCTGGGTAGGGCACAGCCTGGCAGCTAGACAAAGTACACCTGGAGGAGGTAGCAAGTGGGCTGGGTTTTGGAGTCAGGCCGGGGCAAATGCGGGGAGCTGAAAAGCCTAGAATTAAACAGATACATGGCCCAGTCCTGACCTGGTCCTGGCCTGGGTCAGCTCCTTAGGAGAACCCAGGGTTGTAGACAAAAGTGGCAATCGGAAGAGAGCAGGCAGGCTCCGTGTTGAGGGTGCTTATAGGGGCATCCCTGGTGGGGAGGATTTGAACTGATAGGGCTTTCTTGGACCAGGGGCTTGGTCCCTGCTTCCTCTGGCCATACCCCCAGAGCCCTGGGGAGCTCTTGGCAGCACCTGGCAGGTGTGGCCCTGGGAGTGGTGAGGGGCTGGGTCCCATGCTCACATTGTCTTCTGTTCTCTCTTTTTCTGTGTTGGTGTTTCTCTCTCTCCCTCCCACCCCATGCCTGTGCCATCCTCACCCACCCTCGAGCCCGGCCTCTTGGCTTTCACTCCTGCTCCTCTTCCCCTTTGCCCACCCGGCTGCTCCCGCTCCTGACCCCTCTTCCTCACTGGGTGCAGGACGGGCCTCTTCACACCTGACCTCGCTTTTGAAGCCACAGTGAAAAAGCAGGTGCAGAAGCTTAAAGAACCCAGTATCAAGTGTGTGGACATGGTAGTCAGTGAGCTCACGGCCACCATCAGAAAGTGTAGCGAAAAGGTATGGCGGCCGCCTGGGAGGGGCTGGGCCCGCCCGTCGTCCCTTCCCAGTGGCCACAACAGATGTGATGACCTCTTGGCTCCCCACTGGGATCCAGGCACCCATACAGACCTGCGATCCCTGGTTCGATGTTTCCAGTTTGTAGCCCTGGGATACCTCCATCCAGGATCCCATCAATCCCACCCCAAGCTTCCTCAGCAACTCCTTTCCAGCAGTAGGGATCACTGTGACAAGCAGTGGTGACAGGAAATGGTGGCTGTTCAGCGAGCGGCTGCCGTGTGTAATCCCTGGGCTTAGTGCTGGTCCTTACTATCTGACTTAATCTTCTCAACCCTACGGAATAGGTAGCATCTTTATTCCCATCTTCCAGGTGACCAGGACTCAGACTTTGGAACGGGACCCAGGGTCAGGGCCTCTTACAGTGGGGGACCATCCCAGGACCTCAAAGCCAATTTGCCTCAAAGCATGTTGAGTTGCTGTCGGCCGCAATCTATGCAAGGCAGACATGGGCAGACTCGTTTGAGTTGCCTGTGATCTCTTTGATGCCTTTTTCCTGTCTCCCCACTTTTGGCCATTTTGAGAACTTTTAACCAGACTGTCCAAAGCAGCATGTGCAAGGGGATCCATTGGCTGTGGGAGCTTTCCCAGAAGCCCCATGCTGTCCTCATCCCCAGCAGCAGGGATGGGGAGTGAAGCCAGCCTCACCTGAGTTGGAAAATATCTCTTGAGCTGAGGTGCGTGTGTGCATGCGTGTGTGTGTGTATGTGTGTGCGTGTGTGTGTGTGTGTGTGTGCGCGCATTTCCATCTGTGCAAGCTTTGAGTTGCTGGTAAGCATCACCTGATTCTTTTCTTTGGGGCACTGTGTCGTGGAGTCCTGCTGTACTGGTTCAGAGACTAACCTGAGGCCCTCTGTCTTGGGGTCCTTTCCACTGCTGAGGGATGGCGTGACTGACACAAGGATCCCGCTGACGGGCACTTAGCGTGCCCCAACTCTTGTTTTTCTTTCTTTTCTCTCTCCTTCTTTTTTGAGACAGAGTTTCACTCTGTAACTCAGGCTGGTCTAGAATTCACTACATAGCCTAGGTTGGCCTAAACTTTATGGCAAGTCTCCTGGCATGTCTCAGCTTCCTCAGTGCTGGAAATACAGACATGAACCACCACATGGACCTTAAACTTTCATATTCTGGGCTGACAAGTGGCTCCACAGGTCAAAGCTCTTGTTGTGTACCTGTGGCTCTACACATCATGTCCATATACAGTAATATGGAATAAACTACAAGTTAAAAAGTCCATATTTTGACAAATCCTTTTTCTATTTTCCCTTGTTTATTTTGACCACGTTCACATTGTGAATATATAAATACATACTGCTTTTTGCTTACTACACTTTCAGTGGAATTATTATGTAGCTGTAGCCTATATAAATGTTTTTTAAAATTTTTATATTTGTGTTTAGTATTTTATGTCTATGAGTGTATTTCTGGAACGTATGTAAGAGCACCCTTGTCGTGCAATGCCCATGGAAGTCAGAGGGGGGAGTTGGAACCCCTGGAACTGGAGTTACAGATAGTTCTTAGCCACCATGTGGGTTCTGGGAACTGAACCCAGGTCCCCTGCAAGAGCAGCCAGTGCTCTGCTCTTTAGTGCTGAGCCATCTCTCCAGCCCTATAAATGGTTTTATTTTTGGTTTTAGTTTTGTTTTTTGAGACAGGGTCTCATTATTCCCTGGCTAGGCTGGAACTTGCTCTGTAGATCAGGCTGACCTCAAATTTACAGAAATCCATCTGCCTCTGTTTCCTCAGTGCTGGAATTAAAGGTGTATGCACCATATTCAGCATATATAAACATTTTTAATAGTGGCATGAGAGTCTATGAAATAGATTTACCTAACCATTTTCCTATTTTGAACATTTAGTATCTAGTTTTCAAAATTATAAAGAAAAGGTTTCCAGGCGTGGTGGCGCACATCTTTAATCCCAGCACTCAGGAGGCAGAGGCAGGCAGACCTCTCTGAGTTCAAGGCCAGGCTGGTCTACATAGTGACTTCCGAGCTAAATGGGGCTACAGGGAGACCCTGTCTCAAAAAGACCAAAAGAAAGAAATAGGGAGCAGGGAGATGGCTCAGTTGGTAAAGTACTTGCCACAAAACATGAAGACCTGAGTTCAGATCCCTGGCACTTACATAAAAAGCCAGGTCGGGGCTGGAGAGATGGCTCAGCGCTCAAGAGCACTGACGACTCTTGCAGAGGATCCAGGTTTGATTCCCGCCTCCCACATGGAGGCTAACAACCATTGAGATCCATGAGATCCAGCACCTTCTGACTTCTGCAGGTGACGCACAACACAGGTGTACTTACATGCATGCAGGCAGTACACTCATACAGGTAAAATACAAAATAATAAACATGATTAAAACAAACCCAGGTGTAGTGGCACGCGTGTGTGATCCCAGTGCTGGGGATGTAGAGCTAGACAGAGCCCTGAAGCTGACTGACAGCCAGCCTAGTCGAAGTGCGGCTCTAGGATCAGTGAGAAAGTCGGTCTCAAAAAATAAGGTGGGGAAGCAATCCAGGAAGACATACAACATTGACTTCTGGCCTCCACATGCATGAGCACACACACACACACATGTGCATACATACATACAGAGACTGCATATAAAGATCTTCTCTGTTTCTTTCTCTAAGATTATTTCCTTAGACTAGATTCCTAGAAGACTGATTGCTAGATAGACATTGAAAAACCATAGAACACTTTGCAGAATTGCATTTCAAAAGGAAAGTAGTACTTGTTGTGAATAGTAAGACTCTGAAAGCGATCCAGATGCCCATCAAGAGGGGATCAATAATAGCTATTGCCAAGATAGTGGAGGACCTGCCTCTGTTAAAAGGACTGGTCGTGGTGGCTTATGCCTATGATCCCAGCTCTGTGGAGTACAGACAGGAGGATCAAAAGTTCAAATCACCTTTGGCTACATAGTTGGCCAGAGGCTGGCCTGGCCTACAGAAGACCCTGTCTTAAAAAAAAAAAAAAAAATAGAAAGACAAAGAAAAATGGCTTGCTTCTGTTAACTATCACTCTGTAACATACTGAGGGTTAGGGAGGCAGACTCCAGAGAAGAATGTAGACAGTATTTTAGAGGGGAAAAAAAATGTATATTTGATGGTAAAATTCCAAAGTCATAGTTACCAAATTGGTAACCATTGTTTGAAAAGAGGAAAGGAGCCTAGGAATCTTTCATTTCTGCTTCACAAGCTTCACAAATCTCAGTCATTTAAGCCTTTTGTGTTTATTTAAATGATTTCTGTGAGCAGAAAATGGTTGACAAAACCTCAGAAAGGAGAACGTTTGTCTTAAAGATAAAATTTTTGCCTTTTGACTTAATGTTCATTCACTTTCTTTTAAAATATTTATTTATGTATTTGTACTTTATGTGTATGAGTGTTTTGCCTGCTTGTATGTAAGTGCACCCATGTCCTACAATGACCTCAGAGGCCAGAAGAAGGTGTTAGATTCCCTGGAACTGGAGTTACAGATGGTTGTTAGCTGTCATGTGGGTGCTGAGAACTGAACCCTGGTCCTCTGCAAGAGCAACCAGTGCTCTTAACCCTAACCACTGGGCGTCTTTCTAGCCCCTGTCTTTTTTTCTTTTTCTCCTTTAATCTCTAAATTTTCTAAGTTTATCACTCTCACCACAGGATTGGTACGTGTCTAATTACTCCTGTCCCTGCTGGGATTTGATATTTTTTTCATCTCTGGACTGAACTACAAGTTTAATGTTGGGTATAGGACATTCTCAGTAATCACAAGGAGAGCCCCACTGATCCCACTTGACCTACAGAGGAAGGCTTAGAGAGGTTTAGTCATTTTTTTCTGGAAAGTCAGCAGGCGGGGGCTGGCTTTGAACCCAGGGATTATGGCTCCAAGGGCTGTGTCCCTGGCCTCTAAACCAGTGGGACTCCAGTGTGGCCACTCCACTCAGCCAAGGACTGAGAGAAAAAAGTTCCATTTTAAAAACTGGCTGAAAGTCCTGGAAACGCTCGGTGGCAGCTGGTATGGAAAAAGAAGCTCAAAGAGACGCAACTCAAGGAGGCTGAGGTGGCCCTGTCTATGCGCAACGCGTGGGAAACTTGAGACATGCAGTGTCCAGGCACTTGTTGGGGAACTGGTCATGCTCTTTGGCAAATTGCTCCCTCCTTCCCAGCTCCACCCCCACCCCTGTCCTAGGAGGGAGCCTTGGGACCACCTCAAAGGTCTGTTTGCTGTGACTCAGTCCTGAGTCTCTGCCCAGACTTGGAGGATGCAAAGAGCCTTGAGGTACACCAGACCCTGCCAGCCAGCATTTCTAAGCCCCTGGTCTCAGGCTGGACCTCCCAGGTCCCCCGTGCTCAGCCGCCTTAGCCCCACCCTTAGCCCCGTGGCAGGAAGGTGGGATGTGGGTCTCTCTCAGCCACCTTTCCTGGGCTGGTATTTTCAGAGCTCTACTTTCTCTGTTCTGTGGCTCCTGACCTCCCTCCCTCGGCCTCCATCTTGCCCTCGGAATCACCACTGTGGCCCAGGCACTTAGTGCCTGGATCTCTTCCCACAGGATCCACCTGACAGTCCTGACCCAGTGCAGGAAGAGAGACCAGGACCCGGAGCTGTGCTAGCTTCATCCCTCACCTAGGGGAAGGGGGACATGACTGGATGTCCTAGTGGGTGGGCTCCACCTTCAGAAGCTCAGTGGGGTCCCCTTCTCTGAGGAAGAGCTGGTACCAAGCCAGAAGTTGAGAAGCCTCTGCCTGCTCACTCCGGCAAGGGGGCAAAGACATCGGTCCTCCATTCATTTCCTCATTCCTTCAACATGCCTTCTTTGCACACTGGCGATGCCAGCCTCCCCCCCCGCCCCCGCCCCAGACCATGGGGACAGTTACTACCCAGATGGTTGAAAGAGGCAGACCGTTGTACTGAGAGAACCTTGACTGTCCATGCTCTCAGTCAGGACAGGCTTTCTAGAAGTCGCGGCATCTAGCAGTTTACAGTCGAGTCACCTGGACTTTGTCCAGACCTTGGTTGAGCTGAGATCAGGGTTCCCATGAGTTCAGGGTCATCCTCGGTTACATAAAAAGCACAGTGGGTGCTACTGACCTCCCACCCCGACGGAGCGAGGTAGTGATAGCACAACCAGACAGCTCAGAGCTGGGTCGATGTGGCTGGGGACGATGACAGAAGACAGAGGAACGTCGAGGCAGGCAGGGCTGGGTGGATTCTGCCAAGAGGGCCCAGGGCCCAGCCAGGCCCCGCGGGGTACTGCTCATGCTGCTGGTACCTCTCTTCCGCATGTCCCCTCCACCCTGCATGCCTGTGCCTCTAGCTCCTGCATGTTCCTTGGTGTGACTGCTGGTCTCCCCTGTAAATCCTCCCTGGCTCTCATAAGGAGCATTGCCTGTCCCCAGCCTGACTCAGGAGGCCAACTGGCACCATGAGCCCTGTCCTCCCCACCCCCAGTTCCTCCTGGATAGGACTCTGCAGGCTGCTCCCTGCCAAGTTCCTCACCTGGCTCCAAGCCTTTAGGAAGGCAAGGGGCAGGCCCAGGGGTTAGCGAATGCCTTGGGAGTGAAAGATGTTCCAAAGGCTTCCGTTAACTAGGTCAGTCTCCGAGATGGAGGCCCCAGCAGCCTGGTTTCTGCTGTAGTTCTCCCCTATCCTTCACACTGAAATTGTCCAGGTGGGCCAGTAAAGAGGGTCTTAGAACCAGGAAGACCCTTGAATTGCCATTTAGAACCCATATTTGGGTGAAAGGGGTGGCCGTGGCTTGGTGCCATCAGCTTCCTGGGGCCCCAGGGCTCTCTTCCCTGCCAGACGTCCCATGCATACCTCCTACCCCACACCCCTGGGTCCCTGGACTTGGGTGGAGTTGGGGTGCCTGCCACCCAGGCCCTGTGTGTACGTGGCTCTCTCTTTTCCTGCCTTTCTCCAGCTCCAGCAGTACCCGAGGCTGCGGGAGGAGATGGAGCGCATTGTAACCACCCACATCCGCGAACGTGAGGGCCGTACCAAGGAGCAGGTGAGCCTGAGGTCTTCCTCTCTCTCTCTCTTCGTGCTAACCTTCTGCTCCTCTCTCTTTTTTTTTCTTATGGGAAAATATCCATAACATAAAATGTACCATTTTAACCATTTTGAAGTTCAGTGGTATTGGATACCTTGACATTGTGGTATCATCACGCCACCATCCACCGAACACTTCATCTTTCAAAGTTGAAACTGTCTTTCTTAAACAGTCTCATCCCAGCCCCTGATAGTCAAATTTCTCCCTCCGCATCTATGAATTTAAGTACGCCGGGTCCCTCATGATAAGGGGGTCGTACTATATTTAAATCTTTTTTTGTCTTGTTTTCCTCAGCATAGAGCCTTCAAGACTTATTCCAAGTATTTTAGCATCTGCCAGAATCTCTACTTTTTAAAATACTTGCATAATATTCCATTGGCCACACACCACGCTTTTGTTTATCCATTGGGGTCATTGTCATTTTTTGGCTGTTTATAAACCTGCTAATGAAGATGGTTGTTCAAATCCCTATTTAAGCCCCTGTTGTCAAGTCTTGGGGATCTATCCCAAGAATTGCTGGATCAAAAGGTAATTCTACCTTTTTGGTTTTAAAAGTATTTTACTTTATTATTTTTATTATAAATGTATTGCCTGCATGTACGTAAATGCACCCATGTTGTGCAATGCCTGCGGAAGCCAGAAGAGAGTGGTGGGAACTGAACCCCAGTCATCTGGAAGAACAGCAAGTGTTCTTAACTGCTGAACCACTTCTCCAGCTCCATAATTCTACCTTTTTAAAAACATTGTTCTGGGGCTGGAAAGATGACTCAGCAGCTAAGAGCTGGTCTTGCAGAGGACCCAGGTTCCATTCCTAGCACCCACATGGTGGCTAACAACTGTCTGTAACTCCAGTTCCAGGGAATCCGGTGCCCTCTTCTGACTTCCTCGGACACTGCATGACGTGGGTACACTTACACACACGCAGGCAAAACAGTCATACACATACACATAAATAATTTTTTTCTCTAAATCATGGTTCTGGGGATCTGACACAGTGCCATGTATAAGCAAAGCATACACTTCACCGCTGACCCACACCCCAGCCTATTTGTTTAATTAGTCTGGGAGCCCCATACCACTTGTCACTTCACAGTCCCACCCTGGTGTTTTCTTTCTTTCTTTCTCTGATTCTTTCTCTTTCTTCCTTCCTGTCTTCCTCCCTCCCTCTTTTCCTCCCCCTCATATCTGTTCCCCCCCAAGAGGATCTCACTATGTGGCCTAGGCTAGCCACAAACTTGGGACCCTCCTGCCTCGTCCTCCGGAGTGCTGGATTGCAGGCGTGCAGCACCACACCCAGCGCGCTCCTTTTTCAGTCTGGTTTTCTCAGCTCTCTGGCAGTCTAGCTGGTCATCTCCCTTGGGCTTTTCTGCTTATTTGCTATGTCTCCAGCTAGCGTTTCGCCCCTCCTTTTACGTTGTCATTCATCAAATGTCCATCCATTTACAGACGGATACTGGATGCTGGCTCTGGGTCTGGAGAAGTGACATTCAGGGCCCATACTGGACCTCCTGAAGCTCAAAGGCTTCTTCTAGATTGTTCTCGTCACCTCTGTCCACACCTGCCTTGATGCTCCTGTCCCCACCCATGCCCAAGTCCTTGTTAAGTCAGTACATCTGGAATCCCAGATTCCTGGGAGAGGAGGCAGGAAGAGCGTGGATTTGAGGCCAGCCTGAGCAATGTAAGATGAAACAGTGCTGGGGAGATGGCTCAGTGGGTAAAGCACTTGCTGTCCAAGTGTGAAGACCTGAGTTGGAATCCCCAGGACTCATGTAAAATCAGGCATGGTAGTGTATGTATGTTTTTTTTTATTATTATTATTCAGGGTCTCCCTGTAGCTCCAACTGGCCTGGAACTCACTATGTAGACAGAGCCCTCTGCCTCTGCCTCCTGAGTGCTGGGACTAAGGGTGTATACTACCACATCCACCAGGCCAGGAGGGCCCTGATAATCCAGTGCTCCTACAACAAGATGGGTGAGACAGGAGAGTCCCTGGAAGCTCGAAGGCCAGATAGCTTGGTGTATATAGTGTTGAACAACCAAAGGACCCTATTTTAAGCTAGGTGGAAAGGATGTACCAGTACCCAAGGCTGACCCTCTGACCTGCACATGCAAACCGTGGTAGACATATACCAACATGCACACATACACACAGAGACCCTTGGTTCTATCCCCAGTATGAGGGTTTACAAAACAAAACAAAAAATTCACTTGGTAGCACAGAAGTGAAGAAATTACGAGTAAATGCCCTTCCGTGCACTTTCACCCACCATCACCCACAAATTCACCAGGACTCAGTTTGGTGTGTTAATGCCTGGGCAGCTTTTAGGCTCTTACACACACACACACACACTCCAGATTCCACTTTTATCTTTATATAACCCCAGGCTTCTTTATAATCACCATGCAATCGTGAATATCCCTGAACTTCTGATCCTCTGGCCTCCACCTCCTGAGTACTGAGAGAACAGGAATGGAAGTACATACCCAGGTTATGTGATGCTGGGGATGGAGCTCAGAGCTTCCTGCCTGCTAGGCAAGCGCATCCTGAGCGCCACCTTCATCTCGCAGCACCCCAGCTTGCCTTTCCCCCACTTTGTTTTCCCCTAAAGATAACTGTGCTGTTCAACATCTCTTGAGTCTTTCACATGCGGGACACGTGACTCACTTCATTTCGTTTAGTCTTCACAATCTTTTTGGGACAGAAGTGCTTCATTTGCAGAATGTAAGGCTCAGGGAGGACAGGCCCCACACTCATAGGAAGCAGCAGACTGTGCCTAGGAAGTCACTTTCAAAACGGAATTACAACACTGGGCATGGTGGTGTCTGCCTGGATTTCTAGCACTCAGGGAGGTAGAGGCTGAAGGATCAGGCATTCAAGGCCATCCTTGGCTACATAAGGAATTTGAGGCCAGCCTAGTCCACAGGAGATCCTTTCTGAAAATACAAAACAAAGCGAAGACTCAAATACATATCATTTCGCATTCATAATTGCAGTGTCTGGGGGGGGGGTGTCTGTGTGTTCCCACACCAAAACCTACAACTTTTCTATTCTTTTTAACATCTATAGAGTGTTTCATCAAGAGGATTCCATACTCTGTTTCACTTACAGGTGGCTACTGGCTCATTCCCAGTTTTCCTCTATTACAAATTATCCCACAGTGGAACAGGTTGATATAGGCCTGTTGTTTCAACTACTGGAAAGGCAAAAGCAGGAGGAGGGCCTGAGCCGGGAGTTCAAGGCCAGCCCGGGTAACAAACATCAACATCCTATTTAAAAAAAGGCTTGGCATGGTCTCACACGTCTTTAATCATAGCAGAGGCAGGCAGATCTCTGAGAGCAAGGTCAGACTGGTCTATATTGCAGCTTCCAGGGTAGCTGGGGCTAAAGGGAGGCCCTATCTCAAAAAGAAAAAACTTGCAACAACAAAACTATACTGCCTTGGATATTCCTGGGCCTGTATCTTTGATTATTTGATGAATTTATCTGGGGGATATAATTCCAGAAAGGAGGATGTTCATTTTAATGTTTTTAAATTTTACCAAATTGTCCTCAGAAGATGACACTAATTTACTCAGTAGAAGCTCAGAGATATAGTTCTTGCCTAGCATGTATAAGTAACTGGGCTCCATCCCCAGCACTACAAAAGAAAGAAATTAAAAGAATAATTGCACATCCTGGTTCATCTCTCTACACATGTGCCCATCCTGGACTTTATAATTTGACAGGTTAAAAAGATCTCATTATTATAACTTAGATTTCTGCATTAACAAAGGTTTTTACATACTCTTTAATTTATTAGCACATATAAATAACTGGCTTCTTTTAAAAATTTTTTTTAAATTTTATGTGTATGAATATTTTACTTGCACGTATGTAAGTGCATCCATGTTGAACAATGCCTGAAGAGGTCAGAAGACAGCACCAGATCTCCTGGAACTGGAGTTACAGACGGTTGTTAGCCCACCATGTGGGTGCTGGGAATTGAACCCGGATCTACTTTGAGAGCACCCAGTGCTCTGAACTGCTGAGCCTCCTCTCCAGTCTCAATTCTTGCATATTCTTATTGGTTGTTTGCATTTCTCCTGTGAATTACCCATTCATGTTCTTTAGATATTTTTACTTATGTTTCTTTTGTCTTCCAGTTATTGGTTGTAGGGACTTTTCATTTAGTATGGATGCTAAACTTCTATATGCAATGCAGCTATCTCTGTCCCACCTTGTCCTACATTCTCAGACTTTGTGGTGTCTTTTTCATGTGCTCACTGACCTGTGGATCCTTGCAGGTCATGCTTCTCATCGATATTGAACTGGCTTACATGAATACCAACCATGAAGACTTCATAGGCTTTGCCAAGTGAGTGCTCCCAGGGCAGTAGAGTGGCCCCTTGTGTGTGCACATGTGCATTTGTATGTTCATCTGTATAAGTAAAGTTCAGTGCTGCCAGTTAACCCTCTAGGTCCTGTGCCCCCAAGCAGTGGGCAACGAAGTTGGGCCTCTTGAAAGAAGTTCTGAGACTCCTCCCCTCTCTCCCCCTAGTGCTCAGCAGAGGAGCAACCAGATGAACAAGAAGAAGACTTCAGGGAACCAGGTGAGTGAGCCCCAGTGCCCCAGCCCGAGGGATGGATGCAGAGCTCTGAGAACTCCCTCTCCCAAGGGGAAGGGTCCCATGGGGGCCAGAGAGCCTGTCATCTGCCAACCACAAGCCTCCCATTCTGCCTTAGTAACCCTCTCTCCTCTCTCCCCGATGCTTCTCGTGGTTGCTATGGTTACCTCTTTGCAGGATGAGATTCTGGTGAGTACCAGGCCTGGGGCTCTTGGCTTGTACAGTGAGGGGAGGAAGGGGCCCATCGGTGAAGTCGGTCAGCAGGGACAAGAGAGCGACCCCTGAGCCACTTACACACACCAGCACATGAGTTCCACACCAGCTCACAGGCCAGAGCGAAGCCTGACCACGCGCACAGCCCCACCCATCCATCAGAGTGCATGAGTCAAGCACCTGCTGTAGGCAAGGCTAGACCGTCTGAGGCAAGTGGGTCCAGTGCTAGGTAGGTGCTTTCTACACATCTCTTGGATAAATGGGGGGATGGATGCCCATAACTGGATGAGTGGATGTGAGATAGACCTGTTCTTAAGAGGTTGACAGTCACCTCCACTGTGGAGTTAAGGGATGACTAAAAAGTCATGAGCCAGGTTCCTCTATATCTGCCTTACTGCCCTGTGCTTGAGATTTCTGTAGAAACAGCCCTTGTTCAGCCCCAGTTGAACACATGAGTACTGGGGTCCTCAGCATTTTCCCCATAAATTCTAGAGCCTGTGATGGGCTTAAATCTGCTTCCCACCTAGGCCTTGGTTATCAAAATTCTTAGCCCCAAGCCCCAGGGCTCAGCATATAGTAGGTGCTCAGGAGAATGAAGGCATAACAAACTGTAGTGTCCCAGGATGATTCGGTTCATCCAGCACCCCTGCTGCCTACCTTGCTGATTGCTCCCTGGACAGGAGTCAAGAACCTGCCCCTTGCCCCCATCCCTTGGAGACCCAGGCCCATAGACAGGGCCTGGATAAAGCATCGTAGAGTCCCAGGGAGGATGGGAGTCTCTAGTAATGGGGCTCTAGATGAACAGGAAAGAGGGCACGCTGGGACTGGCCAGAGGAGACAAAGGCTGTGTAAATTAGCCAGGGAGTAGGGTGGCAAGATCTGGGGAGAGGAGCAGGCTCAACTCCAAAGACAAGACACGGGCGGGGGGGGTGGGGGTTGGTGTGGGCTGAGTTCCAACCAGCAGGGTGGGAGAGGGTTGCAGGTTGCCTGGCTCTTGTTAACTGGTCAAAGCAGTGGTGATCTCCCATCAGCCCAGCTGCTGACAGATTGCATGGCTTGAATTCTCAGTGAGGTTTTTCAGAAGCCCGAGGAGGTCAGGAGGTCCCCAAGAGGACACGGAGAGCTTCAGAAGCAAGTACTGTCCTAGGCCTTTGCCACCAGCCAGCCCTCGGGCCACCGCGCATCCAGGGAGGTCAGGGCCGGGGTGGGAACAGAAGCAGCTTTGCCCTCCTCAATTGGAACCACTGCCTGGGCCTGGCCAGTGATCCTACCCTTGGAGTGACAGTCACAGTGCCTGGTCTATGGTGATGGCCCAGGACAGTTCAGGCCCTGGTCTGTGACAATGACTTGGGACAGACTGCTTCCTGCTTTCTATGAAAATGGACCCCTGTTGGTTACTCTGAACTTTGCCTAGGAAGTAGGTAGGAGGCCTGGACAGTTTGTGGTACTGCTTCTTCCTCTTGCCCCAAAGACTCTTAGAGCCATAATAGCTTAGTATTCATTTATTCCTGTCACCACAAGTATTTGTCGTTCATTAATGACTGTTGATCACTCTGCAAGGTGCTAGGGTACAGAAGAGTTCATACATTATCAGGGAAGGTTGCATTAGTGGATAATTCTCTCTCTCTCTCTCTCTCTCTCTCTCTCTCTTTTTCTCTGTCTCATACACATACACACAAAGAAGTATATTAAAATCACAGTTTTTGTTAAAACATAAGAGAAAGATCAAAGATCATTACTGGGCTCCTGATTGATATGGGAGCAGGGAGAGCCGCTGACCATTAAATCTGAACTGATACCAAAGGCTGAGTAGGCATATGCCAGGCAAAAAACGAGGAGAAGCAACGTATCATATCATATACAAAGTTCCTGCATCTCTGAATAGGCCTGACTCTTAAGAGACACTTGGAGTTCCCTTATCTAAACAGCCGCAAACTCTGCTTGCACACTTTCAGCAATGGGAAACTCACCCCACCACAGTCCCTTGCTGAGACAGCTCTGGCTGTCAGAAGGCTCTTTATCATGAGCCGACCTCTGCCTTCCTCTGTCTTCTACTCTGTTCACCTTGTGGTTCAAATCAGGGCAGTCTGGCCCCCACCTTCCCTGACCACTCAGGCTTCAGAGAATTGTGGGGGGCTTTTGAATGCCTCTTCACCCATCCAATCCTCTATGGGGAAGCCTTGTCCCTGCCCACCGACCTCCTGCCCCCTCCCCCTCTAGGTCATCCGGAAAGGCTGGTTGACCATCAACAATATCGGCATCATGAAAGGGGGCTCCAAGGAGTACTGGTTTGTGCTGACTGCTGAGAACCTGTCCTGGTACAAGGATGATGAGGTGAGGCAAGGTTACCAGGGGTTGGGCTAGTGGCCAGAGTCAGACTCAGAGCTGGGCTTGCAGTGGATGCGCCTGGGGGTTTGACAAGACTTGTGAAGAAAGGTGATGCAGGATTAAAGGGTGCTCTCCCCGCCAGGCTGGAAGGAGAAGGTGGCTTGGCAGGCCTGGGTGCTTGGGACTGAATACCCTGGAGGGGGTGGGCAGGGGTGCTGGGCGCCCCTCCCTGACCCAGCGGACCAGTGGCCTTCCTGTTTTTTCACTCCAGGGCGTGCCGCCTCCTCTGTGGCCCCTACAGGCCCATGACACACAGGCGTCCAGCTGCCAGACACCCGGTTAACCCCTGCACCCCAGTCCCCTCCATCCCCGCCAAACAAGGCAAGCTACCCAGGGTATCTCAAGGCCAAGGGAGCAGGAGAGATGATGCCCTGCAGGGCTACCCCACAGAACACCTCCCTGCCCACTAGGGCACCCAGAAGCCCCTGCTACCCCCTCCCGGTTGCTAGTCTCCTTTAAGAATGAGTCTATTTGGCTTCCACATCTGGATTCCAGAGGTGACCAGAGAGAAGAGGGGGGGGTTGTGGTAATGAACTCCAGCTGGCCAACGAATGGGGGAAGGGATGGACCCTCTTCTTCCTGAGGGTTGCTCTACGACAGGGCTCTATCAGTGGAGCAGCAGGGCTCAGGATGGGAGCCTTTGATTTGGGCCACAATGCCCCCTCCTTGGTCACTGTCTCCTTCTAGTGTGCCCTGGACAGGGGCCCCACCTCCCCACCTTGGGCGGGGTCCTCTGCTGTCACTGGCAGGGGCGCCAAGCCATCTGGACCTCATTACCCCAACCCTGGCCTCTCCCGGAGCCCAGGGGCCCCTGGAAGGGATGGAGTGTGAGGTGGAGTGGGGCTGGGAAGTGACTTCCTACCCTGTCACCCTGGAAGGCCCCCTAGACATCCTCCATGGGTCTAGTCTAGTGTTCCCCTATCCGGGTTCCTTATACAGGGTTGAGGGCCCCGCATCTGGCTATCCTGGAGGAGTGAGTAAAATAGAGGGGCTCCTGTCTTTATACCTAGGGTGTGTTTTTTTGAGTTTGTATATACATTTGAGTTTAGTTGTATGTGGATACTGGCCAAGCAGCTTGCGTGGGGAGGTGGGGCCTGCATGTGTGTGTGTGTACTTGTGTGCATGTACTTGTATGTGGTTTATGGATGCTGTGGGAGGGTTGTGTGTTAGGGTGTAAGCATGTGTGCTTACATGTGACTTGCGTGTGTGTGCTTGAGTGTCTGCCCATGGGGAGCAGGCTACAGGAGGGAGGGGCGGGTGAGGGATATCTGAGAATATGTGTATGGTTTGGGATGTAAGGGTGGGGGAGGGGAGCTTCCATTGTGAGGCTGTCTCTGGGTGTGTGTATGCATGGCCTTGAGTATGCACTTGTGTGTGTGTGTGTGTGTGTGTGTGTGCATAGATGTGTGGTTTAAAGCTGGGGTGTACAGATATATGCATCTGAGCTATCTATGTAAAGTGTGAACATTGAGGTGTGTGCTGGGAGATGGAAGTGGATTTTTGTATCAGGCTAGCTGGGGTCTGGGCTTGGCCAGGTGTCTGGCCCTCTCTTCCCAGCCATCTGCCCTCTAGTCTTTGGGGTGAGGGATGACCTCTGGGCAGACAGGCAGCCACTCATCCCCAGATCTCATGACCCCCTTCTCTGTCTTCTCGCCCTGCCCTCCCCCATCACCACAACCTCCCATCTAGTCCGCAGCAGGGTGGCAGCCCCATTCTGCGCCTCCTCCCAGCCCACCCTGCCCCAAGCTTCCTGCCCCAGCTCCAGGCTCTGGTTCTGGAACGACAGCAGGGTTGGTGTGTCTCTCCAGCCGCGGCGCCGAGGGTCTAACCCAGCCCAGCCTAACCAATGTGCAGACTACTGTACAATTTGGGAGTCCTGAACAGATAGTCTAAACACTGGGTAGACGGAGTGGAGGTATCCTCAGGTCCATCCAAGCAGCAGGATCAGTCCATCCGGTGGGAGTTTTGGCCTCAACCCCAGGAGATACGAGCCCCCCACCCCAGCCCCGGCTTCTATGTCCCCCAGCCCCAGCCAGACAGCCGTGGTCCCTCTCTGCTCCCAACTCCCCTTCTGCCTCCTTTGACGTGGCAGGGGTGAGCGGGGAGCTGGGCTGAGAAGGAGGGGCCTGGGGAGGGGGCCGGCCGGCAGGAAGGGAGGGCTGGGGGAGGAGGCCACTCCTACCTAGAGTCCAACCCTGAGTGCTGGGCGGCTGAGGCTGGGCCTCCCTAGAAGGTTCCAGATGTTCCCAGGCCGTGTGTGTAACTTCCTCCCCTCCTCCCCCAGCCACCCTCTGGGGCTCTCGGCCACCCGCCTGGCATAAAGAGGGCTTTATGTGGCTGCATGGGCCAGGCGGGTGTCAGGGGCAGAAGGGGTGGAGATGACGCCGCAGTGGAGAAGCAAGGTCCCCCTAAACCCAGCCCCCACCTGAACTTCTAGGCAAGGCTTGTATGCAAGCCTTGAGTCCCTTACAGACCGGCGCCTCCAGGTCCTATGGTGTTGGGGGCGCCAGTGGGATACCCCAGCAGAAACCCCCTGCTTCCCAGAGCCCCATCTGGGGTGTGGCTTCCCAGGATCCTTGGACCCTTCCCCTTCGACATACAAACACGTCTGTCCACAGATATACATGTAACTCCTTTGACACAACTGTACATCAACATTTCTAGCCCATTGCACAAACCCTATGGAAGCCTGGTGTCCACACAGTCCAGAGCCCATTCACAATTGCCAAGCACATCCACAGAGTGTGCAAGCATCCACAATGACATATAAACACGGTCACAGGACACATGTGCACAAACGCACTTAGATCTTATAGGCATGAACACACACAATGGTGATGGACTGGCTTGGCCTTCCGCAACCACACATATGTCCACACAAACACACTATCTCCAGGCTTGGCTGTGCGTCTGATTGGTAACACATGGATGGCTGGGGGTGGGAGGGAGTGGGCTGAGCCAGCCCTTTGAAGCCTCTGGGGCTAGTGGCCCCCCCTTCCCCGTCTCTGCAGTCAGGAAATGAAGTCAGAGGCGGGGGTGGGGGGGGGAGCCTCATGTGAGCCATCCCTGCCTGAGGCCCAACCTGGCTCGCTTCCAGGACTTGCTTAGGGTGGGATGCTGAGTACCCCTTCATCAGCCCCTTCAGCTCTGGCATATATACAAGGCTGCTGGGGTTGGCTTGAAGTGCCCAGTCAGATCAGAGCTCCATGGTCAGGCTTTGTCCGGCTCAGGACTATGCTGGGAGGCCGCAGTCCTGCGCGCACTGAATGAGATGCTTTAAGGGTGGAGATGTGGTATCGCCAAACTGACTCCTCGTTCCTGTTCCCACCTGCAGGAGAAAGAGAAAAAGTACATGCTGTCTGTGGACAACCTGAAGCTTCGGGATGTGGAGAAGGGCTTCATGTCTAGCAAGCACATTTTCGCCCTCTTCAACACAGAGCAGAGGTGCCTATCTGCCCTGGGCTGCTGGGATCCAGACCCTACAAATCACAAACCATGCCTGCTGAGTAGAAACAGTACACAGATTCAGGCATCTATCCCAAAGCTCACAGTAAAACCCTTCATTTGACAGATGCTGTTTCTCCCGAGCGTTAAGCCCTAGGTCTAGAAATTGTCTCCCCTCCATCCCCTCATTCTCTTCCTCGTTCTCCCTCTCCCTCTTTCTCACAGTCACTTACCTAGTGCCTACTTGGCATGAACACTACCAGATACTGGGGATGGAAAAGCGTCACTTTCAGACCTGGTCTCCACATCTGTTGCCAGCTTCCTCTGGGACAGGCGCAGCACCAGGCCCCTCACCCCCTAATTCCAGGCTGGCATCCATGGGGCCCTTTCTTACTCAGAGATGAGAGTTCCACACTGCTGCCACCAGGAACTCTTCAGAAAACCAGGGAGGGTGCCAGTGGGGTCTGAGCCACGTCAGGGGCTGCACTGCTTGATTGCTTTGTGGGTGTCTGCCCACTCCACTGTTTCCTCCCGTCCTCCCTCTGCCTTTCTCTTCTTTTTTAAAAAATATTTTTACTTATTTTTAAGTAAATTTATTTTTCTTTTTTATATATGAGCATTTTGCCTGCATGTACATAACTGTACCTATGTCGTGCAGTGCCCCCAGAGGCAGAAGAGGGCATCAGATCCCCTGGAACTGGGATTAAAAATGGTTGTGAGCCACCATGTGGGTGCTGGGAACCAATCCCAGGACCTCTGGAAGAGCAGCCACTGCTCTTGACCCCTGATCTCTCCAGCCTCTTTATTTATTTTTATTGTATGCATACAAGTGTTTTGCCTGCATGTGTAAGTGTTATCAGGTGTGCACAGTGCCCTTGGAGGTCAGAAGAGGGCATCAGATCCCCTGCAACTGGAGTCATGGATAGTTGTTAGCTGCCATATGGATGCTGGGAACCAAATAATCCTCTGCAAGAGCAGCTAGTGCTGTTAACCACTGAGTCATTTCTCTAGGCCCGCCCCCTTTTCTTTTGAGACAGGGTCACATTTATCTAGCCCAAGGCTGACTTCAGACTGGAGACTCCCTTGCCTCAGCCTCCCACATAATGGGATTATATCATGCCTGGCCTCTGTCTCTAAGCATTGGACTACTTATTTCACTGAAGCCTCCACCAATGGTCATAACAGACAGAAATCATTACCAATCTGTCTTCCAAATGAGAAAACTGAGGCTCAGAGAGACCAAGTTGAAGAAGAAAGCCAGGGCTGAATGGTGACCCCAAACCCCACACTTCCTTATCTCCCAAGGAGGGTGGGGCTTTGCCTCCTCATCTTCCCTTCCACCTGTCCCGTCCGGCAGGAATGTGTACAAGGATTACCGGCAGCTGGAACTGGCCTGCGAGACACAGGAGGAAGTGGACAGCTGGAAGGCATCCTTCCTGAGGGCTGGCGTGTACCCTGAGCGTGTTGGGGTGAGTGAACTGCGGATGCCTAGGTATGCCAGGCCACCCAGGCCCTAGGAGGCCAAGTCGTACCATGGTTCTGAGCCTTTATTTGACTCACAAAGAGCAGGCATGCCTGGCTACCTGGACAGGATCAGAAGGAAGTCCTTTCCTGCTGGAGGGCATCTCCCATGCCTTTGTATACCAGTGGCTTCTGGGGCTGCCTTCTCAAGTCTCCCTATCTCGCTGTGGCAGTGTCCACACATGCCAGGGCTGGAGGGCGCTGCCTTCCGCTCACTCCCTCCCTCCCTTTTCCTCTCTGTTTCCGATTGCTCCCTGGCGGTGGTGGCAATGCTGATGTGGTGGGCTCTGTGGCTCCGATGTGGGTCTCCAGGACAAAGAGAAAGTAAGTGTGCCCCTCCCTGCTTCCTGCCAGGCACCTCCAGCCTCGTTCCAACTCTGATCAAATCATGGAGCTTTAAGGTGTCACTTTCTGATGTCTCCATTGGAAAATGGAGAGAAATTCTAGGCACTAGGGTCAGGGTCAAGTCAAAAGGCATCTCTGAATGAGGGGGGTCTGGGATGAGCAGTGCCCTGTGCTGCGCTCAGTGCTCCGTGTGGCAGGCATCCTTGCAGAGCTGGTGATAGCCCAGACAACCTGGACCCCACCAGACTGACGCTGTGCGTTTTCAATGGCAGGCCAGTGAGACAGAGGAGAATGGGTCAGACAGCTTCATGCACTCCATGGACCCTCAGCTGGAGCGGCAGGTGGAGACCATCAGGAACCTGGTTGACTCATACATGGCCATTGTCAACAAGACAGTTCGGGACCTCATGCCTAAGACCATCATGCACCTCATGATCAACAATGTATGTGCATCTCAGGGGTGGGATGGGGGTGGGATGGTCCTGTAGGAACCAAACAGGCAGCCAGGTTGGCCTGGGGAGAGACTGGATTGCCCATGGGGACCAGGTCTAGGACAGAGCTGCCCAACGGAAACAGAAGGTGTGCTCAGCCTGAAATGTCACCTTTTCTAGCTATGCTAAAAGATGGCTGCGGTAGAGTTCAGTGGGGGAGCTTGAGCTTGGAGTGGGTATGCTCAGGTACGCCGGGTTTGGCCCTTAGTACCATAAACAAAACCCTTAATTTTTATTACATTATTTATTTTGTGTGAGGGAGGAGGAACACACACCACAGAGTGCCTGTGTTGGTCACAGAAGAACTTGAACGAGTCATTCTTTCTTCAAGCTTTGGGTCTTGGGGATTATACTCAGGTCTTCAGACTTGGGAGTAAGCACCTTTGCCCGCTCAGCCATTTCACAGGCCCCCAAACCCTTAATTTTTAATAGTATATATTTTAAGTCCAAGATATCCAAAGTATGATTATTACTTTGACTTTCTGAGGCAGGGTCTTGCTATGGAGCACAGGCTGACCTGAAACTTGTGGCTGACCTACCTGCTTGTGCCTCCTGAGTGCTGGGAATACCGGCCTGTGCTACCACATCTGGCTCTCAAAACGCTCTTCTGCAATACATAAGCAATCTAGAATAATTTTTTTGAGATAGTTTAGTTTTGTTGCCCAGGCTGGTGTCAAACTTCTAATTTCCCTATTTCATCCTCTTATCTACAAAATATTAACAATTTTTTGCATACTATTTTTCCTATAAAGCAAATCCACTTCAGATATTACATTTTCAATAGAAATACTAGATATTAAATTTCAGGAAATCTGCAATTAAAAAGGAGATCTATAACTCAGATTGACTCAAACATGCATAAGTATTTTCCAGGAGGGGCCAGGAATCTTCATCTTTTGACAATCCCAGTTGTTGCTTTGACATACACACCTCACAGCACCAAGACAACCTGTAGCTTAGTGAAAAAACCGGGCCCCAGGAAAGCAGAACTGGATTCGAATGCTGATTTTACCATAAATTCCCTCTGTAACTTTGAGCAGATAAACTGCCCTCTCTGAGTCTGTTTCCTAACGTGTAAAAATATGTCAACAATAATACTTGGGAACTGAATGCTTAGGAAGTGTAGAACCTAGTACATGGCAGGTGTTAAGTATATTTTTGGGTAACAAGTAATTGACATGGGTTAGGGTTGTAAAAACATTAGCAGCTCCTCATGAATGCCCCCAGAGACTCCACGGAGTGGTGCTGGAGATTTTATTTTAAAGTTTCACTTATCTTTATGTGTATGAGTGCCTGCATATATGTTAAGTGCGCCATCTGCATGCAGTGCCCATGGAGGTCCGAAGGGAGCGAAGGATCCACTGGAACTGGAGTTACAGATGGCTACCAGCTACCATGTGGGACCTGGGAACTAAACCCAGTGCCTCTGTGAGAGCAGCCAGTGCTCTTAACCACGGAGCCAATTCTCCGGCCCCTCAGAACATTTTTAATGGTCTTCCTCCTCATTTTCGTCCTCAGAAAGGTTCATCAACGGCTGTGCCAGTGGCAGGCTAGGTTTGAGTCTCCTCCCAGATGCGTGACCTTGGGCAGGTGATTTTCCTCTCCGGATCTGTATGCTCGTCTGGGAAAAAGACTTTAGAAGGGGTCTGGTGATGTCAGCTAGTTTTAGATACCAAGCGGATGCAGGAGCCTGAACCGCCTACCCGCAGTTCTCAGTTCTGCACACGGCCCCAGCAGGGTCCGAGGGGCCCGCGTCAGAGTGTCAAGGTCATCAGGTCCCAACCGCCTTCTCTTTGCCCGAGCACAGACCAAGGAGTTCATCTTCTCGGAACTGCTGGCCAACCTGTACTCGTGCGGGGACCAAAACACACTGATGGAGGAGTCGGCCGAGCAGGCGCAGCGGCGCGATGAGATGCTGCGCATGTACCACGCGCTGAAGGAGGCTCTCAGCATCATCGGCGACATCAACACGACCACCGTCAGCACGCCCATGCCCCCGCCCGTGGACGACTCCTGGCTGCAGGTGCAGAGCGTACCGGCCGGACGCAGGTACCAGGGCCGGCCCCCACGGCCCCAAAGCCCCCCAGCCCGGGGCCCGCGGGAGGAGGGCCGGGAACGGGCAGTGGCGCGCCCGGGTCCCGGGGGCTCCCACCTGGAGCGAGGGGCGGAGCTTAGAGAAGGGCGGGGCTTGCCGCGGGGCGGGGCTTGCCGTGGAACGCTGGCTGCGGGCCGGGTGGAGCTGGAAGGCGGGCGCTGCGGGGCGGGGCTTGCCGCGGGGGCGGGGCCGGCCCTGGGCTGGGGGCGGGGCCTCGGCCGGGGGCGGGGCCGCTCATCCCGGCTTCCTTCGGCTGGTGTTGTCCGCAGGTCGCCCACATCCAGCCCCACGCCGCAGCGCCGAGCCCCCGCCGTGCCCCCAGCCCGGCCCGGGTCGCGGGGCCCTGCTCCTGGGCCTCCGCCTGCTGGATCCGCCCTGGGGGGGGCGCCCCCCGTGCCCTCCAGGCCGGGGGCTTCCCCTGATCCCTTCGGGCCTCCTCCCCAGGTGCCCTCGCGCCCCAACCGCGCCCCGCCTGGGGTCCCCAGGTGAGTTGGCACAGGACGCGGCAGGGACAGGCGAACCTGGAGGGAGGTGGAGTGGCCCTGGCAGCTGGCCTCTCCCTCCACCCCAGGCGCTGGGATCGTGGCGCTGAGTAAGGCCCGGGGACCTGAGGCCTGGAGCCGGCGGCCCTGTCTCCCCTGGGGGGGTGGGGACCGGCGCTGAGTCCTGGAGGTGGGGAAGGGACTCGGGGGCTCATGCCATCCGCCCCCTTCTTTTCCCAGCACTTGCATGGCGCTTCCCTCTTTTTCATTCTCTCCAGCCTTCCACATCCTGCATTCCTAAACCCTTCTTGCTCTCCCTCCTCCATCTCGTCCTCCACTCCCGCCTCAGTTCGTGGGGAGCCTACCTCAGGTCTAGGGGGTCTGACCCAGGCTCCTCTCTCTGTGGATTTCTTCAGTTACATTCAGGACTACCTTAGCGCCCCTCGTCCTAGCCCTGACTTCCTTGACCCAGGGTGGTGCTGCAGCATCAGGCCAGGTTGTGTGACCTGTGAGATGTGTGATATGTGTGTGGGCGTGCACACGGGTATGAATGTGAGAGTGGCACCCAGGCCTGGGGTAGGACAGGAAACAAATGGGGAAGGGGTCTGGGAGTCATGGGCAATCTGCTGGTCTGGACCTATATGGTGGGTATAGGGCAGAGGCAGGGGGGTGAAGGCCACCCCACTGTCAGAGGTTTCCAGGGAAAAGGATTTCACTTCATCCCTTGCCTTCCTGATCCATGACCCGCCTTTCTGATCCATGACCGGCTTTCCAGGAAGTTCACTCCAGGAACTGACTCAGTCTGCCCTGTTTCCCCTGACCACAGTCTCAGTGGAAAAACACATCATCAGACCAATAGCATCTTTTTAGGTGTCCACGCGGCTGGAGGGTAGGGCTGGGGTTCTAGTCCCCATACACCAAGTGAGGCAGGGATGGGCCTGCTCTACGGGGCTCTGTTGACCAAAACAGGTAGGGTAAAAGCAGGTGGCATGCCACGGAGCAGAAACACTGCACTGGGAGTCCAGATATGCAGGTTCATCTGGCCTTTTAGGCAAGTCGTTTTCCCTCCTGGGGCTTTAGCTGGTCTTCTTCCAAGTGATAAGTACCCTGGCATCTTCCCAGGGCAGTGTCAGATCAAGAGAGACAGGGGTCATAGGGAAAATGTGGCTGTAGGGACAGGTTGGATGACCTTCAAAGCCAGAAGGCATAGATTTATTGGGACTCAATTTATTGGGAGCCATGGTAGGGCACTTGGGCAGAGAAGTGACAGCTGGATCTTAGGATGCAAATCCCTTATGGAGCAGTGTGGTGACCCTGTCAACACTGGCACAAGTGTGCAGGGAGCTGGTGCAAAGGCCTTCTGTGTGCGGGCAAGCTTCTGTGTTGTGACAGCCCACGTGTGTGCTTCAGTGTGCCGAGTGGCTGCATGTCCCAGATCCGTGCTGCACGTACAGGCCAGTGAGGGTGCTGGGCACTGGGAGGTGGGGGAGGGAGGTGTATGCGTGTTTGTAGGCATGTGTGCTAGTGTGTGCATGCAGGGCCTTGAGTCCTCACAGCATGTGTGTGCACGCCCGGGCGTGTGCGTGTGTGTGTCCCCTACCCCCAGGCCTGACCCACCTGTGTGTGTGAACTGCCCTGTTGATTTCGTGCTGTCTTTCAGAATCACTATCAGTGACCCTTGAGGAGTGTCAGCCACGGTAGGTTCTGCTCTGAGTCTGCTGCATGAACAGTGTCTGTCCTTCCTGCTGCACCAGCTCCACACTGAGGCGCACCTGGGACCTGGGAGCCAGGCCCCTCCCTCTCCCTTCCGCAGCTCCAGATTCCCTCTTTCTGTCCTCTGCCGGCTGGCTCTCTCACTTTACTTCCCAGTGAGCCTCGGGACTCAGTGCCACTGCCCAAGGTCTCCATGGCTGAGCTGAGGGCTCTTGGGACAGCCTTCCTGCCCCAGCTGGCAGATGACTGTGCTCTCCGGAGCTGTGAGAGACACCAGACTCATGGTTCACAGTGTAGGGACTGGTAACTTAAGACAGGGTGTGTGAGGCTGGCCCATGACAGGGTCAGAAGCCTTTGAACTTCATCTTGGGGGTGCCACACCCCTACCCAGTCTCAGCTGTGCTGTAGAGGAAGAGCACCCTGCTTCCGTCCTGGGGGTCCACCACGGGGAAAGCATGGCAGTCAGACATAAGCAGAGCTGAGGCTCTGGCTGGTTGATTTCAGAACTAGGAGCCTTAGACAGTCTCTCAGCCCATCGTCCAGCTCGCAGGCAAGGCAAAGACTCGCAGCCTCCCTTTCCCTTCCCCTTGATACTGCGTACCTCTGGCCGAAAGCCATGTCCTCAGCTCCAGAATAGGTGCCATGGCCAGCCACAGAGTCCTGTACTTGGCCTGTTGCTCTCAGGATGTCCTTTTAGCCAAGGGCACGGGCAATGTCTGTTGACTGAACGAGCCAGCTTCTCTGAGTTCTGTCTGGCCGAGCACAGAACTCTCCCAGTGACCCTGACCCAGCTCGTCCCTGGCCATTGACACTCACTCTTCTGCTTTTCCCCAGCAGGAAGGGCCCAGCCTCACCTACGCGACCTGCAGCCCCCCGACCAGCGGAGGCTCCCCTCTTAGACTTATAAGTCGGTGGCCACAGGCGTCGGCTGCCTGCCTCCCAGCCTCCTCAGAGTCCCCTCAGAGGACTCCTGGGCTTTCTGACCACCTGAGGGGCCTCCAGCGCTCCCTCAGTCATCCCCTTTAGCTCTGCTCTCCTTGGCTCAAGTGCTCTTCTTCCTCTGGCCTCATGACTGTTACATGGAACTCCTTAAGGCTAGAGGTGGCCCTGGGCCAGTGGGATGGGAGAGTGACCAGAGAAGAGGGAGGTCCTGTGGGTGCACTGCCTGGGTGGTGTGTGAGAGGCCGTGTGTGTGGCAAGAGAGGGCCACCCAGCCTCTGGCCCAGACTACCTGCTAACCATGGCCCAGCCGCTTCCCATGCCTCCCATCTTCCCTTTCATTCGGCTGTCTGTCTCTTTTCCAGAAACCCTGCCTATGCCCACTCCTGCCTCATGCCCTCTGCTTCTGCTGGAGGTGGCTGCTCTTGCCTCACCAGCTCTTTCCTTCCTTTTCTCTCTTGGCTTTTTCTCCAACTGCCAGCCGATCGGGTCAGGCAAGTCCGTCCCGTCCTGAGAGCCCCAGGCCCCCCTTCGACCTCTAACCAGATCCCTCCTACTCCTCGGAGACCTCCCTTACCAAGCCTGCCTGGACAGCTGTTCTGTGACTTGACAGTGGCTCCCCTGGTCCCAAAGCGCCCCCTTCATCTGTGACTTAGTCTGTTGTAGTGGTGAGCTGACACATCCAGGCGTGATGTTGGTGAAAACTTGTGCCCCTCTGTGGTATTGCTCCTGCGACATTCTATAAATATCTATAAATATTCATATATATATATATATATACATACATATGGCCGACAGAGCCTCGCCTGTAGTGTTGGAAATCAACCACCATGCCGTCCTTGTGGCCCAACTACAAGGGAACGCTGTCACCCGACACCCCTCCTCCAGTGTGCCACCTCCAGTGAGCTTCCCTGTCCTCTTGGCCTGTGGACAGCCAGCCCCTCGGCCATCCCTCACCCCCCAGCATGGGGTGCTGCACCAGCAGCTGTGCGCGGCTCTGACCGCCACCAGTCTTGCTGTCTCTCGACTGAGAATAAAACCTATTTCTGGACGAGATGATGGGGAAACCATGTGTCTTCTGCTGGTTCGTGTTCTCTGTGGAGCTAGAGGGAGGAGAAGGTCTAAAAACTGGGTGCTGGGTGCAGGCTGAGGGAAGGCTCTTGCTAAGGGTGCTGGAAGGTGAGGGGCCTGAAAAACACCTGCAGGTTAGCAAGTCCTCATCCTATAAATCAAGCTTCTACCACGGGGGGCAGGACCATGGACTGAGCATGGAGGGTGGGTGTGAGCAGGGCCTCTAGTCTGAAGGAAGGCAGGAACAGGCCCTATGTGTGGACAGGCCAGGAGAGCAGGGGCGGGGGAACAGAATGGTAAGGCCTGGTCTAGAAGTTGGCACCCTTAGGTGCTGCAGCCCGTACAGCATCCACGCCATAGACCAGGCTTGACTCTGTTGCACACAAGGGACGGCCTATCCCTGTATCCCCATGGCACTCCCACTGGAATCTTCAGGCTTCAAGAAGCAGTGTGTGTACAGGTGATGGGTGCTGGTCAGCCCACTGGGCACTTTAGACCTTGGCTCCAACACAGGCTAGCAGCCTGCCCTCTGCTGGCAGGACACAGTCCCTGCTCAGTGCAAACCTGAGGCTAACAGCAAGGCGCAGTGACAAACAGAAACACCCAAGGCCTAGCAGTATGGCTAAATCCATTTATTCAGAAGTAAAAAGCAAAATAAAGAGGAGCCGCATCAGCAGGGTGCCACCACCCCGTCTCCGCCACCTCCTTTCCTCTGTCCTATACTACCAATAAATAAGATTCCCAGCCCCAAATAATTATTACCTCCTCCCCACCTGCCAGCTCCAACCTCCACTATGATACAGGGGGTGTCCCTACCCCGGAATATACAAAATGGTACACAGGTACAATATGTACACCAGGGGAGGGGAAGCCCACCCCCCAACAGCCTCTGCCCTGCCAGGTGTACAGTTACTCCAGTTATCATAAGGCCTGAGAGAATGGTGCCCATTGCCCTGCCAAGAGTGCCTCTAAGAAGATGAAGCACGCCTGAGTGGGATGCCTGCTTGGCCTACAGTTACCCCCAACTGCTTAGGGACCCATGGAAATGCTGCCCAGTCCCACACTGCCCTAAAGTGCTTCTAAGAAGATGGGAGTCGGTCTGGGGGTGTGCTGGGCCATGGATTCCATCTCCAGCACCGCCACACAGAAGACAAAGGTGGGTGGTGCTGGGGATGTAAATCAGTTGGTAGAGCACTTGCCTAGCAGTACATAGAGCTGGGCATGGTGTGGTGAGGCAGGAGAACGAGCAGCTCAATTTGTAGTGAGTTGAAGGCTAGCCTGGGATACATGAAACCCTGACTCAAGAAAAAAGCAGGGAAATGAAGGAAGGAGGAATGGGATAAATAGACAGTCTAGGAGCCCTGCCGATTGCTCACTTGCCCCCGCCAGCCTGGCCTGAGGGCAGTGAAAATGCTGCCCAAACTGTTCTGCCCCAGCGTGCCTTGGGCAGGGACTGCAGCCCTCCCAATGAAGGCGACTTGGTGAGAAAACCACCAGGGGCTCTGGTCATCAGAGGCAGTCTGCTCAGATCACCGAGTCTCTGCTCCTTTTCTCTTAGCAGAAGTCTAGAAGGTAAGGCAGCCCTGGCCAAGATGGCAAAGGGCCTGCACCTATTTGTATCTACCACTAAGACAGGGGGTCTGATCCTTTGTTTTTTTTTCCAGAGTCTCTTGTAGTCCAGGCTGGCCTTACTAGGTAGATGAGGATGACCTTGAACTTCTGATTCTCCTTGCCTCTACCTCCCAAGTGCTGGGATTACAGGTATGCACCCACTACATCCAGTTAAAGAGGTGCTAGGGATCAAACTCAGGGTTTTGTGAGTGCTAGGTAAGCACTGTGCCAACTGAGCTGCCTCCTCGGCCCCTTAGGGGGTCTGATCTTGCTACCGTAAGGATAAAAAGGTGACTGAGGAGGGACTGGGTTGGGGCAGAACCTCTGGCTGACCTTCTCAAGGCTCTAGCATTAGTCTTTTAGACAACCATGATCTTCACTTCGTCGTTCTCATCAGCACGGTAGAAAAAGGGGATGCAGGGGTTGCTGCCCAGGCCCGCGCGTTCCTGGGGGTTCTGGATCTCACGCAACAGCTGCATGATCTGCTGTGCAGTGGGATTCTCAGGGAGAATGGGTGCCCCAGCCTCTCCTTGTACAGAGTCCACGTTGTCAGCAAGGCTCACCTCCCTAAGATCTTCAGTGAAAGAGAAAGGGCATGACTCTGTGTGCCTTGAGTCTTCCCCTGGACCCACTCATATCCACCTGCTACCCAAACCAAAGCTCCACTCACCACCCTGCTGGTCAGCAGCTCCAAATTCCTGGGTGCCTGCGGGCTCTGGGGTGGGCACATCAGCAGGGTTCTGAGAAACTGCAAGGAACTTGCCCTGCCATTCGTTGCGCTCGTTCACAAGCCTCAACACCAGCTCCTGCAGCTCTAGCAGCTTTATCTGGAGGGAGAGGCACTAAGTGTGCGAGCCGGCCCAGCCTAGCCTGCCCGGCCCGCAGGTGTCAGGGCCTACCTTCATCTCTTCCTTGTCCTGGGCTAGCCGGCTGATGTACTCCTCCTTCTCCAGGTGCCGCGCCTTCAGCACGGCCCTCTGGTTTTGGTAAAGGGCAATGTACTCTCCTGTGGGGATGACAGGCAGGTGGACAGCACTCAGACACAAAGGCTCCCTGGATCCACCCCATGTGCAGTCCTTGCTGCCTTAGGCTGGGCTCCACCTCACCAATGGTGTCTGTCTCTCCAGAGAGTTGGACGCAGCAATGTTCAAGTTCTTCTACCCGCTCTTTGAGCTCCACTTTCTCCTGCATGACCTCCAGGAAGCGGCTCTGGAGCCGAGACAGAGATATCAGGCTCAGGAGCCCTGTCTGGCCCCTTTCTTCCCAGCCCCCATGAGAAAGACATACTTACCTGCAATTTCTCCATAGCTACCTGTAGGGCTTGGTGGCTCTCCCCAGACAGAGAGTCACCTGCACTCCCGGGGGCCACGGACTCCTTTTCAGGCTTGCTTTGAGCTGGGGATGCCAGATGAGCCAGGCTCCGGCAGCGTGCTCTCTGCTCCCTCAGCTGCTCACGTAGCCGGGCCTGTTCTTCCTCGGCACTGGCTATAGCTGCATTAAAGAATGCCACCTGCACATAAGAAGGGCTGTGTTTAGGGGAATGTTCAGGACACGGGGCGAGAAGGCTGAGGGGAACCCTCCCCTCACCTCAGCAGGACACCTGCTCTCAGATGGAACAATGCCTGACCCCTGGCTCCCAGGAAAGGTGTGACGATCAAGAAATATCGGGGCATGGAACCAAGATCTCAGTGTATCCAAGGGGACCACAGAGTCTGGGAAGATGGGAAAGAAAGGGCGGGGCCCAGCCCAGCTCACCATGGCCTCTCGACTATCTAGGTCCTCTGGGATGGTCAGATTGGGCCGGGGAGCTTCCTCATCAGGTTCTTCATGGTCCTCTTCTCCTGAGGGCAGACAGTAGGTTGTCTGTCTCCTCTGACAACCCCAGCAGGTAAGGCAGAGTGGGCCAGAAGAACCAGGATCCCACCTCTGTGCCCACACTACCACGGCCAGCCTCTGCCTGGAAATGCCCGGTCATTTTTAAAGCCTCTCCCAACTCTGCTCTGCCAAGGGTCCCTCACTGTCCTCACTCACCTTCCCCAGGGAGAGCCAGGAGGCTCAGCTGGGCCTGGAGCTGCTGGTTCTCCTGGTTGGTAGCTGCCAGGCGCTCCTAAGGGGCCAGGAAAGAGTCAGAGGGACAGGGCTGACCAGGTCCTCCCCGGGGCCAGCCTCAGCAGCTGCCTCACCTGGGCCACCTGCAGCTCCTGGCGGGCTATCTCGGCTGCCATTTTGCCCTGAACCTCCTCATGCTGCAACTGGTCCATGAGCTGCGTCTGCAGCAGAAGCTGCTTGTGCAGCGTCTCCTTCTCAGAGGTCAGCTGCTGATAGGCAGCCATGTGCTGCTGATAGGCAGCAGCGTACTGCTGCAGGTGGGACAGGCACTGATCTCGCTGCTCCTGCAGACCTTGAGCTTCTTGGCTTTTCAGCTCCACCTGCAGGAAGGCCTGGGCGTGAGGGCTCGCAGTGGCTGGCTTCCACATCTGAGCCCATAAACGAAAGAGGTCACAGAGTTCATGCTTCCCGCACCCAGCCTCACACACCAAGACCTTTATTACCACTTTAGGCCCCAAATGTGGAAAAGCAGATGGAGCCAGCCCACATCTGTTCAGTGTAAACTACTTGTACCCAATCATTTACACATATGTTTTTATTAACCCTCAACACCTCTACAAGGAAACTGCTAATTTCTAAGTTCAGTGACATGAAGTATTTAACAGTGAGTGGCCTGTGGATTTGAATCCAGCCTGAACCCAGAACCTTGCAGAACAACCTTTGGCCTATGATGGCCTGTGACACGAGGAGCAGGCCAGGCCTACCCATCTCTAACAGAGAAGTGGTCACAGGCTGATCTGAAGGACTCTGCGGCTGCATGTCCCCTAGGCTGCAGCTGATCTATGGTGAGCCTTGCACCTCCCCTCCCCGAAGTGATGCCCGTCTCCAAGGTGGCATCACACGGGGCAGGCCTTACCGTCTCCTTCAGCTCTCCTAGCTTCTCCTGCAGTTGCCCCAGTTTTTTGGCCAGCTCTTTCTTGACATGTTGCTCTGACTGCAGTGCACTGGTAATCTCCATGTTCTCATTGGTCTGTCCAAAAGCAGCAGTCAGTGTACCTGACGTGGCTGGTACCCCAGACCGGGGTGTGTACCTTCTCCCGCAGAGCAGGAAAGACTAGAGAATTATTCCCTAACCCCCCAGGGCTCTGGCTCACAGGTGCCTCCACCACCACCATTTCATGTGAGGTTGACAGCATCCCATTTCCAGGGGGCTGTGTCACCCTGTCAGTGAGGGGCTGACTACGCACCAGCCTGACAAAGCCGTTCTGCAGCTCGGCCAGCTGCTCCTTGAGCTCACGGTTCTGTGACAGTGCTCTGCTGATGGTGGTGCGGTCACTCTGCATGTTCTCCAGGATCTGCTTGCGCTCCTCTGCCTGCTCGCTCCAGCGCTCGGCTGCCTGTTCCAGCTCCAACAGCCGCTCCTCCTGCTCCCGGTTCAGGTGGCTCAGGCTCTCATTGTCCTGCACCTGGGCATGCAGCTGTGCTGACAAGCACTCCAGTTCCTTCTGCAGCCGATTCACCTCTCCCCTTAGCCACTCTTCCACCTCGGAGGGCCCCGCTGGAGGCTCTGGAGCTGGAGGCTCCGCTGGGAAAGAAAACATACATTAATAGAATTGGCCTCTGGCTACTCAGGCCTCAGGTGTCGGCTCTTGAGTCAGGCTCCCTGCCCCACACCTTGGCTTTCTGGCTGCCAGTGTCTCATACTCAGATAAGGTTCAGTGTTTGAAGCCACTTCCTAGTGCAGGTCTGTTATGCTCTATCACCTGCAGGGGATGGTGGTGGACATGCTACTCCTCTCCATGGGGACATGGAGGCTCAGAGAGACGACAAGGCTTGCCCCCTCCTGGCACGAGCCCCTTACCCTGTCATAACACACCTGCATCCACCTGTCTCGCTGCAGGTGAGGCCACCCTCACAGACCCTTGCCCCACTCACCCATCTGGCTCCTGAGTTCAGCCAAGCTGGTCTCCAGCTCGTGCACCTGACTTTCTCTATGCTCCTTTTCTTCCTTCAATGTGTGCACCTGCCCAGGTAGAGGAAAAGAACTGGAGGTTCCCAGGCACTGTCTCCTCTTGGTCCACCTCCATATAACCAAAACATATAACCCCTTCAGTCGCACTCCACGCACACCCAGAAAGTCATGGGATCCAAGGGCCAGGCCTCACCTGCTCCGTCATTTGCTGCATCCTCTGCTGCCACATGGCGCTCTCCCCTTTCAGGTTCTCTGCATACTGGTCTCTCTCTATCTGGAGCTGTTTCAGTGACTCCATCAGCTGCACAAGTCGGTATATAAGTTAGGAAGGGTTGTCACTTGTCCTCACCTGCTCTTGGCCACTGGGGGTCATGCTCCTCCCCCGGCCTTCTGCAAAGCCTTACCTGGCCCACATGGGTTTCCAGCTGTGCCCGCTCCTCCATGGCATGCTGTAGCTGCTGGCTGCTATCAGAGGCCTCAGACTGGCTAGAGAACTGCACAAGAGAATGAGCAGATCTGGGGGGCCCAATCTGTACACACAATGTCCCCCACAAGTGTGAACTAGGATTGATTTACAACTCAGGGTCACTGCCACATAAGAAAGTACCAAGAAGAGGTACTGATTCCAGTGCTAGCCATTTAAATTAAATAAAATGAGGAATTTTTGACAGGACACAGTGGCTTATACCTGCAGTCTATCAGCAGTCCTATCAGCACTTAGGAGGCTAAGATAGGAACACAATGAATCCAGAACTAGTCAGGTCATCTTGAGCTATAGAGACACTGCCTCAAAATCAAAAGAGAAAACAAAAAACAAACAAAAAATAGCCAGGTGTGGTAGAGGCACAGGCAGGCAGATCTGTCAGTTCAAGGCTGGCCTGGTCTACATGGCAAGTTCCAAGTTAGCCAGGGCAACTTAATGATCTCTGTCTCAAAAAAAAAAAAAAAAATGGAGGAGGCTGAAGAGATGGCTCAGCCATTAAAAGCACTGGCTGTTCTAGCATAAGACATGGGTTCGGTTCCCAGCATCCGCATGGTGGCTAACAACCACCTATTAACTCCAATTCCAGGGGATCCAACTCCAATGCCCTCTTCTGACCTCTGTGGGCACTACACCACATGGTTGCACTTACATACATACAGGCAATACATTCATACACATAAAATAAAAATAACAAAAAAATTAAAACAAAACTACAACAAAAAGAAGAAAAAGGAGAGAAAAAAGAAGATGGCTTTTCAACCAGAACACTAAAAGGCCACGTCCCCATTGCCGAGGTTCTGATTCCACAGTGTGGTCATCAAACAGACTGGAGAGTTCTATAGCAGGATCAAGAGGAGGATCAAAACCTTCCAGCGCTGGGCTGGAGGTCACCTGCGAGGCCGCTGGGGATGGTGTGTGCCTGCGCCCTCTCACCTGCTGCAGCAGGAGCTCAGACATCTCCAGCTTCTTCTGGAGCTCCTCTACCCCAGACTGGGCAGCTGCTTTCTCTGCTACTAGGACTCGAAGTTTCTCTTCCAGTTCTGAGTTCTGCTGCCTCAGATCCTCATTATTTTTGCTGTGGCCAGAGGCAGAGCAGAATGGAATGACCAAGAACAGAAAGGTCCACTTTAGAGACTGACCCACAAGCCTTGCCACACAGCCACAGAACAATGCATGTGAACTGAGTCACAGGTGACGGGGTGCAGAATGGATGTGAGTACCTGGGCCACGCCACTGCTCAGGAGCGTGGCTGGGATAGAGCTCAGCTCCACACATGCGCAAGCCTGTCCCCCTGACCTCCCCACTCCGCACACAAAGGCGCCCAGACCACCCGGCCTCCTCCCACTTCTCACCTGTTCTTGTACAACTCCAGTTTGAGGGCGTCTCGCTCTTTGGTTAGGTCCTTGTTGCACTGCAAATAAAGGGAGGAGAGTGTGGATCTGGCGGGCTGAAGAGGCAGCTGGCACAACACCAACAGTGCCATAACCATTCCAGGGTGACACTCCCCTCCACACACTTGACATTTCTCCATGGCCATTTCTAAGCTCATGGTCTCACTTGTGTTTTTTTGTGTTTGTTTTGAGATGAAATCTCACAATCCAAGTTGGTTTCAAATACCTGGGCTCAGATGGTCCTCCTGCCTCGGCCTCCCCAATAGCTGGGACTAATAAAGGTGCACTAGGTGCACCCTTCAGGGTTTGTCTTTATTTTGAATTAACAATTACTAGGGATCAGCGGGCATGGTGGTGCACACCTTTAATCCCAGCACTTGGGAGGCAGAGGCAGGTGGATTTCTCTGAGTTCAAGGCCAGCCTGGTCTCCATAGCGAGTTCCAGGCCAGCTGTGGCTACAGGGTAAGCCTGTCTCAAGAAAAAGACCAAAAAACAAGCAAACAAAAAAAAATTAGGGATCAAAATCAAGTCCTTATATAGGTCAGGCAATTGTTCTACTACTGACCTACAACCCCCCAGCCTTTTTTGGGGGGGGCGGGGAACAACACAAAAACAGCGAGGTCCAGGCAAGTGTAGAATTTACCATGTAGCCCAGGCCTGCCTTGAATCTACAACACTTCTGCCTCAGCCTCCCATTGCCAAGATTACAGGCAAGTATTACCATGCCCAGCCCTCCTGTTTGCTCAGGGTTTTTTTGAGACAGGGTCTCATGTACATGGGGCTAGCCTTTAACTTGAGATCCTCCTGCCTCCACATCCCAAATTCTGGGATTACAGGTGTGAGCCACTACACCTGGCTTACTCTTAGCTACACACACATACACCCTTTCTCCACAAATGGTACCACACTAAGCTCTCCTGTACCTTCAGAGCCCAAGTGTCATATCCCTTCTCTTAGCACCTGGCCAAAGCCACAGGACATGGCAGGCACCTGCCTCTACGTTCAGTCTCTAGTGCTCAGGTCTGCAAAGTAACCACTCCCCCACCCCCCGACCCCCCCACCCCAGTTACCCAGCAGCAGATTCAACCTAGGTGTACACACAAAAGCAACAAGAAATGGTCCAGCAAGACACTGGACCCTGCAAAGAGCCCTTTAGGCCTACTCCCCATCAGGAAACTAGACTGCTTCTGGCAAGAGAGGTGACTAGCCTCACCCTGTCTGCCTGTTTCTGCTGTGTGGACACAGCAGACAGAGTTCGTTCCAGCTCTCCCACACGCTGGCGGGAAGATTGCAGGCGACTGGCAAGATCCTCAGATTCTCCTGGAACGACAAAGGTTGAGATGGAACCCTAAGAACTCTTAGGTCTGCCAAGGAGTAAGGTGCCTGGCTGAAGGGGTGCCCGAGTCCTACCTGCTTTCTGCCTGGCCGCTTGCTGAGTGTGGGCCAGGGCTGTCTGTAATTCTGCCTTCTCTGACACCAGGATGCCTATGGTCTGAATGTGAACCTTTGGGAGAAAAGTGTACAAGTGCTGAGAGCAAGGAAAGAAACGCTCTTTGGAGGGCAGCGCACCACAGTCCACTCACCTGCAGCTGTTCCCTGAGCGCTCCTTGCTCCTTTGCCAACTTCTGCTGGTAATCTTTCTTCTCCTATGGGCAGAAGAAGCAGCAGCTCTTACTGCTGAGGCCGTGACGCACGAGCAAAGGACTTGCCCCCCAGAAAGCCACCTGTGGCTCAGGACAGACCCACCAACAAGACTAGATTATCAAGGACTCTGGGATTCAAGACAAGACCAGCGCCTCTACTTCTAAGGCCCTCCCTGGCCCCAGCACCCATAAAATGAGAAACACAGAAACCATGTTACTTTTTCCAGTTGATCCAGAGTGTCTTGGTTCTGTTGTTTCTGTGGGAAGAGTTAAAGGAAGGCTGACTGGGACTGGCTCCTTCTATGCCACTCCGCAGACCAGGACAGGGCAGGCAGGGTGGGGAAGGGATTTGGAAACAGTGCTCAGATCCCACAGGGACATGAAGTAACACACTCAAGCTCCCAAGGAAATATAGTCTGAGTCTTGGCTGCCTTTCACTCACAACTATGTATCTGGAGGTCTGTACCTGGGGACCCATTAAAGAAGGCAACTCTAGAAACAGAGTCAGAGAAAGCAGCCTACCCTCAGCCAGCTTGGGACTTAGAAGGGTGTGCTGAGCTGTAGGCACAACCCAGACAGACTCTGACAGACCAGTGAGCCTTTAACCATGCTTTCTGGAGTGGAAAGAGGCCTCTCTCACCCTCCAGTTCTACCTCCAAAGGAAACTCATGCCCAGGGAGTGGCTTGGCCAAAATCAAAGAGAGCAAATTAGGAATAGCAAGGGCAGGACACCGGGCTACAGACACCAGCTGAGTTTGTGCTCCCTCCCGCTAGCGGCACAAACCCAGGACAAGAGGGGTAAGTACTTGATCACTGTGCCTGGAGCACGCAGAAGAGGTGGAAACAGTGAAAAGAGCCATGGCCTCTGGGTTCCTCCAGCTGAGACTTAGGCCCCAGGCTCCCCATTCCTCCTTGGTTCTAGGAGCCCCAGCCCCTTTCTTCTGAGCCCCAAGGGGAAACTGGAGCCCAGGACTGGCAGCAGGAATTGGGGGCCCCACTGGACTCTTACCAATTCCTCTATCGTGCTACTGAGTTGTTTGTTTGTTACATAGCTGGAGTCCAGGGCTACTGCTAGCTCTTGGTACCGGCTCTGAGGCGCATGCAGAGAGGAGGAGTTGGAGGAAGGATGGGAGAGGCAGAGAGAGCATCATTAGGGTTGAGGGGGGTGGGCTGTCTCATCTGGCAGCGGGCACCCAATCCCACTGGAGAAGATGGGTAGCTGGCTTTCAGGGTCACTAGGCCAGGGTCCAAGACTACTCACCTCCAGATCCTTCATGTTAGAAGACGCGAGGCCCTCCCCGTTGATATAGGATGTAGACTAGAAGAGACGAGACTTGAGATGGAGACGTTCTGTCGCCCCTAGTGTCTAACCCCAATCTCCTCAACTAGCAAAGTCTGCTTTCCTGCTGGCTGCGGCCTTCCTCTCATGTCCCCATCACTCCTCATGGGTCTTATCCCATCACCGCTCTCCTGCACTTTCTGCACCGGGATCAAACCGCGACACCCACGGTGGTCCAGGTGCAAGTCTTCTCTGAATCTGACGAGAGCCTCGCATGAATCTGTCTCTCGGGAATCCCTGACTCAGCTGCCATGGCTCCCATCAGCTTCCTCTGCCCTCGACCCGCTTTCTGGTCCCCAATCCTGTGTACCTCAGACACAAGACCATTGAGCTGTTGAGAAAGTTGTCGCAGGCTCTCAGTTGACGAGAAAGTCCTGGGGAAGGAGACACAGGGTCAGGAGCACAGGCGGCCTGACGGGAACGAGGCTCATGGGCGGCAGCCCGCCCTGACTGCCTCGGTAGGGAACACTTACCCGGTCTCCTCCGTGAGGTTAGAGCAGCTGTCAGCACTGCGGCTCTGTTCGGGTAGAAACAAACCAGGTCATCGTTCAACTTCTGATTATCACCCAGAAGCAGGTGAGCCAAGCTCACCCCAACACCCTCCTCTCCAAGCCTCCCCTGTCTTGGCCTCCCTATGCTAGGCCGCAGGAGGAACACCTGGCTCTGGGAACCAACTACCTGAAGAGCGGGGAGAATCCGAGGGCAGAGTCCTTTGGGAAGAAGGAAGAACAAGCAGACAGAACAGCAACAGCAGAAGGCACAAACCTGAGGTGACGCCATGCTAGTGGGCTCAGCATCAGGGGAAGGGACAAGACCAAGAAACAGAGTGTCATCGTCGGCAGTTGGTGGTGCAGGAGCAGTGCGGTCTGCGGGCGCCTGTCAGGACAGAGCAGGGTTAAGACACCATGCGGGAGAGGAGAGGCGCCTTGCTACCGCGGACATGAGGGGTGGGGCAGGAGGGACAGTGCGGCAGCATCACACATGCTGGGAGCGACTGGGGTGCAGACACAGCCTGCCCAGGCCTCGGGCTGCTTGGGAGCATTTTGGATGGGCAAAGCTCAAAGCAGGAGTTACAGGGTCTCCTTCCTAAACACCCCAGGGCCTTGTTCTTCGTGGAGCTCAGACATGCGGAGCCACAGGGGCAGAAAGCGCCCAAGTCCAGGAGCCAGAGAGCCAGGCTTTCCGACCATGACCCTGACTGTGGGCCCTGCTCACGGGGTAGACTAGTCACCATGGTCAATATGACCACTCGCCCCTCCTTTTCTTTTCCAGCCTTCCTTCCTCCCCAACCCAAGCACTGGCTGTGTTTGTTGATTCAGAAACAGCTGGAGAAAGCAGAGAGCACCATCTGCCCTTTGGCTCAGCCACACGATCGTCCTAGAACAGCAGCCAGGGACCAACCTAGGATTTAGGCACGGAGCCATGTGGAAGTCTTCCCCGTTTCCCGACTGGAACTACCTGCCTGACCAGCTGTGCCCAGTCCCTCCTCAGGCTCAAGCCTAACTCTTAGAACAAGTCTCTGGCTTACAGATCTTCCAGCAGTCAACAGGTCAGATGGGCAGAGAATGGGAAGGGAGCCAGGGAGCCCAGGCCTGCCCAGGGAGGCAGGTCTAGGGAGAACATGACCACACCTTTCTCCAAAGAGAGGACTGCCTGCTTTCTGGAAGCTTCAGCCCCAGCCTCTTGATGCTCCCACAGACTTTTCCCTCCGTTGACTAAGTGCTGCAAAGGCTTAGTGAACTAAGCATGAGCCTCACTGCTGTTGACCGTGGCCCTGGAGCCCCATGTGGCCATTCAACACCTACAGCTGAATCTAACAGGAAAGAGCAGGGACATAGAAGCTGGTCAAGCATGTGCATCAGGGGAGCCTGGCACGCCCGGCCACAGACCCTCCCAGACTCTGGGTCTCTTGTGGCATCCTGGGAACACTTATCTCTAGGATGGGCTACAGAAACACACAGAGAAGCAAAAAAAGTATTTTTCTGAGCGTCTTTGTTTCTTTTTGGAAACAGGATCTCCCCTCACCCCTTCCTGAAGTCCAGGCTTACTTCAAACTTCTTATGGAGCTCAGATTGCCTCCAACTTGACACCCTTCTGCCCCAGCCGCCTAGGAGCAGGGATTACAGGGAAGGACCACCATGCCCCACCAGTACTTTAACTACTGCCATCTCTCTATCACTCCCCATTTCTGGAAACATCACAGGCTTTGCTCAGGAGGTGGCAATCACAGGCCTTTGTTCCTGGACCAGAAAACTTACATAGAAAGCAGTTATTGATTAGAGAGAGTTTAAAATACACAGAGTCTCCATTTCTAGAATAGAGGGGCTTGGTGTTCAGATTAGTATTTTTCCAATGAGGAGACTGAAGCCCCCAAACCTCTTGTGTGACTGACCCCTTAGCAGAGCAAAAGCCAAATATACGACAGCGGCATGTTTCCTCCAGGCCTGCACCCACCCTCTACACAGCCCGCTCTGAGCTGACAAGATGCATCACAGCAACTGTGCAGACCAGAACACCTAGCTGGGATCAGCTCTGTTGACTGCAAAGGTTTCCAGCCGACAGACCTCATTCTGTTCCTCTCCCCACACCCAAGTCCAACAGGATGTGGCCCTGGTTCAGGCCACTCCTGCAGTCAGACAGAAGCCTGCTTCTCTGGTTTAGCAGATGTCCTCTAGGGCATGCTAAATACAAAAAAGTACTAAAATCATGTCTAGAGCAGGCTATCTCCAAGCCCTGTGGATGAGGTCCTGTTCCACCTAGACTCCCTATATCTCTGAAAGGACCTGTGAGGTCACTGTTCCCCTGCTCCTCAACTCTCCATGTGATAAACATGACCACCTTCATCTCCCAAGTAGCCACATGTGCCCCCTTCTCCACCCCTAGCCCACTGCGAACCATCTTCTCCCAGTTCAGCATGTGGAATGCTGCCACATTAAGTATGTCAGAGGTTGCACAGCCACCCATACTGTGCTTCTTATCCTACTTATCCAGTCTTGTGTTTGCTCATTTGCTTGAGACAGGGTCTTATTATGTAGCCCAGGCTAGCTTGGAACCTCCCAAGCTCTTGTCTCAAGTCTCCTGAGAGCTAGAATTACAGGCATGTACCATACCTGGCCTCTTCTACTTCTGTCACTGCATTTAGCAAAATGCCTTTGCTCATAATGACTTTGAAGGGCAGAGCCCTGGGCACTCATCTGCTGATCGCCTTTACTTCTCTTACAGTTAGTTCTCTAGAAAAATGTAACCTCCATCCCCAAAACTATAATGTACATTCACTTTCTCATAATCTTATGTTTGTAAGTTTCTACCAAAATGAATAAAGAAGAATCACAAACTTCTACTGTCTACTAGTGTTTTGGAGACAGATGTCCAGAGGGCAAGGCCTGAAGGTGTTTTTGTCTTCATCTCGCCCAAGTCTGACAGCACCACACTTGGCATTTCTTAAGTCCAAGTCTCTACACCTGATCTGAAAGTTATTCCTCAATCAGCTTTAACTTTCAAGGTGTGTCTCAACTTCTTCAAAATAAGAAACGGTATGGGGGAAAGGAAAAAAAAAATCAATCAACCAAGCAATTGAGGAAGCAGACACAGGGCACCGAGGGTTAACGGCAGCAACATAAAATAAGCCAGAGGCAGAGGGTCCCCCAAGCAGAGACGCCTCTGAGACATGCACAGCCGGAGAGCCAGCCAGAGGGCATCTCGGCATCACCTCACCTTCCTTTTGTCCAATGAGGGGAGCGCTACCCCATTGGAACGGTTAAGGTCGGACACCAACACCTTCAGAATGTCCTGAATCTACAGAAGGCGAAAAGGAAAAACAAGGGCGGGGGAGAGAGACAGACAGACGGCTGAGAGAGGCCAGAAAGTCAGAGAAGGGAGAGACTGGTCCAGGGAAATAGAAACGAGCAGAGACCAACCCCGGGGCCTGTGCCATTCTTCCAAACAACCACTCGCTGCCTCCTGAGCGATGCCATCAGTCCACGTGACCAATGCAACTCTTAACACACACACACACACACAAGACCCTTTCCTTAGGCTCAGGATGTGGGGAGCAATCTGGAAAGGCTCCAGAACCTCATCTGCACCTTCAAAAACAGACTCTCATAGAACTTCCCTTCTACCCAGAGGCTACAGCTAAAAATCAAGTTTTCAAGACACCGATCCAATCCCATATCATTTTTTAAATTTAAGAAAAAAAATTAAGTCAGGCCAGGCATGCTGGCACAGCCCTTAGTCCCAGCACTTGGGAGGCAGAGGCAGGCAGGTCTCTTCCAGTTTGGAGCCAGCCTGGTCTTCATAGCAAGTTCCAGGCCATCCAGGGCTACACAGTAAGACCCTGTCTCAAAAAGGCCCCCCCGCCAAAGAAAACAACAACAAAACAAAACAAAACAACTCCTTAGATCCTCTCTCTCTGCCTTAGAAGAGCCTGGGGCAAGTGCTGGTCTCTCAGCCTGGCTTCTGCCCTCCAACCGAGGAAATCAAACATCAACTATTGCTTAATGACGGTTAATGCCATACCAGGATCTCTACTAGAAATTAATAAAAGCAACAAATCACACTTAAACTTTATAAATAGACATTAAACAATATCACCCCTATTTTATAGATGTTTAAAAAGAAGCCCAAAGAGTTTAAACAATTTGTTCTAAATCTTCTATTTCTGGCAGGTGGAGAGGTAGGGATTCCAAATCATGATTTATTTTTTTCTGCCCTGAGCATGCTAAGCAGGCCCCTTAGCACTGAGTTATGCTCCCAGCCCTTTAAGCCACAACTTTTTAACCAGAAACTGACAGTTCTCCCACATGAACCACAGCCCTCTATTGCCCCTTGTGGCCCCATCCCCAGCCTGCCAGTCAACACTCACATCTTCAGGCGACTGACAATCATCAGCAGAGGGTCTCTCAGGACTACTGCCATTTTTAATCTTTTTCTTCTTCTTTGCTCCTGCAGGAACACCAGGGCTGTTCTTCTGCTGGTATTCTCTCAACTGTGCAAAAGAAAGCAGTGATCCTTGTGAAAACCAGTGGCTGCATTCACGTCCTCCTTGTGAAAGCCACTCACCTCATAGTCATGTCCTCCTCTCTGGCTTATTGTGGGTTTTGCCAGTTTTTGTTTGTTTGTTTGTTTTTTAAGACAAGGTCTTATATAGCCCCAAGCTGGGCTCCAACTCACTACAAACCTGAGGATGACCTTGAATGTCTTTCTGATCTTCTTGTCCACACCTTCACAAGTGCTAGGATTACAGGCATGTGCCATCACACCCAGTTTATGCAGTGCTGGAGACCAAGCCTAGAGTTTCAAGCATGCTGGTAAGTACTCTATCAACTAAGTTACATCCCGGTCCCCTCCTATACAATGTTTATAAAATAGTCTTGCATACTGTCTCATGTAATGCCACCGACAACTCTAAAGGTACCGTAATGACTACTTAAAGACTGATTGAGTTGGGAATGTAGCTCAGTAGAATACCTGAGTAGCAAGAAGCCCTATGCTCCATCCCCAGCAACACACACCCACACTCAGGCTTACACACACACACAAACACAGGCAAACATGGAATTCAAATTCAATCTCTTCTGATTCCCAGCTCTGGGGTTTGCAACTCCCAAGGGGAAAAACTAGAAGTAGAGAAGAGTAAACATTTAGCAGGCAGGAACTACCTGGGTGTGGTATCATCTGTCTATAATCCCAGCACTTGGAATGGGGAGGCAAGAGGAACGAGAAAGCCAACCAGAGCTATACAGCAATATCCTATCTCAGAAGAAAAAAAAAAAGGTAGGCAAGAACTATATATTGGAGCTTCTCCCTTCCACCTTAACAAAAAAACTTATCTTAGCCAGCCTGCTCTACATAGTGAGCTCTAGGACAGCTGGGGCCACAGGGAGACCCTGTCTCAAAACAAAAACCCAAAGAAAATCTTATCTTTGTGTGTGCATGAGTGTGAGCGAGAGAGAAAAAGGGTGGCGGAGGGAGCGAACACGTATGGCTATGTAGACACGTTGAGGTCGGATGACAAGCTCCAGTGTTGCTCCTGGTCTGCTACCTTGCTTCAGACAGGTCTCTCGTTTGCCACCACATACATCAGGCTGGCTGACCCTCGAGCTTCTAGGAATTCTGTCTCTGCTTCCCATCTTGGTGTAGGAGAGCTGGGATTAGATGCATGCTACTGTGTCTGGTTTTATGTGAGTTCTGGGGATCCAAACCCAGGTCCTTCCACTTGCATGGCAAGCACTTTAACCAATGAGCCAGCTCCCTAGCCAAAGTACTGTTAGTGCAACCCCAAGTTAATAGTTTCCTTTTCTGGCAGTGCTGGGAACTGAACCTATTGCATCATGCATGAGACATAAGTACTCTATGACTGAGGCACATATAGCCCCAGTCCTTCCACCCCTCTTGTGTTAAGATGGGGTATCATGACTATCAGGCTGGCCTCAAACTCAATATGTGGAAAAAGATGACCTTGAACTTCTGATCCTCCTGCCTCTACCTCCTGAGTTCTTGGATTATAGGCATGTATCATTATGCTTAATTTATATAGTACTAGGGATCCAACCTGGGGCTCATGCATGCTAGGCAAAGCACTGTGTCAAGTAAGCCGGATACTGAACCTAGGTTTTATGTATCCCATATGAACCCAGGGCCTGCAGTGTTAGATACACACCCTACCAGCTTGGCCACATCCCCAACCCCACTGGGACCCTTTCTTAACACATTACAACTACACATCAGCACTTCCAAATCTTTTACATCAACATCTCCCAAGGGCGGAAGCAAAGAAGGCATAGCTGCAGTAAACTTGGAAACAGAAAGAACACAGCCCAAGCATCATTTCAGAGAGATGTCTTTACACGTAGAAATCTGTGAGTTCAGTTTCCCAGGAAGTGCTTCACAATATACATACACTTAGGGCACTCTTTCCAAAATCATAGGGAATTCAAATGTACAGAACTAGAGATTTTTGTCTCTTAGGAGAGATCAAAAAGAAAAAGAAAACAAAACCCAAACAAGTTCTTCCACGCCAGCAAAGGACACTGACAACTGTTTTGCCCTCACATTAATGGCTAAGTGAAGGCGGTACAGAAGCCTAACACGTCTCTGCACACTAAGTTCCATACGCGAGCCTCCCTCCAGGTGGAAATTTGTGCCTGACCAGAGAAGCCGGAAAAGGGGTGCAAACATTCAGGTCAGCAAGTGGGAAGATCAAAGACGGGACCCAGGGTAGTAATGACAGTTTCGAGGGGGGCTGTGACGTCACTACATTCCACTCCTCAGTACCAACGCCTGAGTAGCCGCTCCTGGAGCACAGGGCCAGGACCCAGGTCCTTGGAGGCAGGAGCCCAGAGAGGTCCGGTTTAGGGCGTAGGGAGTCGAGGGCTAGGAGCCCCGAGAGTCACTGGCCAAAGTCACCCAGGGGCGACTGAGGGCGGGGACCGGGTGGCTGAGGGGGCGGGGCTGGCTGAGAAGACTTTGCTGGGGGAGCTCAGGGCACTGAGGGTCGGGGGCTCATCCCGGGAGCCTGGGGAGGGGCTCCTACTCCCCGCCAAGCTCCCGGCGTCAGAGGAGCTCGGGCGAGGTCGAGGGGCCGCGACCCGGCACGCTTTACCTTTTTCTTGGCCGCAGCCAATTTGCTCTGCCTGGTTTCTTCCGACATCCCGGGGCGGGGAGGGGGAAAGCGGGGGGGCCACATCACCACGATCCCGGCAACCACCGCGGAACTGCTTCCGGCAGCTCCAGCGACTCCGTAAGTGCAAGAGAAGGCGGGTCCAGGGCGGCCCGAGGCCCGCCCGAACGGGAGCGTGGCCAGATACCTCCAAGCCTATTGGCTAATGTGGAAGATGACGGACAAGGGGGCGTGGCCACGCAGCCCTGAGCCTGGTGCGACCGGTGGAGCGAACGCCGAAAGCTGCGCACGCAGCCTCGACCCCGCTCAGCAGCCAATCGGGAGGTGGGGGCGTAGCCGGCCCGTCTGGCTGCGCGCGCAGCCCCGAAGGCTCAGCAGCCAATCAGAGAGCGAGGTGGGGGCCGCGCTAACTGAGTGCGCGCGCAGCTTGACGTGGGCCGGGCGTTGGTCTCCATCGCTGATTTCCAGCTCCCTGACGAAGCTGAGGCCCCAGCCCTGGACCCTCCGGCGCAGCAGACACCCCCGGCCCGGGGACCTCGGACCCCGGGGCTCAGGAGGTGGGCGCGCAGCGGACAGCGCGTCCCTTCACAGCCCTTTCCCGACTCCTCACGCCCCTCCCCCATGTTTCCTCCCACCTGGGCCCCCCCCCCACCAGTTCTGCACAGGGATTTCCTTCCACAATGGGATCCCCTTCCTCTTCGAAGACCCCTGCCCCATCCGATAGCGTATCGGGATCCGGGCTCAGCCTCCTTCCCAGCTGCTGCCCCCGCAGCACCCCCTCGATAGCCGGATCCTCTGGGAGCGGCTCTCGGTGCAATCAGCCCTTCCCCTCGGATTCTTCCCCAGGACTGAGCCAGGACAGAACCGAAGGTGCCATGGGGCCTTCAGATCTCCGGTGAGTATGGCTGCCCCACCCACGCTCCTCGGCCTCCCAACAGCAGCCCACCCACCTCTACCTCCTTCGAGATGCTTCTCCTGCCTCCCCGCCCCTTCTCTCCTCTTCCCTTCCTCTGAAATGCGGTCCTGCCCTCCTCCTCCCCCCTCCTCCTAGAAGCCTGGGCTTCTCGGCTGCTTCCTGCTCACCCAGCCTTTCCTGTAGTCCTGCCCACATCTTCACAGAGAAATATTTTTCCTTTTCGCTAACCATCCCCAGAACTCAGCGTCCTTGATCTCTCTCTCCAAAAGATGGGTTTTCCAATACTACTCTAAGATCTTGAAAGATTTGCTTGTTTGTTCTTAGGTATTCCAGGCTGGTTCCAAACTTAACTCTGTATAAAACAGGTTTCCTTGAACTTCTGACCTTCCTGCCTCCACCTCCAGAGTGCTGGGATTACAAGTGATGCTTCTCTCTCTCTCACACACAGCCTCTCATACACACACACATTTTTTTTAAAGGAAGGTCTCACTATATAGCCCAGGCTGGCCTCATACTCTCCATCTTCTTGCCTTAGCAACTCCCAAATGCTGGGAAAGCAAGATAGAATGCCAAGAAAATAATGGGAACACAGGGAGATAAAGGAACCCCCCTAACTTGAGTCAAGGATTCCACTATAATTACCATTTGCTGTAAAGATTGCCAACATAGCAACAAGATTAACTTTATTAAATGTCATTTTCTTTGTGTGCTTGTGTACATGTAAGTGTGTGGGCACACACCTGTCAAGGAGCACATATGGAGGTCAGAGGAGGGCTTGCAGGAGTTGGTTCTCTCCTATCATGTGAGACCTGGGGTTGTCATACTTGGTGCCAATCACCTTTACCATTGAAACCATCTCCCCAGCCCCCAAGATTTCTTTTATGTAGAAATATTTTCAAATAAGAATATTAAAATAGCTGGGCACAGTGGCGCGCATGTTTAATCCCAGCCCTGGCAGGGGCCTGTGATCTCTGTGAGATCCAGGCCATCCTGGTCTACATAGCAAGTTCTGGGCCAGTTGGGACTATAGGGAGACACTTGTCTCAAAAAGACAAAAAGTAAAGGAAAGGAAGGAAGTTAAAATATCAATAAACAGACTGCAGACTTAAGGCCTGAGTCTAAGTGTGTAGATGACCTTGGCTAGGACCTTACTCTTCTCCCAGATATTTTGTGGGAGTCTCACAGACAAGACTGTTAACTTGGTTTACACTAAAAGTATCCTAATTCAGCCAGGCATGGTGGAGCACATTTTAATCCCAGTACTTTGGAGATGGAGTTCTACTTATCAACTGTAATCTTGTCAGGAACACCCCAGGAACTACCTTGTGATCTCATTTAACTTCCTTACCAACCTTTGAGTGCCTTCAGAAGTCACCAAAATCCTACGTGTAACTGTTATCAAGACAATGAAGTTGGAGTCTTCTTTGAGAAGTCCATACCCTCACTTGAGTGTGTCTCTTTGCCTTGGGTGCCTTTTTATTAATTTCTGTTCTTAAATACATTAAGAACACCGTTTAATGCACTCCCAGCTCTGCTTCCTACTGGCTGGTTCTGAAATCTTGCTCTGGCAAAGCCAAGGATCCAGCTTTACCTGAGTGAATATCTCTGAAAAGAACTCTGCAGGCTGCTGGAGGTGTGCCTACATCATCTGCCACTGACAGGCCCACAGAAGTGTGGCCCGAGCTGACTCCATTTCATTAGACACTAGCCTGATATTGTGCCAGGCAGCTCCTGCCCCTCCCACCTGCCTTTTAATGCGTTTAGATATGCTGTCCTCTCTTCTGACATGCCTTACTAGAGCTGTTTGCCAGACTGACACCCACTCATCCTTTGACATTCAGCTTCCTCCAGAAGTCTTACCCCTGCTTCTGGTTCAGTTGATTGTCGATTATTCCTCAAAGTAACTGTTTGCTAAGTACTGCTGTATCAGCAGTAGACAAACACAAAGTCCTTGCCCCCATGGAATATACCATGATAACTGTGCTGTGAATATGATAATGCGCTCTACATCACATCAAGTGATGAGAAATGAGGTAAATACAGGACCACCTGAGAAGATGGCTCTGTGGATAAAGTGCTTACTGTGGAAGCATGAGTTCTCTGCCCAGCACACAGGTAAAAGCTGAGTGCAGCTGCATATACATACTTGTAATCCTAGCATTGGGAGGCAGAGACAGGATGATTCCCTAGGGCTTCCTGACCAGGTAGTCTAGCCAGGTCACTGAGTTCTGGGTTTTATGAGAGACCCTGTCTCAAAAAATCAGGTGGAGAGCAAGTGAGGAAGACTCCTGGCATCGACCTCTGGCCTTCATGTGCACACATGCAGGCACATGTACATACACGCGTACAAATGTGCACACACACAAGATGTTCAGACAGGGATGGGAAACAACTGAAGATCTCCGCAGGTCAGTCTGGGAGGCATTTGATGGTGTGAGTAGAGTTAAATGGAGTTGCTGCAGGAGGATCTAATTGCTGGATATTTTCTCTTTTTTAAAATTACATTTATGGGCTAGAGAGATGGTTCAGTGGTTAAGAGCACTGAATGTTCTTGCAGAGGACCCAGGTTTGAATCCTAGCACCCACAACCATCCATAACTCCAGTTCCAGGAGATCTGACGCCCTCTTCTCTCCTCCCCGGGCGCTGCACAGCACAGGTGCACTTATACACATGCAGGCGCAACACTCACACACGCAAAACAAAAATAAATAAGATTACATTTCTTTATTGGGTGAGGGACACCATTGCATACAATGAAGGTAGAGGACAGTGTTCATGAGTCAGTCCTCTCCTTCCACCATGTAAGTTCCAGGGATGGAATTCAGGCTGTTCAGGTTTAGTAGCAAGCGCCTTTACCTGCTGAGCCATCTCACTGGTCGTCCTCTCTCTCTCATTTTTTTTTTTTTTTGATAACTGTGTATGTGAGATGGGGATTATATGCACCTAACGTGCAGGTGCCTAGTGCTCCAGGGAGTCAGATGTCAGATCCCAGGAGCTGGAGTTGCAGGCAGTTGTGAACTACCTGATGTGGTTGCTGAGAATTGAACTCTGGTCCTCTGGAAGAGCTGCTCGTCCCTTTTTAAACAATGTATATTTTAATTATTGTGTGTGTATATGTGCAGTGTATTTAGTGTGGAAGCAGAGGACAGTTTGGAGGGAGTTCTGTCCTTTCACCATAGGTTCTGGGGAGGAAACTCAGGTTGTCAGTCTTGTACAGCAAGTGCTTTTACCTGCTGTGCCATCTCACTGGCCCTTTGCTTTAGGCCCTGGCTTACATGTTCTCTGAATGTAGAGGCCTGGCCACATGGTTTTCTCTGGGGCTCTTGCCAGTGCTGGCAGACAGTGCTCACTCACTGCTGCACAGAGACTGGTCAAAAGCCAGAAATCCAAGAACATGAACCACAGCTTCCTTTGTTTTCTTGCTAGACAGTTCATCCCACATACACTTCCTGAAGATAAGCTGAGATCTGGCCACACACCTTCCCAGGCTCAGAAGCAGAAAGGGAGAAACGTTTTTTTGTTATCCAATGAGCTTATAAACCCAGTGATATTGCAGGGTTGGGGCAAATTCTCTGGGGTCACATTGTAGGACAAGGTGGCCAGTCTTTCTACAGACTGAGTTCTAGGCCAGCCAGGGCTGCATAGTGAGACCCTGTCGCAAAACACCTGTTAGGGACTTGGGCCTCCATTTTGCCCCAGCTTCCAGGAGACTCCGGTTTTTTCATCCAGGATTGCTGGTCCAGACCAGCATCAACCTGGCAGGCAAAGAAAGACCAGGGGGTGGGTGGGCATGTGCTCTCTCTGGAAGAATATTTCCCAGACTTTACATACCTCACTTCTGATGAAGTTCTACCTGCCATAACCTAGCCTTAGGGACACACCTAAGTCCAAGGAAAGCTGAAAAAATACAGTGTATTCTGAGGGCTGGGGCCTGTTCCCAGGCAGAAGTGGGGAGCCACCACAGGGACGTCACGTAGCTCTGCTTTGTGGATAACCACTCAGTGTAGCTGGTGATCTCTTCTACCACTCAGCGGCCATCTTCCAAGTCTGAACAGGCTGATGGGGTCAGTGAGGAGCCCTTGAACGTTACCATTCAGAAACTGAAGGAGAAGCGAGACATGCTGGACAGGGAGATCGCCCGGTTAATGTCTGCGTAAGTCTTCTTTGTGTGTGTGTGTACTTTTTTTTTTTTTTTTTTTTGAGAGGTCTCATGTAGCCCAGGCGGACCTTGAACTCCTGCTCTGAAGTATGGGATCACAGGCATGGGCAACAACACTGGGGGGTTTCTGGTTTTTGGTTTTTGGTTTTGTTTTTTTTTTTGAGCAAGTCTTCTTGGCTCCCCTGTATGGTTAAGAGAACTTTGGGGCGATGGGTATTTCTTAGTGGTAGAGGGCTTTCCTCACATGCACAAAGCCTGGGTTTCATCCTAAGCTATAGAAAAAAAGGCAGGTAGAATACGTACCAGCATACATAAGGCCTTGAGATTAATCCCAAGGTCCACAATTTTTTTCAATATATATTTGTATTGAATTTTTGTGTATTTCATATAATACCTCCTAATTATATTTAGACCCCTTACCCATCTGTGCCCCCCCCACCAGATTTCATGCATTCTATCATATAAGTGAGGCCTGTCAAGTTAAGTTACAAAAAATTTTTTAGCTTACAGTTAGTGCCTAGTAACTGAAACTCAGCTGCTCTAGTGTAACCTAGAAAAGCTGTCTGCCACTGGGCTTTAAGTGTGTTAGCAGCCTCTCCAGGAGCCAGGTTGGGGCAGAATTAGAATCAGGACCTAGAAAGCTATCAAGAGTGGGGACTGGCTATTCTGGTCTCTCTGGAGTTAATTCTGGGCTCTGCTGGCTACACACAGACCTGTTCTCTCAGTGTGGAGTTTTGGTGCCCAGGGGAAGTTGATTCTTCCGTGACTCCCGCCTCTCGGTAGAGGCTGAGGTACACTAGGGTGTATTTCAGGTGAGGAAATCTGCCTGGTGACCTGGACCACGTGCCCATCTATAGGTTGCCCATGTGTGGCCAGGGTCGTATATTACCCATGTGACTGAAGACCCCTGCCTACTGTAACCTGTCAAGAAAGCAGGGTCGGTCTTGTCATCTCTGTCCCCAGCCCCCAACGCCTAGTGTAAGCCTGTAGTGAATATTGGCTAAACACATGCCTCCCTGCCGTCTGAGCTAGGAGCCTCATGAGCGTACCTAACAGTGTTGTCTCTCCATTGCTCTCCCCAGCGGCTACAATGTGAGTGAACTGGAAGGCCACATCACACTGCTCCATGAATACAATGACATCAAGGACGTAGGGCAGATGCTGCTGGGCAGACTGGGTGAGCAGCGGCTTTCAGAGTTGCCTCAAGGGACCTAAGGGGCAGCTTCTACCCTCCTAAGGGTGTTGGATTTTACTCCTGGGTCCCCCAACTTGCCAGCCATTCCATTCATCTCAGCCCTGCTCCTGGAACATTCCACCCCCTCTTCTTACCAGGCACCCTCCACCCTACCCCACCCCCGTCCCCCTGGCCACTCAGCAAAGCAGCTGTGTAGCCCTTTAGTCTGGGATCTCTCAAACACAGGGCCTGCTTTGGAGCAAGTTCGAACAGAACCAGCCCACCTGCAAGACTGAACCAAGGGCCCCTGCTCTCCCGCAGCCCGCAGGGACGTTGAGATACCATTTATGCCTCTGGTGGCCAACTCGATAAAAAGGCAGCAAGGGAGGGCAGCCCTTTGTGGCTTAATGTGGATTTTTTTCCTCCTCCAACTCAACTTTGCACTCTAGAGGCTTGAGCCAAGGCAGGCACATGTGTGTCTGGGCTGGTTAGGGTAGCCCACCTTGGAGGTCAGACTGGCTTGGGGGTAAGGTATGTGTAAGTGGTTTCATACGAGCTCAGTAGTCCCTTCCACTGGCCCAAACTGGTGCTCTTGGTGCTCTGCAGCCAGTGAGGTAGTATGCAGAGATGGGCTGTCGATCCAGTTGCTGTCAAAATTTTAGTAGTACTTACAGAAATTCCTAACGGCATCCACGACTCCACAGCCCAGAGGAGTGAGCATAAAGCAGGAGAGAGATGCAGATGCTTAAAAGAATAGTGATCGGGGCCCGAGAAGTGATGTGGGACTGGTGTGGTGGTTCATGTCTGTAATCCCAGCTTGCTGGAGGCTGAGGCAGGAGGAGCGCAAACTCAAGGCCAGCCTGGGCTACATGGTGAGACCCTATCTCAGCAACAACAAAAAGTATTGGAACCTAGCTGGAAACCTGTCACTTTCAGGTCATGTAGACTGTCCCTTTTGTCAGTTGAGTGAATATTTATTGGTACTTACTCTATGCTAGGTATTCTGTATTGTGCTGGGAACAGTGGAGATGCAGACACTTGAAGTTCTGTGTAGCATCGAGAGTGGGCAGAGTGTCAGTCAGTGAATGAACGAAAGGACAGAGTGTGCTAAGTCCGTGAAGGAAATAGTAGAGATGGGGAGAAGCTGGGGTCTGGAGTGGCCGGAAGGAATGAGGGGTGCTGGGAGCAGGCCTTGGAGGAGAGCCTTCCTAGTGGAAGAAAGGACGCGTGCCTAAGGCAGAACTGCAGGAAGAGCAGGTCACATGGCTGCCGCAGTGCAATAGCCCGAACCCCGGGGGCTGGGCTTAGAGGGAGGAACGCAGATGACCCTTGCCGGTTGGGTGAGGTGTGAGTCTGGGCTCCAGAGGTGGTGTTCTGGGCCGGTCGGGCAGCGGCCTTAGATTGGGTACCGGCTGTCTCCCTCCCGCTTCTCTCCGCCAGACCGTAAACCCCTCATCCTTTCCTTTCAGCTGTGATCCGAGGTGTCACCTCCAAGGAACTGTATCCAGAATTTGGTCTAGACATGGATGACTAAGCTGAGGCTTGCAGACTCTTGTCCAGGACCCACAAGGTCAGGCGAACCGGGACATAGGCACAAAGTCCAGCAAGCACACTTACATGATTTCCAGAGACAAAATGTTAGAAGCCCAAAGTTTTCTAAAGAACCCAAACTATGATTGGGATGAATGCTAAAGGGGTGTAGGGAGGAAGAGGTGTTCCCAGTTCCCAGGTTCTCAAGTGTCCCAGTGGTACTGTGAATGGGGGGGGGGGGGGGTTGCTTTGTTAATAAACACTTGAGCAATCTCTAATAGACCTGATTCTTGTCGTCAACCAGCCCCATCATGCCTACTGTGGGTCCCAGTGGGCTCCCTCATGATTATCCTGTGCATTCAAGAGAATTAGTATTAGTCCCATCTTTCAAGTGGAGAAATCAAGACTCAAGAGAGGCAGGTTACTTCCCAGGGTCACATAGCAGTAAGTGGTGGTGTAGGGCTGTGAGCCCAAGACTGCTATGCAGTGCTGACTTTCTGGGCTGAGAAGGAACAGGTAGAAGTTGGGGAGAAATGACAGCACTGTTAGATTCTGGTTCCGTATCAAGGTTCAATTTTTATTTTTTATGAGTATTCTAAGTTTTGACTGTCATGATGACATATAAGGTTCCTTTCATGAAATAACTTTCTGCAAGTTCCTCACACTTTATAACCACTCCAACTTCTGTCAAATATCAAGGGCTTTTATTCTTACTGGGGGAGGAGCATGTGCCACAGCATGTGTCAAGGTCAGAGGACAACTTTGTGGAATTGTTTATCTCCTTCTCCCTTTACCCGGGTTCTGGGTATCAAACTCAGGTGGCCAGGCCTGTGTGGCAGTCAGCTTTACACCCTGAACCACCTCACCACCTCAGACCTTTCGTTTTGTTCTATATTGCCTTCCTCACGTTCAGGAATAATCCAATCAGTGTACTTTGGGACAAAAATTTCTTTACACAAAATATTTTCACACAAAAGAAATGTGTTTTGACTATGTGGTCAGTCACTTACTGTCATGGAATCAGCACAGGTTTGATAAAAATAAGTTATTTTACCAACAAATTGATCTTTATCTTAGATAAAACTAGAGGGGGAATTAATGTTACTATGGAAAAACTGTAAAAATCCCTGTCAGAAAATCATGTCGTTCTGTTCGTGGTCTTCAGGTTCCTACATGTGTAGCCTGAGCTAAATCACAAGTCACTGTAGCATCCTCTGATACTTGGCTACAGTCTCGAAAAGAAGAGCTGTTGTGCTCTCCCAACTGTAACCTGGGTGGACAATTGCCGTGGCCTTAAGGAAAGCTCGCCCGGCCCTCCCCACCTAGCAACACTCAAACTACAAACCAAGAAAGGAAACTGACATCAGAGCAAGACTACCTATCATAAGGAGGCTGTGCCTTCTACTTTTTCCTTGCTTATTATGTCAGAGGTGTGGCTAAAATTTTACAGTGAAAGCAAATAAAAACTGAATAAAATGTCCAAAATTAGCAGCTAGTGTAACAACAGAACCTGTCCGAGAATCCCTTAGCAGAGGGCTTCTTAGTTCCTTTTCTACTCATGACCCCCTTTTAAAAATATTTGAGGGCTGAAGAGATGACTCAGTGGTTAAGAGCCCTGACTGCTCTTCCGGACCTGGGTTTGGTTCCCAGCACCTACATGGTGGCTAACAATCACCTGTAACTCTAGTTCTGGAGGATTTGTTGCCACCTTCTGGCCTCTGCAGGCTTTGCACGCCCTGGGTGTATTTACATGCAGGCAAAACATACACATAAAATTTAAATAAAAATTCAAAATATTTAAAATGTATGGGTATGCATATAAGCACACCATGTGACCATACCTGCAGCCCCTCATGACCCCTCGCTTCAGAAATATTTACCCTTACGTGCATGCAGGCTACATACACATAATTTTTTTAAAGAATGAAAGCTTAGTCAAATATTTGATCCTGCAGGACACAGCATCTTCATCTTTCAGAGTTGATTGATGTCTTGACTTGAAACCATCAGTGCTGAGATTGCGGCTTCACAGTATGCCACAGGGCCCTTTCAGAAACAATTCTGTGCCAGTTCTGAGACAAAACTCAAGTCAGTAGCTCAAACAGATACCCACATGGTGGAAAGAGAAAACTGGCTCTCATCAGTTATCCTCTGACCTCCACACACATGCTGTGGCATGCATATGCCCCCTCACACACAGATCTGCCTCCTAAGTGCTAAAGGTGTGCGCCACCACGAAACGCCTGTTTTGCTTTTTTTAAACAAGTAATTATACATAGGTCCCTTCATCATGAATTTGAAAAGCACTAAAAATAGACAACAAAAACCTTCAAGAAATGGCTAACACCAGACATGGTGGCACAGGACCACCTCAAAAACACCAGAAGCTACTCACAAAGAAACAGGAAAAAAATGTTTGAAGCACTTAACTGTGAAGAAAGGATAAATTTTAAATAGGTTTTTTTGTGGACGACGCAATGATTATGCTAAATTAAAAAGTGAACTTGGGGGCTGGAGAGATGGTTCAGCAGTTAGGAGCACTGTTCTTGCAGTGATTGAACCCTGGTTCAATCCTAGCACCCAAAGGCAGATAACAACCATCTATAACTCCAGTTCCAGGGATCCAACGCTGCCTTTTGTCCTCAGGCATTGCACAACACAGGTGTGCTTACATACTTCCAGTCAATGCATGCATACACATAAAATAAAGAATAATAAAACCGCTTCCAGGAACAGCATTTTGCTCCTGTCAGAATGAGTGGAAACCAGAAATTGAATGCTTGTATCCAAGATTGGCAAGATTTTGTCCGGCACTTCTCCCAGGTTGTCAAGGTACTGAGGATGAGCCAGAATGTGCGAAAGAGACTAGAGATGCCATTGCCCAGCTCAAGGAGGTCTTGGGGTACAATGCCATAGGAGGTCCTGGAGTATAATGCCATCAGAGGCAGGCACAGTCTGGGTTTGACTTTGCTGCAAGCATTCCAGGAACTGGTGGAGCCATGGAAACAGGATGCTGCTGATGGTTTCCAGGGCGCCCCGACTGGGGGCTGCCGTGTAGAAGTGCTTCAAGCTTTCTTTGTGTTAGATGATATTGTGGATTCTTTTCTAACTTGCCAAGGGCAGAGCTTGCTACTATCAGAAGCCACGCATGGGTTTGGATTCCATCAACAGTGCTTTGCTTCTGGAAGCCTGTATGTACACCCTGCTCAAGTTCTGCTGAAAGTAGCCCTATTACCTGAACCTAATGCAACTCTTCCTGCAGAGCTCCACTGGACTGAGACTGGGCAGGCCCCGGACCCCACCACAGCTCCCCAGGGCCATGTGGATCTCATAGATACACTGAAAAGAGCTACAAGACAGCTTTCTACTCCTAACTGCCCATCGTGGCTGCCGTGGACATGGCCGGCATGGATGGGGAGAAGGCTCACCCCAGTGCCACGAGGATCCTGCTGGAGATGGGCAAGTCCTTTCAGATCCAGGGTGATTACCCCAGTGTGACTGGCAAGGTGGGCACTGACATCCAGGACAACAGATGGCAGCTGCCGGTGGTTCAGTGTCTGCAATGAGCCAGGCCGCAGTGCCAGATCTTTGAGAACCATGGACAGAAGATTCGGAGAAAGTGGCACAGGAGAGCACTGTACAAGGAGCTGGCCTTCCATCTGTGTTCCAGGAGCGCGAGGAAGGCGGTTCATCTGCCTTCAGTCTTAACCAGCAGTGTGTCACACCCCTACCCTCTCATCCATCTTCTTGGAGTAGCCAAAAAGATCTACAAGGGGAGAAGGTGACCTAGACATTGCTAGGGCCAGGAGGGTGTGCCATAAATTATACAATCTACAATAATTTTAAAGTGAGCTTGTCTAATGTGCAGGTCATCAGAGGAATTAATATGACTACAGCAGGGTGAAAGTAACTAAAAGTCTCGCAGTGGTGCACGCTGCTAAGACGAGCTGAAGAGGCAGAGGTGATCAGTCCAGCCTGGGCCATACCTTAAAAAACAAGTCTAGTTAGGTGTGGTGGTGCTCTTGGGAGACAGAGACAGGCAGGTATCTGTGAGTTCAAGGCCAGCCTGGTCTACATAGCAAGTTCCAGGCCAGCTGGGGCTACAGGGAGACTCTGTCTCAAAAAAAGGCTCCTAATGTTGATGACACATGACTGTAATCCCAGCATAAGGGAGACTGAGGCAGGAGGGTTAGACCAGCCTGAGGAGACTAAACAACAAAAATGAAACACCCAGAACGGTAGGGGACACACTCTCCCCAGTAGTTGGGAAGTGGGGGCAGAAGGGTCAAGTGATCAAGGCCATCCTGGGCTGTATGAGACCAACCTAGAAAACAAAACTCAAAAAGGCCCCCATTTATGTACCTCCAGCAGCCTGGGGAGTCAGTGCAACAGAAGGGAGACATTACTCAGGATATCAACAAGATATCAGGATCCCCTGAATCAACAGGATCCCCTGGATTCCGGCACTATGGGGCCTCCAGGTCGCTCTCTATAGATTCAGAGACCTCTGGTTCCTTATTTGTCCACGTCTGCCATGCCATTTCTTCCTTGAACCTGGATAACACGAAGAGAACCTCTGGAAGATACACGGCCCAGGGAGGGTCCCCTGGGCCCTGCACCCCAGGCCACAGCAATGGGTCACTGTTTGATAGGAACTCCCAGGAGTTGTGTGGACAGAGCCCACTACTCACCTTCTGTCTGCCTGGGGCAGAACATCTCCTAGGTTCTCTCTATGGGAAGCCAGAAACAAAGGTTGTTTGTCCAGTTGCAGCAGCTCATGTGCCCAGGGTGCTAAAGGCACCTGGCACCTACCAAACCACTTCCAGGACCAAACAAGCCTGTGATCGGGGTAGGGGGGTCCATCTTGAGATCTTCCTGGAGGAGCCCAGGGGGAAGGAGCGCAGGGAATTGCGAGGATCTGACATCTCGTAGCCCGCTTTGTTCTGGCGTGCAGCTACGCTACTTCTGATTACTGTGATCTTGTGGATAAAATCGTATTGCAAAAAGTTCATAATCATGGGTCTGGAGAGGTGGCTCAGCTGTTAAGAGTACTGGCTGGTCTTACAAAGGAACCAAGTTGGTTCCCTGCACCTACATCAGGTGACTCACAACCTCCTATAACTCCAGTAATCAGGGGACCCAACACATTCTCTGGTCTCTGCAGGCATGGATGTGGTGCACATACATATGCAGGCACTCACACATATAGCGTATAAAAATACTAAATTTGTGAGTTTCAGATGATATCTGAAACCATTTTAAAGGTTTTTCTTGAACTTTTGAAAAGCTATTAGCCAGGACTTTGGTGTAATATGAAATAAAGAATTTTAAGAGGCTGGAATGATGGCTTACAGTTAAGAGCACTGACTCCTCTTGCAGAGCACCCAGCACACACATGGTGGCTAACAATGGTCTGTAACTCTGGTTCCAGAGGATCTGATGCCTTGGGCATTGTATGGCATGGGTATATATTCAGTCAATACATTTATACACATAAAATAAAAATAATAAAATATATTTTTAAAAGAATCTCTAAGTAGACCAAGCATGATAGCATGGGCTCACATGCGTGAGCCCATACACACACACACACACACACGCACACACACACCTTTAATCCCAGCAGTTAACACTGGGGCGATAGAGGCAGGCAGCTCTCTTTGACTTCAAGGCTAACCTGGTCTGCATAGTAAGTTCTAGGTCAGCTGGGACTATAGGGAGACCACGTCTCAAAAACAACAGTAAAAAATTTAGCCAAGTGTGGTAGCCCCAACTCTTTTAGTCCCAATACTCAGGAGGCAAAGGCTGGTGGATCTCTGTGAGAATGAGGCCAGCCTGATCTACTTAGTTCCAGGCCAGCTGGGGCTACAAGGAGACCCTGTCTCAACAAACAAAAAATTTTTAAGTGTATGTATAAAGAAACTGTTGTGGGGCCTGTAGAGATGGCTTAGTGGTTAGGAGCACTGGCTGCTCTTGCAGAGGACCCGGGCTCAGTTTTCAGCACCTACATGGTGACTCACAACTGTAACTCCAGTTCCACAGGATGTGGCACCTTCTTCTGGCCTCTGTGGGTACTGCATGCACTTGATGCATGAACATGCAGACAAAACACATATAAAATATGAAGAATTAAAAATAGACTGTTGTACATTTATGATTTAATAAAATAATTCTAGGACTGGCAAGATGGCTCAGCAGGTAAAGGTACTTGCTGTGTAGGTCTGGTGACCTAAGTTCAATCTCCAGAGTCCAGGTAATCTAAGAATGCATAATTTAAGAATATACTATGTTTATTTTATGTGTATGAGTGTATTGGCTGCATGTGTGTAAGTGCACCCGTGCAATGCCCAGGGAAGTCAAAAGAAGGCATTGTAGCCCCTGGATCTGGAGTTAAGGATGGTTGTTAGACACCATGTAGGAGTTGGGGATCAAACCTGGGTTCTCTGCAAGAGCAGATAGTGCTCTTAACCACGGAGCCACCTTTCCAGCCCCCTAATAATACATACTTTTAAAGGGAAAAAAGTTGACATTAATATGTTTATTCTTGTTATTTTGGTTGTTTTGTCTCTTTGAGACAAGGTTTCCCTGTAGCCCTAGTTGGCCTAGATTCACTATGTAGACCAGGCTGGCCTTGATCTGAGATCTGCTTGCCCCTGCCTCCCAAACCAGCATGAACTACCTAGTGAGTTACAGGCTAGCCTGGGTTACAGCATTAGACCCTGTCCCAAAAAGACAAAAAATAAACACACACAAAAAAGTCTGTCATCGAGCTGGAGAAATGGTTCAGTAGTTAAGAGCAAGGCTGCTCTTCCAGAGGACCTGGGTTTGGCTCCCAGCACCTACACAGCTGCAAACATCCATCTGAACTCCAGTTCCGGGGATCTGACAGCCTTTTCAGGCCTCCGTGGGCATTGCACACGCGATGCACTTACATACATGCAGGCAAAACATACACAAAAAATTTTAAAAATTAAATTCTCATTAATAGAGTGCTTGCTGTTCTATTATGTGGACTGGAATTTGATCCCAGCACCCACGTGACAAGCTAGGGACCCCCACGTGCACACTGTAACCCCAGGGCTGAGGAGATCAGAGACAGGAGGATTGCTCAGCCCTGTTGGCTTCCCACTCAGCTGAGAAATGTGAGTCCAGGTTCAGAGACTTCTTCAGAGGATTAGCTGGAGAGGGAGGGAAGAAGTCTGTCTCTTCTGGCCTCCATACAGACACACAGACATGTACCAGCACATATATACCAAAATGTCCGTCATTACCCCAACTCTGATGAGTGTCTGCCAGTCCTTTTTGTCATTAACACAGCTGGGACCTGTGGCCCACAGCATAGGAAGAGAGATGGGCAAGATACGAGGGGCACATCCACTCTGAAGAGGCTCACCCCTGAACTGGCAGAATTCACTTCCAGTTGCAGACCATTGTTCAGAACAGTCACATGGCCCAACCTGACAGAGAGGCTTGGAGTACTGGGTGAGCAACTCTACTGCATAGCCCAACACCCAGCATGCGCACCTGCAAGTAGCCATCTCTGTGCTCAGCCCCACTCCTAACGCTGGACACTGGTTTTGCATGAGGACCCCCATGTCCCTTGTCCCAGGCATCAGCCCTTCTTGTGCTGGCCCTTCCTGGCCATTTCCTGTACTTCACGTCTTAATGCCTGCAGCTGTCTTCACAAACACCTTATGTGCTGGTATCAGGAGGGACTTGAGACTAAGAAAAAGCCATCTGCCAGCATCCCACAGAGGATTAGTGGCTGAGCCAGGACTAGTGCCCAGCTCTGTCTGGCTCCTGACCCCAGACTCCTAACCTCATTCCCACACCATGAGGCCTCTCACCAGATCTTGCCAGCCTGGGTGCTCTCTTGACAGCAGGATTTTGTTGAATTTGTGTCACGTGACACCTTCCCAACCTGCTCCTGTCATGTACCCATAATAGTCCAATAGCAAGTGGTTTCAGTCCGGTTCCTTTTAGCCTTGATGGAGCACTGGTGACTAGAGATGGAATCAAAACCAGAATGGCCTCTGAGACTCTTGGGCAGATGTCACCTTGCATAAGGCATCAAGAGTCTTAACTGTCCACCTTCCAACTTCCTGGGCACATCTTTATGCAGCCAGGCTCAGAGTAGGGGAGCCCCAGAAGTGAGCTCCTCAGAAGGGACCTCTTCCTTCGGGTTCTCCCCATCTCACCCCCTTCCACCCTGCGGCAGCACATGTAAGTGTAGGCGCTAAGGAGCCAGGATCCTGGGTTTTGCTGCTCTCCAGCCAGCAGGAAATCAGGAGCCCAAGAAGTGATGATGATACAGATTGATAAAAGGCTCTCCTGGTTTGGGGAGTGTGAGCCACACCCAGCCAGCGTGAGACACTTGGGAACTTCTGGAGGGAAGAGACATGGAAGACTGTATGGTGACATCAGGCAGACAAGAATGTAGGAGCCAGTCCCAGGTGGAGAATCAGCACATGCAGGGACAGAGGATGTGGCAGCCCTAGGACACACAAATCCAATTTGATCGAAAAGTGACTGGGGAGACGGGGATGGCTGGAGAGATGCCTGAGGGGCTAAGAGCACTTGTCGTTCTTGCAGAGGGCCCAGGTTCAGTTCCCAGCACCCATATGGCAGCTAACAACCACCAGTAACTGGTTTCAGGGGCTCTGACAGCCTCTTTTTGGCCTCTGCACCCACGTGGTGCACTTACATAATAACATGCAAGCAAAACACTCATACATATAAAATACAAATACACTTTTGAAGTGATTAGGTTTAGTGACAGGCCGGTTCACCTGGGCCTTTGGTGTGAAGAGAGCCTCACTGAGCTGTATGGTGACCAAGCTCAATGCTAAGTCCTAAGTACCAGAGAAGTGCACTGGGAAGGAAAGCATCTTGAAGGGCAGTTCTGTGGCAGGCATCCACCTCTGGGGGGCAGTGTATCCTGTGTGTATCCTGATGTGGTGGTGGAAAACAGAGACTGACTGACAAGGTGTTACATAGATTGCTTGATTATATCCAGTGTAAACCCTACTGGAAAATATTTATCTGAGAGTCAGGCATTATAGGTCACACCTGTAATCTTAGCACTCAGGAGAGTGGGGCAGAAGTTCTAAAGTTCAAGGCCAGCAAGATTCTGAAATAAATATTTAATCTGAGCTGGGCCTAAAGAGGCTAAGTTACGAAGATCACTTCAGGAATTCAAGACCATCCTGGGAAGCATTTCAATCCCTGTGTTAAAAATTGCTTCTTGCAGTCCAGCATGGTGGTACATACTTTTAATCATAGCACTCGGGAGGCAGAGACAGGTGGATCTCTGTGAGTTCAAGGCCAACCTGGTCTATAAGTGAGTTCCAGGCCAGCTGGGACTACAGGTACACCCTGTCTCAAAAAGAACAAAAAAATAAAAAATTGCTTCCTGCTGAATGCACTCACACAGTGTTCAGGCTCTTTATGGAGGTTGGCGGGGGCGCCCATGTCTCCTTTGGGCCGCATGCTAAAAAGCTGGTTGAGATCATAGATGGTATTGATCTGAACAGGGAGGGTCTTGGTTGATGGCTCTGGTGCTTGGGCGAGGAGAGAGGCCAGCCGTGCCTTTCAGATATGCAGTTCACTGCCTTATCCTCACACAGTGCTCCCCAGAAGTGTGTACAAAAGTCCTGGGAGAAGGCCAATAGCAATACAAAACGGGTCAGCCACAAGACAGGCCAGGAAGATGGGCACCAGAGAAAGGAAAGCAAGATGACAGATTTTGATGGTTTCACAGTCAAGAAGGCAAAGAAAATCGGGAATAGAATAATCAAGAACAGAGTTAAGGGTAGCTATTGTGAAACAGGCTCAGAAAAAACGCCTGTTGCTCAGGCTACCCTCATGACTGCAGCCACCAAAGCTAAAGTGCAAACAAAAAGGCAAGAAGGCCAGGGAAGTGGCTGAGGCCCTGATGGCCCCAGACCAGAGGCAGTGCTTCCTCCTAAGGGTTGAAGGGTCAGAAGACTCAGGCCCAGAATGCACCTGCTCCGAAGGCAGCTGGAAAGAAAGCAGAAAGGGCTGGAGAGGCATACGGCTCAGCAGGAAGAACACCAGCTGCTCTTGCAGAGGATCTAGGTTTGGGGCTAACAACCATCCATAATTCCGGTTCCAGGGACTCCGACGCCCTCTTCCTACCCCTGTGGGCTTGCACGGCGGGGGCACTTGCATATATGCAGGCAAAACGCTCAAAACTTAAAAGTAAAGAAAGCATGAGAGACTTTAAAAAGGGAAAAAAAAAGTTCTTTTTAACCTAAAAAACTTAAAAATTAAAAAAGTAAAATCACCCTGCACTTATGAAGTTCAAAACATGGGCAGAGTATAACCTCTGCTCTTCCCGGGGGGCCAGAATGGGTCACTTCTGAGTGGCACAGAAGAAGGGCCTGATGGAATGTGTGAATTGCAGGAGAACCATAAGCCCCATTCGGGAAAGCTACAAGTCCCTTAAAGTGGCCAGCTGGCCCTAAATTAGCAGGATGGCCTTGATCACGTCTTATCAACTGGCCACTCTCTCACTGAAGGATGCTGTTTGTAGAGCCAACCCGTCTCCCTTGCTGCCCTCCTTAACTAGCCTGCTCTGCCTGAGTAAATAATCTTTGAGAAGAAGGCCTTCCGTCACCCCCAAGGCCGCTAGACCCTGGCACTGAGTTGACCCTGCAGCTGTGTTTCGAAGCTTTCATATAAAAACTCAGAGCCTCCTTTCCTGAGTTGCAGAGGCTCTCCTTCCCAGGGAGGGGCACCTGTCCGCACTGTGTACTTTACTTTGAAAACGAGCATTCCTCGCCTGTTGCAGGTCTGGCTCTGCTTCTTCTTTCCTAATCCCAGACTCTATTCCTGTTTCCTCTCCTAAAATCTAACGGGGCCGTCACATCTCACCTACCCAGCATTTCTCAGTTCAGTGTGGAGGGAAAAGGTCCAGGCAAGGCGCCCGCTGGGGCCCCAAGCCTGATCCCTGGAGGCGTGGTGAGGAGAGTTCTGTATCAGGTGCACAGGGACAAAGGGCGTGAAAGGTGACACGCACACACTGAAATCAGCTACAAGCCAAGGGTTTCACCAGACAAGCATCAGTGTCTGCAATAACCAGCATTTATACAACGCCCTGACTCGGTCAGATCTGTGCACCTCATTTGCGACATCTCATTGACACCAACTACAGAGTGAGGTTCTGTGGAGCGCCCCGTTCCCAGCTGAGGCTCTGGGGGTGAGGCACGAGACTAACAAGTAACTGAGCTGTCTGGATCCAGAGCTGGCAGAAGGTGTCATCCTGCTTCTCCAGCAGAGACCAGCCTGAGTCTATTCAACGTCATGCGTTAAGAAGGATAAATAAAAGACACGGAGTGAGGTGGAGGAGGTGAGTATGTCTGAGAGGAGATGGGGTGGTACTCAACCATTAAGAGCACTGGCTGCTGTGGCAGAGGACCCAGGTTCAGTTTTAAGCACCCACATGTTGGCTAACAACCCTTTGTAACTCCAGTTCTAGGGGATTCGACACCCTCTTTTGACTTCCTTGGGCACTGCACGACACGGGTGCACCTACCTACACGCAGGCAATACACTCAGACACATAAAAAAAAAAAATTAAAGAAAAAGGGGTCTGGAGAAAGGACTCAGCAGTTAAGGGTACTGACTACTCTTGTAGAGGACCCAAGTTCAGTTCCCAGGAGCCACATTAGGCGGCTCAAACATGCTCCAGTTCCAGGAGACCTAACGTCATCTTTCGCATGCCATGGGCATTGGATCCAAGTGCACAACCACAAGCACACACACACATATCACACACTTCAAAACCAAAATAATTCTGGGCATGGTGGTGTATACTTTTGATTTCAGCACTCAGGAGGCAGAGGCAGGCCTGGTCTACGTAGTAATGTTCTAGGCCAGCTAGGACTACATAATCTTTTAAAAATTAAAAAAAAAATTAAATGGAGCAGGGGATCACATACTGGGTCTTTGCACATACTAGGCAAGCACTCTGTCACTGGGCTACATCCCCAGCCATTTATTTATTTACTTATCATGTATGAGTTTGTGTGGGGGTACATATTGGTTTGGGTACATGTGTACATGTGTGCTCAGGTGTGTAGAGGCCAGAGGACAACACTGAGTGTCATTCCTCAGATGCTGTTCACCCCCTTTTTTATATTGCTTGCATGTAGATAGGTGCACTAGTGTCGTGTAGTGCCTGAGGAGGTCAGAAGAAAGTGTTGAGTCCCCTAGAACTGCAGTTATAGATGACTATTAGCCACCATGTGGGTGCTGGGAATCAAACCCAGGTCCTCTGCAAGAGCAACCAGTGCCCTTAACCACAGCCGTCTCTCCAGTCCCTGTCCATTCATTAAAAGAAATATTTTTTTCTTATGTGTATGAGTGTTTTGTCTGCATGAGGTGTACCATATGCATGCAGTGCTTATGGAGGGCAGAAGAGGGTGTCAGGTCCCCTGGAACTGGAGTTACAGATGGTTGTTACCTGCCATGTGGGCACTAGGAATTAAACCTGGGTCCTATGCAAAAGCAGTCAGTGCTCTTAACCTTTGAGCCATCTCTCCAGCCCCCTGCACAGGTTTTTGTTTGTTTGGTTTTTCTTTTGAGACTGACTCTTCCTGTAGCACCCCCCGACCTGAACTCACTGTGTAGGCCAGGCTAGCCTCGATTGAACGCATGCATCACCCAACTTGGCTCTGCTATGACTTTATTAAAATTGTTTTCTAGCTTTTGGCAAGGAGTTCTTCTTCTATGTCCAAACTAGGTTTTGTCTTTTCACAGAATCCCAAATATATTTTTAAAAATTAATCATTTTTGAGACATAGTCTCATTATGTAACTTTGGCTACCTTGGAACTTGCTATGTAGACCAGGCTAGTCCTGAACTCACAGATCTCCCTGCCTCTGCCTCCCGAGTGCTGGGATAAAAGACATGCACCCCCTTGCCCAGGTTCTTTCAACATCTTTATAATTATTTTGAATTCTTTGTCTGGGATCTCACTTAAGTCACTTGTTTAGAGTCCTTTCTGTGCAGTTGGTATTTTAGGGGGAGACATGCAGCTTGGTTTGGGGGTTTCCTGTGTTTTTGTGTGGGGACTTGCACAACTGGCATTGGATCATTGGTTGAATTTCTTTTTACAAATTTGTCTTTCTTACAATGCTCCAGACTAGGTTGTAGCAGGATTGAGGTGCCATTTTATTCTGTTAGATTGGTGTTCAGGACACCAGGCCCAATCCCTAGTATTTACCTGAGAGAGGACACTGTCTTCAAAAAGTCACTACCCAGCACTTGCACATGATATAGAATGGACCATCTCTCAGGAGGCTGAACCAGAAACACCGCAAACCAAGCAGGTCTGTATTCTTTGGGAGAGGAAAGTGAAAAAGGGGAGAGTAAGAGATGCGACCCAGGCCAAGAGCATGGCAGGACTGAGGCGACTTGTATATGGAGAACAGATGTGGTTGAGAAGAGAGCCCGGTGGGTATATCGGGTATGAAAACTGTCTGGTATGATTGCTGGACTCAGGCCTGAGGCTCCTAATGTTCTGTCCCCAGGTCCCGGAAGCCTATCTGACCCCTGGGCGTTCCTCTGTGATGGGTGCTCCTCTTCTCCACTCCGGGTCTTCCCCCGGGAGACTGGTTACTGACATTGGTCCAGCCCCTGCTCTGGCCCAGGTGGAAATGCTTGTGTGGTCATCTAGACTTCACTGAGGCTGTGCCAGCAAAAGGCCTGGAAACAGCCCTGGCTGATGCTGTGCCTTCAGGAGCCATAGCTCTGGTTGTTACCTAGTTTTCTCAAGGAATCCACCAAATTCTCAAAAAGGATGGTGTTGGCACAAGAGGAGCTGAGCTGTTTGACGGAGTCCTTTTGCTCAAGGCAGGCAGGCAGCAAGGCTGAGCATCCAGCATCTGCTAGTCAATCAAATCATCCCATCTCCCAACGCCTTTGCTCATTTATAGGAAGATGAGCATCAGAAGCAGTGCCTACAATAAGAATGTAAAAGCCAGGCTTGGTGGTACACACTTGTGATCCCAGCACACAGAGGGTTGAGGTAGGAGAACTGCCATGAGGCCAGCCTAGGCTCTAAAACAAGTATGAGGCAAGCCAAAGCCACCAGCAAGACCCTGTCCCAAAACTAAAAATGATTCTAAGCCTCCAATAATGCTTTGATATTGCACCAGGAGGTGGTTAAGAGCATTGGCTACTTTTACACAGGATGTGGGTTCAATTTCTAGCATATACATGGTGGCTCACAATCATCCTTACCTCCAGGGGCTCTGATGACGCCCTCTTCTTGCCTCCACAGGTACTGTATGCACATAGTGTACTTACATACATACATACTTACATATGATACACTCATAGTATAAAATGAAAATAAATCACAAAAAAAGATTTACTTAAAGAAGTGTGCCAGGGAGGGCAGATGTCTCTGAGCTGGCTCACATGGACCTGCGGTCTTGGAAGGAGGCTGTCCTAGTTTGCCTTCCATTGCTGTGATAAAACACTCTGACCAATACCAGTGTGGGGAGGAAAGGGAATATCTGGCTCACATCTCCCAGGTCACAGTTCATCAATGAGGGAGCCCAAGGTGGGAACTCAGGGTAGGAAGGTGGAGGCAGGAGCTGGAGCACAGGCCATGGAGTATGGCCGCCATGTATATGCTAGAAATTGAACCCACATCCTGTGTAAAAGTAGCCAATACTGCTCACTGGCTGGTGTTTCTAGCCCATGCTCAGCCTGCTTTTTTATAGAAACCAGGGGTGGCACCACCCACAGTGGGCTGGTCTCCCACACGACTCAGCAATCAAAATGCCCCACAGACATGGCCACAGACCGGTTCAGTGGAGGTAATTCCCCGGTTGAGGCTCCCTCCACGCAGGTGCGAAGGGTTGGCACCAAAGCTATCCAGCACAGAGGCTGAGGCCGGGCACTTGCAGCAGGAGGCACTGGGCAGCCAGAGAAGGCCCTAGAAGGTGGGTGGCAGGATCAAAATGCGGGCGAGGTTGGAGGCGCTAGCAAGCCTTGGGGCCCTGGACGGAGCAGAAGTCAGGGCTAGGGCCCACGGCAGGCGGTGCCCACCGGAGCACCTCCAGGCCCCGCCTCCATGCTGGGGTCCCTCGGCAGTCACTGGGCCCTTCCCCGGCTGCCCCCCTCCCCGCCCACCCACCGCGCCGCCTCTGGTGCGCATGCGCCGCGGGCCCCGGAAGCGACCGTGCATCGCGTCCGCCGCCCGGAGCGGGTGGACGTGGGATGCGGGGCCGCGGAGCCCGACATGGCTTCGGCGGGCGGCGGCTGCGAGGGCGCGGGTCCCGAGGAGCGTCCCCAGCCGCGGCCGTTCCTCATCGGAGTGAGCGGCGGCACCGCGAGCGGCAAGGTGAGCGGGGGCGCGGGCGGCCGGGGCGCGGGTCGGGCTCCCCGGCGCGCCACCTGTTGCAGGGACCCCGGGCGGGCGGTCGCCGTGCACGGGCCGCAAGCGGCGGGGTCGCCGGGGTCCAGCGTGCGCTCCGTCCGCAGTCCACAGTGTGTGAGAAGATCATGGAGCTGCTGGGCCAGAACGAAGTGGACCGCCGGCAGCGCAAGTTGGTCATCCTGAGCCAGGACTGCTTCTACAAGGTTCTGACCGCGGAGCAGAAGGCCAAGGCCCTGAAGGGACAGTACAATTTCGACCACCCAGGTATGTCCAGAGAGCCTGCTCCGAGAGGCCAAGGCCGAGCTGCTGCGACGTGGGCTTCCTGGGCATGTGTGCGGGTGCAGACTGCCAGACCATGGCTGTACAGAGGTGTATGTGCTGGCAGACTGCCAGACCATGGCTGTACAGAGGTGTGTGCGCGTGCAGACTGCCAGACCATGGCTGTACAGAGGTGTGTGCAGGGTGCCACCTGGGGTTGTGTGTCAAGGGAGGCCATGTGGGGATGTGTGTGGGATGGTGATTGCCAGGGTGGGATTGTATTGGAATGTAGATGCAGTGAGGGATCCATAAATTTCAATGCCCTCCAGGCCCATGGGCAGTGGGCCCAGGTTAGGTCAGGAGGCCTGGGGTCCTACAAAACTTTAACTGGAGCCAGTTTGGAAACAGTAGTAGAGAGGTCAGGACCACTGCTTAGTGTTGAAATCTGCTCACTTCTCTCCCTGCACCTTGCTCCTGAGGGGCCCTTTGCATGCTCCCTGCCTGTGTGGCTTTGGGTTCCCCAGCTGCCTGAGGGCAAAGTCTTCAGAGGCCAGTTGTGGATGTAGAGCCTAATCTGAAGTCTGGGACTTTTGCTCAGTCACATGGTCTGAAAGGCACACTGGAAGTTTTAGCCTTTTCTAAGAGCTGCAGTCTAAGTGGTTATTCCTAAATAGAGGATCAGAGCTCAAGTCCCCTCCCTTCCCACAGTGCTGACTGAGCAGTCTTGTTCCAGTTCCTGGTGGGACTGCTTCATCCTTCATCCTGTGCTCTGCTGGGTTCCAGGGATCCTGCTGTGTAGCCTTAATGAGCTTGGGGTCCTCGTCACCCTTGGCTTCTCAACTGGGCACGCCACAGTTGAGATCCCTTCTGTCTTTTGCGTCAGGGTGACTGGACGGTCTTGCTTTTTGCTCGCAGATGCTTTTGATAATGATTTGATGCACAGGACTCTGAAAAACATCGTGGAAGGCCAAACTGTTGAGGTCCCCACCTATGATTTTGTGACCCACTCAAGGTAAGCAGGTGGCTCTTGGGAATCTTGCAGAACTACACACACTGCACTGTGGTGGATTCTGCCCCAGTCTGTTTTTGTGGACTACCCTTCAGTCAGGGTCTCTGGTATTAAATTGGGCCCTCGAGCAGAACCCTGCCCCATTTCTCCCTGGCAGGTTGCCGGAGACCACAGTGGTCTACCCAGCTGACGTGGTTCTGTTTGAAGGCATCTTGGTGTTCTATAGTCAGGAGATCAGGGATATGTTCCACCTGCGTCTCTTTGTGGACACAGACTCTGATGTCAGGCTGTCTCGAAGAGGTAAAAGGCTTGTGTGTCCCAGGCTGGGGCTGGCAGGAGTCTTAGGGGGAGCTGACGTGGTACCTTGCTTCTATTGCTGCAGTTCTCCGGGATGTGCACCGAGGAAGGGACTTGGAGCAGATTCTGACCCAGTATACCACCTTTGTTAAACCAGCCTTCGAGGAGTTCTGCCTGCCGGTATGTCTTTACCATTGGCAAATCAAAATAGGTCCTAGCTCTGCTCATCTTGCCCACACTCACTGCTGCTCTGCCCGCCTCTCCCACCTCTTCACATGCCTGCACTTTTCAGCTGCTCTCTGTTTCAGGCTAGACCCAAATGCTGTCTGTATTGGCTGCGTCCCTCCCAGCCTGGCTCCTGTGTGTCTTGCTCAGGGCTTTTGTCTGAATTCAGTACTGGGCACCTTGACTGTTCCCCAGGGGTCTTGTCCTCTGGGCCACTGTAGACTAGATTCTAAGGTCTGCCTGGCTTATAGGTAGGACTAGGTTGTTTTTCCATCTTATATTTCTAAAGTTAGAAATGGAAACCCTGGCTCTTCTCAAATTAGAGTAGGTTTTGAGACAGGATATCTTTGTATTCCAGGCTGACCTTGAACTTGTGACCATCTTCCTACTTTCAGTCTCTGGAGTGCTGGAATTTTAAATAGGAGCCATTACTTCCAGCCTCAAATTGGACTGTTTTTTTTGTTTTTGTTTTTGTTTTATTTTTGAGACAGGGTCTCCCTTTAGTCCCAACTGGTGGCCTGGAACTCGCTGTGTAAATCAGGCTAGCCCCAATCTCACAGAGATCTGCCCTCCCTGGTTCAGCCATGTACCCCTCAGCAGCATCCTTCCTTGTCCCCAGCTCTGGTTAGGTCCCTGGTCCTGCATTTCCTCAGCAGAGTCTGTAGAGTCACTGACATTAGAATGAATGAGCATTGAGCACAGCAAGGTGCCAGGTGTGTGTGAGCGGTGCAGGCCTGTTAATAGGACAGTGTGTGGCCTGCTCACTCCTTCAGGGTGTTTGCAGACTGAGCCACAATTCCAGAGGCCAGGCACTGTGGAAAGATGCCACACCTACCTTGGCCAGTAATGAAGCTATGAGCAGGCAAATGCATGTCCTCCACCTGACAATGACATCAGCGTTCAGGGTCCCTCCCCTGCTGTTACCTGTGACCCTAAGCACCTTAATCACCTCAGGTGGAAACAGTCTCAAGAGACCCCTCTTTGTCTTTCAGACCAAAAAGTATGCTGATGTGATCATCCCTCGAGGGGTTGACAACATGGGTAAGGAACCTGTGGGCCACATCTCGAGTCATGGGTCAGGGATGGCCACCTCCGGCCTGGCTACCTAGGTCTGTCAAGTGTTTATTTGGGCCACAGGTGTTTGTGTATGTTCCAAATACTTAGAGCTGCTGGGTGGGGCCTGTCAGATAACTGGGAAGGATTAATAGGAGCCCTCACAGCAGACAGCCGGGTTCTGCTGAGACGCGCACAGCAAGGAGCCGAGTGCACTGCTGGGGAGGGTGCAGGGCGCCACAAAGGCGCTGGGAGCGGGCAGCTGAGCGCCTGCCTGTGTCATTGCAGTTGCCATCAACCTCATCGTGCAGCACATCCAAGACATTCTCAATGGTGATTTGTGCAAACGGCATCGAGGTGGGCCCAACGGACGCAACTACAAGAGGACCTTCCCTGAACCAGGAGATCACCCTGGGGTGCTGGCTGCTGGCAAGCGCTCACACCTGGAGTCCAGCAGCAGACCCCACTGAGGACCAGCACATGTAGGTTCCCCACAGACCCATGTGTTCAGGGGCTGGGCTTGGGGATGCCCACTTGTTCCTAAAAGCACAGTCAGGGCTTCTTTTCAGCATGGTCCAGGGTGGCATTAGGACCAAGGTCTTCCTTGCTTGGGAGGGCAGACTTGTGCTGATAGACAGCGTTCCTGTGCCCCTGCTTCCTCTTATTGGAGGTGGCTAACAGGTTTCTGGGTTACTGAGAAGTGTCCCCGATTGCTTAGTAAGCCCGTGGTGCTTGCTTCCCAAAGGATGCAGGATACACATTCCGGGGAAACTGAGGAAACAGCCTGGGAACTGGCTAGCCTGGTGTTGAGAGTGAACCACAGCCATGTTTCCCAGTGGCATGTGGTTCACACATAGCTTGCAGAAGTTTTAAGACACGCTATTCATCCTTACTGTTTTGTGACAGGCTGTTAGTGACCTGTTAACCTAGTTTCATGAGTCGAAGTCCCAGATGCAGGAATCCTAGGGTCTACCCATGTTGCTCTAACCAGCATCACACCTGATACCAGGATTCGGGAGTCCTGGGGCCTACATGGTCCCTGTGTAGTGAGCAGCACAGATTCTAGCAGGCCATCAAGTCTCGGTGGCTTGAACAGTGTCTTCACAGTCTTGTAGCCAAGGGGCTGGCTGTGGATAAGCCACTTGGGTAGGCTCCTGGCCAGACACGTCCAGCCAGAGGAGCACTGGGATGTGGATGCTCAAGTGAACGTGACTGGCTGAAGCCAGCCAGTCTCCTGCACACTGACCCTGAGCTCATGGCCTCAGCTGGTTCCCTCTGTATCGTTTGTCCCTCCCACATGGTGGCCCTTTTTGGAAAAGTGTCCTTTGCCATCACCACACCCTATGGCACAGGTCCCTCCTGTTCTTCAGGTTAAGTACAGCGTTGTGCTTCCCCACTTGTGACCGCAGCTGAGCTGTGTTGAGCTCTGGCTGGTTTCTTTCTGTGCTACTTACAGTTGTGTTGAGCTGAAGCCTCTTTGGAGGAAGAATCAATAAATACCACTGAAAAATCAGTATCAATGTGTCCTTTTTTATTTACATTAAAAAAGACAGATTCAAGGCAAGGAAGTGCATGGGTGATGCCCTGGCTGTGGAAGGCAAAGTCACTTGAAGTCTTGCAGAGGAGTTTTAAAAATACAGAACAGTGTGGAGTCACGGTGTTCACGCAGTCAGATTCCCATGGAGGCTTCCCAAGGTTCAGCTGTGTCTGCAGACAGTGAGTTGACTGAGGCAACTCCTGTAGGCTGTGCCAAAGGCAGGCTGAGACCCGACTGGTGGCCACTGTCAGGCCAGGCCAGGCCCACGAACTCCAAGCCCACAGCTGTAGCAAGGCCCAGGCTCATCGCTTGGGTCTCGTTGGGTTGGGTCTTGCTGGCTCCTTCACTAGTCTGGAGTGCTCCTGCCTTTCTTCATTGGTGGTTCCTAGACTGGCAGCTCAGATACTCCAGGGGCCTTATGGGTAATATGAGGGGCGTGTTCTTCATTGTTTGAAGAATAAACTGTTCAAAATGAGCTCCAGAGCGCAGTTCAGGTGGGAACATATTACCCCTGGAGCCCTTGCTTAGCCGGCCAGTCTGCCTGCTCCGGTCCTCTGCTGGTGGGAGACTTGCGTAGCACCCGGCCTTCCGCTCCTGTTCTCTAGTACTTTCGGATCAGGATGTCCCAGCTGTCTTTCCATCGAAGGGCCCGGAGCTCGCCTGGTGAGAGTGATCTGTCCCCATAGGTCAGTGGGCGAAGCATGTTGGACACATGGCATGCAGAGGAGTACCAGGCTACAACCAGAGCACTGAAGATGTTCCTCTGCAGCTGAGAGCTGGAGGCAGTGAGGAGGCAGGGTTAAGGCAGCTGGCCCGCCTCCCACAGCATCCCTGCCTTGCTGTCTCCTGGGAATCACCTGTGCATTTTCCTGTGTCCCTGCAACCTCTGTGTCCTGCCCGCTCATCTTATCTGCTTGGACACATTGTACACAACCTTCCTCACTGCTTCTGGACTTGCCACAGCTCTACCTACAATGCCAGAGGTTCCAACACAAAGCGTTCTGTCTACCTGCCTCTCACTTAGTCTGGACAGAGCTCTGCTGTCCTGGAACCCCGGTTTCTGAAGTCGTGCTATCAGGTGGTAAGAGCCCCCACCCCTCTTCATGACCCCAAGCCTGCCTGGTACAGAGCTCCCGCACCTGCACAGGTGGTCGCTGGCGTGCTGCAGAACGACTGGGAGCAGGAGGAGCTGGAAGGTGAGCGCTGGCAGGTAGTGGTAGAGGAAGAGCGTCCTCTCCATCAGGAAGAAGGGGAGGTAGTTGAATGCCCAGCCACCAACACACAGAGCTCCAGCCAGCGCCCAGCGGGACCAGGCATCTGTGGGAGGGCACATCTCAGAGCGGCACTACCGTGGCCTAGTCGCCAAGTCAGCGTCCTGAGCCTCTGACTTTTTCTCCCTTCCGCCCCTCAGGAAGAAAAGGGACCAGACTGGGCCATGAAAAGCTGCAGCTTCCTCCTGGTTTTAACAGTGCTTTCTTCTATAAGACTCCAGGCTTGAGGTGAAGCCAGGCCAAGCCCTGTAAGGTTCCCAGTCCTGGTTCCCTGCCAATGCAGGGTCAGGCTGGTCTCATCTGGGAATTCTGCTGGCTCTCAGCACCATAGGGAGCCATGGGGTGGGGGCGGGGGTGGGGGGACATTTGTCCACCAGTCCGGAACTGTAAGGCAAGTCAGTAGAGAGACCAGGTTTGAGGTAAAAGGCCATGGGGCTGTGGTGCCACGCTGATTCCAGCAGGCTTTGGGGCCAGGGCCAGGCCCTGGGGACATGAACCCTGTACTGGGAGTTGGTTTTCTTTTCTAGTATGTATCTTTTCAACTGCTGACAACCACAGCCCCTAAGCCTCCTGCCACTGCCTGCTTCACCCAGCATGTCTGTGCATGCAGGCAGCCCGGAACTATGGTGGGCGAGCACTCCGGCCCCGTTATGCTGTTAAAGTCTCAACTGCAACATGGATCTTAATTGCCACAGGTTTTCTCAAGAGACCAATCACACAGTTCCTTACCTGCAGAAGCAAAGAGGGGCCTCGGGCGTGGGATCCTGATAAGGCTAGGCTGTTACCTATGTATAATACACTCCCATCCAACAAGGAGACACTAACCCTCGGGGAGGTCACAGATAGTCCTTCGCCGGCGGAGCAGGTACCAGAGGAAGAGTAGAGTGTAGGCCACTGTGGCCAGGTTGGCTGAGGCCCAGATCATGATGTTCCCAAGCAGGTGGATCTGAGCCTGAAAGCAAAGGGTATTGGGATTCACCACTTGACCCCGAGCAGAGGGAAATTAACACACCTGACACTGCAGCAGAGTCCCAAACCACACAGGCATGTTTTGGAATTCTCTGGATGACCCTGTCCCCAGTGGCCCTTTCTAGACAATCACTAATGCTCTCAATCATAGAAATTAAAACTAGAAATTAGTACAGGAGATTCGAGAGGAGGGAGGTGTTGGGAACGAACCTGGAGGCTTGTGCCGGCCAAGCACACACTGCCACTGAGATCTACCCCAGCCCTGATTCCCTTGAGCCCATTAGCCCAGCCTGGCCTCAAACATGATTCCCGTCTCAACTTCCAGAGAGCTGAGCCTACAGATGTGCCCCTTCACACCTGGCTTGAGAGTCCTCTTTTAACAAGGCTATTCACAGGAAGGTAACTCCAAAGAAAGAGTACAGGTCTCCACACCCACAGCTTGGGGTGCAGCCCTGGGGTCTGCTCCATGTACCTTCCCTTCACGGTGACTGCCCAACCCGCTCCACACTCTTCCACTGGACAGAGTCGGGGATACCTTAGTGTTTCCTCACTGGGTGACTGTGTGCCCCGTGCAGTCTCCAAGCCCCACGGGGCTTTCATTCTGCTGCGGCACGAGGCAACATAACGAGCACAGACCAGCTCAGTGGCAACACGCTGGCTGCTGCAGGGAAATGCTTTAAAAACTACCTACCAGGAACAGGGCAACAGTGAGCTTCCAAAAAGCTAATCCTGGGCTTCCCTTAAACGGCATCGTGGGAGGACTTGCTCACTGGCATTGGGTGGAGTTCAGGGCCTTTGCTTTGAGAGACCTAGGACTCCAGCAGAACTGTCCTGGGACCTCATGCATGCTTGCTTACACTGGTCCTAGGGTGCAGCCAATAGGCGATGTTGGTGTCCAGGGTGACCCACTCTAGCGGGGTGGAGCTGTACTTGTGTTCTGAGTCTTCAGTCTTCAGCGTGAGCATCTTCCACTGCAACAGAACAGGGAGTGGGGTCGCAGAGGACAGTGGTGCGCAGCCCAGCTGCCACGATTTTGTTAAAGACTATTGCTGTCCCTTGCACATGAAGTTCATTCAGCTTGAGGCATGACAGAAGCAAGGCAGGCAGAACAAGCATTACTTGGTTGGGGCCCTGAACTCTCCTGGGCTGTGGGCGCAGGAGGGTGGCCAGGCTTTGTGGATTCTAGCTACCTGATCTACAGACTAAGTAACAGAGTCCTGCCTGCTAAGCTCAGTGCCAGGCCAGGCATGGCTCTCCTGGTCGTTGCCTGACTTCTCAGGGCCCTTCTAGTTCCATGTAGCCACTGTGACCTGAGGTGGACCTTAAGACATCCTGACAATGCTGCCGTGTCACACTGATGCAGAACCTCCAGACTGCCTGACCTCAAAGCCGCAGGGTATGAGTCACCGGGGTGCACGTCACTGGGCCAGGGGAGGGGGGATGCTCTTTCTTCTGGTGTCTAAAGTTCCAGGTTCAAGAATGGCTTTGAACTGAGTTCAGCAGCCCACAGTGCTCTCACTGGTAGGAGCCAGCTTCCAGTGAGCGAGGCTAGACCTCCCTCCACCTGTTCGTCACCTGTAGTTCTGAGAATCTGGCCATGAAGCTCAGGTTCCTGCTGATGTCCATCTGAGTAGGCAGATGCAGCTCCAGCTCCCGCTCCTTCTGCTCCTGGCCTGCCAGAGCACAGACGACACAGGGCTGGGACACAGTAAGCTAAGAGCTGAGGACATGCTGCCAGCCTGCCTCTCCAACAGCCCACAAGGACACCTCCAAACTGCATCATTCCAGTTGTTTCCCACCACACCCCAAATCCCTCCACCACATGAGGGACTGGAGCACACTGAGAGGAAGGAGTCCCTCCCCACAGCCCCTTAGGACAAGCCCCCTGCATTGTCATGGACCAGAGCGGGGGTACCCAGCCAAATGGGCGGGAGGCACTCAGTTCCTTCTAAACCAACAGTGTTGTTTCAGCATTTTCCTTGAGTGCGAAGTGGTCCACAGAGATGACCACGGGCCAGTGACCTAGGGCGTCAACAACTCACTTTTGCCATACCGGTGCTCCTCTACGTTCCACACCATGCTCTCATGGTGGCCCCGTGACAGTTTCTCCCCAACAATCTCCAGCTGCCGAAAGCCCCAGTCAGGGAGGTGAGCACCGCTCAGCTGGCAAAACCAAGGAGGACAATGAGTGTGACCGGTGAGGGTCCTACCCCGCCTGTACAGGCAGACACCTCCTCAGTGTCACTAGGAGCCTGTCATCGCACTACACCATAAACACCTGTTCAGGAGCGTAGGCCTGAAGAGCTCCAGGAATAGTCTGGGGGAGTTCAGGGCCAGGTAGGTTGATCCCAGGAAGCCACCCTTTACCTTCAAGACTGCAGATGTGTTCACGTGCACGAAGCGCACCTCTGACAGGATGGTCTTCCAGACGTCCCGGTCAGACTCTCTGTTCACAATGTCCTGCAGAAACAGATCCTGTCAGGTTGGGGTGGCCCAGTAGTGGGATACTCGCCTAGCAAGCATGAGGCCCTGTGCTCCATCCCCAGCACCACAAACAGTGTAACCAAACAAGACTCGTCAGTTACTTCATCCCTTTTCAAATTTCTTTAAATGTTAACTTAAAAGACCAGTCGCCTTCGCTTCTTAGCTTTCTTTCTAAGAGCAGGTGGAGAGCAGTCATAAGTTATGAAATTAATGAATTTCTGCTAAGGAGACAAGCCTGCAGGCAAGGAGAGCAGAAAGGGCTGATTCTGAGCTACAGACACTCCATGACTCCCACACTGCCCCATAAGACAGTATGCTGAGTCAGCCTCTGGGAAAGGGTACTGTCCCTGTTTCAGGCTGCACAAGAGGCACTTCCCACAGAGACTCAAAAGTCACCTGTCCAGTCACCAAGAGGACACAGAGCTCTAGGCAGAAAAAGGGATTTTCTTAGGCTTTAGCTAAGCCAAGGCAGCTCCAAGATGAGAGAGAGGCTGGCCAGGGGCCAGAGCCAGTGAGACAGTCTGGGATCAGGGGGCAGCTCCTCCTCTTCTGTGAACTCTACTTGACCTGCAACATGCATTCAAAGGACCCCCAGGAGTGGGAGGGAGGGAGCGGGGATCAGCAATGGAGCCGTCAGTAAAAAGATGGCAGGGAGGTGAACCCCAGGCACAGCTGGGTCAGGTGAGACCGTTTTCCATAAGGACAAGGACGGGCACAGAACTTCCCTCAGGCAGGCCCTCCGAGGAGAGGACGTCATGAACAGTGCTCACAAATACACACAGCACAGACAAGACAAGCTGGCGAAACCGAGGAGGACAATGAGTGTGACCGGTGACGGTCCTACCCCACCTGTACAAGCAGACACCTCCTCACGTGTCACTAGGAGCTTGTCATCGCACTGTACACCACAAACACCTGTTCAGGAGCGTAGGCCTGAACAGCTCCAGGAGTCTGTGAACCACTTTCCACTCAAGGAAAATGCTGAAACAACACTGTTGGTTTAGAAGGAACTGAGTGCCTCTGGCCCATTTGGCTGGGTACCTCCGCTCTGGTCCATGACAATGCAGGGGGCTTGTCCTAAGGGGCTGTGGGGAGGGACTCCTTCATCTCAGTGTGCTCCAGTCCCTCATTTGGTGGAGGGATTTGGGGTGCGGTGGGAACCAACTGGAATGATGGGGAAGAGGGCTGGCTGTGCAGAAGAAAAGCAGTCCCCAGCCAGACCTCACTGAGGGACCATTAGGATGCTGTGTCAAGCAGGCCCCAGGATGGTATCCCCTGCCACACGTACTTGGAAATGACCCTCTGTGACTGGGACGGGTCTGGAGCTGTGTTCCGCGCTCGGGTCACTGGACCCAGTGAAAAGGCCCAGTAAAGGAACATGTTCTACACAGTACCTTTCCCCAGACACCGACTCTGCAAGTGAAGCGAGTTGTCCTAATCATCGGGAGAGGCGGCACTTGCCGCCTAGTAAAATCCCCTGCTCTGACAGCTCAGCCTCTCACTAGGCCTCTTGCCAGGGCAACTGTGGCAGGTAGGCACCCATTAACTACAGATGAAGACTGGCTGAGAGGCTTTCTGTGGGTCATGGCATGACTGGAGCTCATGTCTCTCCTGGGAGGATGTCCCAGTTAGCTTTACTTGTCAACTTGATTCAGCCTCGAGTCATTGGAGAAACGAGTCTCAACTAAAGGACTACCCAGATCCGACTGGCCTGTGGGCATGTCTGTGGGGAACTGATGTAGGAGGCCCAGCCCACTGGAGGTGGCACCATTCTCAGAGCAGGTGATCCTGGGCTATGTAAGAAAGCTAGAAGGCTAGGCATGATAGTGTATGCCTATGCCTTTAATACTGGCACTTAGGAGGCAGAGACAGGCAGATCTCTGAGTTGGAGCCTGGTCTACATACTGAGTTCCAGGCCAGTTAGAGCTCCTGGCCCTACGTCCCTGGAGGATGAACTGCAACCTGGGAGCTGAAATGAAGCCTTTCTTCCCTGAGCTGCTGGTCCTGGTTTGTCACAAGAGCAGAACGAGACCAGAACAGACAGTGAACAGTGAGCAGGCTGGAGAGTACCTGCAGCCCAGTGACCCCAGGAACCATCAAGGGCGGGCACAGCTTTGGAATGCTCAAGGATTCGTTCCTCTGATGCACCAGAGCCCCGAAGGATTCCTGCTCCATAGCTGAGGAAACATCTGCTCCCATGGGACAGCTAAGACTTGCTCTGTGACTTAAAGCCATCTACTCCATTTTCTATCTGAGCTGACTCTTTGAGATGCATTTAGAGTGTTTTGGGCTAGAAGGCGGGCACAGCTCACTGGCAGTCATGTGCCCCTTCTGCCCTGTGCGCCACCCTCCACGAGGAACTCACCAGCTTCCAGAGGTTCTGCGCAGGCATGGAGATGTTATAGTCAATGTAACAGGAGACTTCCTGAGAATGGGGGCTCAGAGGGGCTGCGACGTCATGCCTGGAAAAGCAGAGCAGAGCTGATGTTCCTCACAGGTACCATTTCATTAAGGGGAAATGCCACCTTTCAGAACAAAGCTGGCTCTGCCCACTGAGGCTGGGAGCACCTGGCTGGAGAGAGTGCCACAGCGGCCACATCTCTAGGGAAAGGCGACTCCGAGGGGCTCTTCAGAGTTGATGTAAAGCAGCCAGATGGGTGGCACCGTCACGTTTTGGACAGGTGGGAAGAATGGCTGTCACAGGGCTGTAAGTACAGGCCTAAGAACTGGCCCAGATGTGTCACTGCCCCAGCAGAATGCAGAGAGAATGCAGAAAAACAGTGCTGCTGGCCCTGGGCTGGCAAGTGCAGGACTGGCTCTTTTGGGAGAACAGGCTGCCCCGAGTGGGTTCAACCTCATCAGTCGGAAGTACCCAGTCCTTCCTCCTCAGGCATCCTGAGAAGCTGAACCCAGCAGTGAGCAGACACAAGCTGGGTGGCCTGGTGGACAGCTAACACTGGCGCTGTGGATGGCGGACTGCCGGGCAACGTGCTGGAGTGAATAGGAAACTTGGGGGCCAGCGCCCGGTGGGGCTTCTTGTCAGGAGGCCTTACAGCACGTACCTTACAGCAAAGGAGTGTGGTCTGAGGTGCCGTGCACTCTGGGGCGAGCAGGGAGGCCAGGTGATGGCGTGATGCAAGTCAGGGTCAGAGAATTCTCAGGGGAACTGAGGGGCAGAGACGGGATGGAGCCCACATTCTCAAGGGCCCGCCCGCCACGGCCCTGGGCGCAGTAAGGCAGAAGAGGAGGTCAGTGTGGAGTGGATGGTGGGAAAGAATGAAAAGGGGGCAACCCTCCCCAGGGCTGATTCTGAGTTTGAGTATGTCCTGATGCAGGAAACATGGAAGGGCAGAGAGGAGAGAGAAGAATCAAGGCTGGTGCCAGAGAAGGCGCCGTGTCCCCAGTCAGCCCAGCAGAGATGTCTCCATGACAGTTCAGGAGGAGATGGGTGGGTGAAGGACGATAAGAAGAGAGGCTTCTTTGGTGAGGCCTGTGCCTAATGCCACCAAGACGTCAACACAGACAAGGATTAAGATCGTGTCAGAGTCCTTTACACCTCAGATGAATGATCTCCCAACTGAAGTCTGCCTTGAACTGCTTCAACACACAGAAGAGTGACTTCACAGAAGAGTGACCACACCATTCACTACTTGGACCCGTGTTCTGGAAGGCATCAGTCCTTGTCTTAAGCCTCTCCCTATAGCAGCAATACCTGGGAAGTTGAAGTGGGATCCTGCTCTGCTCTGAACGAGGACCACTAAGGAATCGCAGAAGCAGATGGCATGATGGTGGGGCACTCACGTGTTGAGGAGGCGCGTGGTCATGCCGTGGACCAGCTGTACAATGTCTCCATGTCGCACAGGCCTTGGAGGGTTAGTCACCACCAACTGATGCCTAGGAAGACAGCACTGTCAAGATGGCACTTAGCCCGGGCTCAGGGGCTATTATGTTGAGCAAGGAGTGTGCCTGGACAGTAGGCCCAGGTCTGAGTCCAAGGACCTGTCAAGTCATGCATGGTGGTGAGCTCTGTTGTGGACTTCCAGGACCCACACTCACCTCCCTGGGTCCTTTACGATCCACCAGTTATTGATGTCTTTGAAGGGGTAACAGGTCACCTGTTGTTGGTGGGAGCTGCCACGGCCGTTCTCATATCTGTGAAAAGTCACCAAGAACGCCCCTTCAAGTGGTTGGCCAAGACCCAGGCTGCTCTGCTCTCCCTCAGTTTCCACAGAGGAAGGCAGATGTCTGCAGACACCATCCAGCAGGAGGTGTCACCCAACTCCGTGCCTTTGAGGCCGGAAGACATGGAAAAAGCAACACGCCTGTGAGGCACAGTTGTGCAGCTGCCACTGGCGGAGACTTGGCCCTTATGTGTCATGCCCCTCCCACTGTTCCACAGACACCACCAAATTCATGGGACCGGGACTCCAAAGCCCTATCGCCTCCCAGACTCGCTCACAGAAAGTGAATGTTTCTAACATAAGTAAACGGTAAGAAAAGAAAACACTGTATGATCTGTAAGTAAAACAGTCACTTTCCTTACATCATGGGGTAGGTGTTCTGGTGGGAGTGAAGCCAGCAGGGCACGGGCTTGCCGAAGACACTCCTCAGAGTGACCTGGGACCCAAAAGCCACTTCCAGGGGCTGGCCTTGCGTGATTCGGGCTAGCCCTCCCTAAGATGGATGGAGAAAGTTTGAGGTCAGTACAAGAGGGACTAACAGTCCTTCCGCCATGTGCATCCCAGGATGGAACTCAGGTGGCAGGCTTGATGACAGGTGCCTTACCTCCCGAACCTTCTCTCTAACCCAAGACTAACAAACAACCTTAACTAGCCTTTGTGACAGTTTCCCCCCACCTGGGGTGACAGTGGCAAATATTACCATGAAATTATTGTTGTAACTACGTCTCATAGACGCTGCCTATTGAACTACAAATTGTGAGGATTCCCCAGCCAGTTACTTAACCTTTCTATCTCACACTCCTCTGCCCAGTGTCTTATAAGAGCGGAACAAATATGTCTAAATGAGGAGGAAATGAGAGCAGGGTGAGGTGACAATGGCAGAGTCAGGATGGATGAGGCCTGTTGAAGGCTATGCTCCTTATCACAGATCCGGTGTATTTTATAGGTTAGTACCCTTTATCTGATATGCTGGAACCAGAGCATTGGTTTGGGGTTTTGGAATATCTATGTAGATCATAACAGTGAACTATCCTTGTCTCAAAGCCCAAAATCCAAAATGTTCTAGAATCTGGAACTGTCTCAGCCTCAAGCCGGCACTCTGGAGACAGGAGCGTGCTGGGTCTCAGACGTCTGTATTAGGGATATTCAACCTGCATGTGTCTGCAGTTATCATCCATCAACGCCAGGCTTGAGTCTGACTCATAATTCACTGCAGGGAGTCTGCAGGACTTTAAAGTCTTCTCAAGCAGGTCAGACTGGGGCTGTAAGAGAGCTGGCTCTTATTCCCACCCGATCAGAGTTCTCAGGATTCCTTTGAAGACACAGATGTGGCTGCCTCATTCCTTCGTCTCTCTCCCTCCCTCTCCCTCCCTCCCTCCCTCCCTCCTGTCTGTCTGTCTCTCTCTCTTTCTTTCACGAGTATTTTTGGGGTAGGCTCTCCCTCTAACCCAGCTGGCCTTGAACTTGCTATGTAGACAGGACGGCCTCAGTCTCACAGAGGTCCATCGGGCTCTGCCTCCTGAGTGCCAGGATTAAAGGCTGCATACTTGGTGCTGCCTCATTTCTTGATCTTTCCTGCAATACTCTCTCTCCCCTATTTATCTATTTATCTACCTATCTATCTACTTACTTGGCTGGCTAGATAGCCTTGGCTGTCCTGGAACACATTATATAGACCAGGTTAGCCTTGAACTTGTAGTAATCCTCCTACCTCTGCCTACCAAGCTGGGCTCTGACACCGCTTAGACTCTGAGTCTGACTCTGTGTTCTGAAGTGGCCTGGACATTCTGCTTCTTACCTCCAGGCTGGCTTGGAAGGCGCTGGACATGACTTGGTCGTGGGGCCCAGAACGGTAGAGCAGTGTCAGATGGACATAGAAGAAAAGTAAGTACAGGACAACTGGAGTGACCAACAGAGCCACCACTCTGGCGACCAAGTGAAAGAACACACAGACCTGCAGGGGATGAGAGGAGTGGTGTGTCCACTACGGACACAGCATGCAGGCTTAGGGAGAGTACCCGAGAAGCCCTGCCTCCCATGTAGAGGCACAGGTGCGCTTGCAGGTAGGGCTCTCCCCACCTCACCGGCTCTCAAAGCCCCGAGGACCCATTTCTTTATGCCAGCTCCTCCTTAGGACACCACCATATCCCAACTCCAACATGGATCAGCCTAACATGGCACTGATAACAACACTTACATTTGACAAAGTTTGGTCTCCAATCAGGTGCCAGGTGTGGACAGCCGCAATGCCGAGCACCAGAAAGTAGGTAAAAATTCCCATATATTTGATACTGAAAAGACAGAATTGAGACAAGGTCACAATGAGACATGTAACCCACAGGTGGGGAGAATATTGCCCATGTCCGGATCTCTCACTCACCCAACAGCACAGGAACAAGAGACCCCGGTCAGCACTAGCCACAGCCACCAGCATGGTGAGAAAGGGCTGGGATGGAACAGAAGGACAAGGAAATGCTTAGAGGACTCATTCCACAGGCCAGAGGAGGTACACGCTGCTCTGGGCAATCTCTGGGTTGGCTGGTCCTACTGAGCACCATCCACAACAAGAAGAATCCCCATTCCCCAGTTATGATCCCAGCAGAATTTTTCTTTAAGAAAAATTTTCCAGAAAAATGAGGATGTATTCATTAAGCCGTGGGCTAAGGGTTGACCCCAAAGTATTAGGAGACTAAAAGGCATTCAGCAAACAAGTCCTCATGATAAAAAACATCAGAACCCATCCAGAGCTGGGCATGGTGCTGCATGCCTGTAATCCCAGCACTACAGAGGCTAGGCTAAGACCAAAGGACTGCCACAAGTTCCAGGCCAGTCATGGCCACGTAGTGATACCCTGTCTTAGAAAGAAAAGAGAAAAAGAAAACCACCTAGAACCGTTTTTCCTCCTGAACTAGGAAAGACAAGACCCATCTTCCATACCTGTGTGTTTGCGAGCTGAAGAACTTCAGGTAGGACAACACGGCCAACAGATTAAAGAATATTAACAATGACTCCAAAAGCATGAGCCTGGACTGAGTGATCAGGGCGTTCTCTGTTACAGACGAAGCACAGGTCAGTACTGAGAGGCACAAAGAGTGAAGACACAGCCAGTCACAGAGGAGGCGTCTCTCCTGGAGACAGGACGGAGGACCACTCAGAAGACCAGGTCCATCGGTGCTCACAGCCCTTCTACATGAGGCAGGGCATTTGCATATAACCTCCACCTGTCCTGATGCTTATTTTCAATCACCCTCAAATACAATGTGACTGGTAAATAAACAGTTATTTCACGATCGTGTTTAAGGGACACAGAGAATAAAAAAGTGACATTTTTGGTGTAGATGGAGGTTCAAAATAATTCTTTTTGAAACACAGGATTACTATGTAGCCCAGGCTGGCCTCAAATTCTAAGACCCTCCTACCTCGACCCCTCAAGTGTTGGGATTACAGGCCCCATAGGAATCATCATGAGATGTTTTTGTTTTTATGCTAGGGAGGAACCCAGGGCCTCACACATGTTTAGCAAGTGTTTCATTACTGAATTACATCTCCAAGCCCAGGGCTGTTTAGAAAAATTATACTTGGGGGCTGGAAAGATGGCTCAGCAGTTAAGAGCACTGGCTGCTCTTGCAGAAGACTAGGATTTGGTTCCCAGCATCCACATGGTGGCTAAGAACCCTGTGTAATTCCTGTTCCAGGGAATCTAGCACCCTCTTCTGGCCTCCATGGGTGTTGTATGATGTGGATAATACAGGAGACAGTAAATACATACAGGCAAAACACTCATACACATAGAAATACAAAAAAAAATTTTAATAATACTTATTTCTGTCTGTCTTTATGATAACTCTTAGGAGTCAATTCTCTCCTTCCTCCATGTGGGGCCAAGGATCAAATTCAGATCATCAGGCTTGGTGGAATCAGAATATGTAGAACCCTCAGCTAGAGGCTGACCATATTTGACTAAGGCAAATGCAATGTTCCAGGGCCATAGAATGTTAAAGCAGGAAGTTCAGGAGCAGGGTGGCTGGCAGGGGGCTTACTTCAAAAGCCACCAAGGCAAGGTCTCAAGTCTGAATCAGCTCTGCACCAGGTGACTTTTCTGAGCCTTTATTTTTGCTACATGCTGAAGGAGCGCCAACTCTGCAGAGGTGTGGTGAAAGCCGCCTCGATGTGGGTGCAGACCTCACACAGAGCCCTCAACAAATTAATACTATTTTTGTTTTCTAATCTAAATTTTCATCCGATTTAATGTCAACCATGTATAAAGAAAACCTAAGTTGAAAGAGAATACATTAACTCGGGAGTTCATTTCAACTGGCTCAGGCCTAGGAGGTGGTAGAAAGAGGAAGTTTCAGCTCCTGACAACTTGTTTGGAGCTAGAGGCGATTGTGGATGGTCGGAGCACTGCCTGGCAGCCCCTACCTCCAAAACGGCCCCAGTTCCGCTACTGATAAGAGTCTGATCTCACATTCCAGGAGTCCTGTAGCCAGGGGAGTTGCTAGGAGTAGAGGTCAAACCTGGATGAAGCTCTAGGACAGTCCCCCACCAACACCAGGACCTCTCCTGCCGTCATGCTAACATGTCACAAGTGCTGATTCTTCCCTATGCTGTGCCAAGGGCAGGTGGGTAGGGGTCCAGGGCTTACCAATGAGCATCAACAGGGCAGCTCCTGTGGCAGCACAGTGAGAAAAGTGGAGCTCCAATACTATCTGGTAGGCCATGGGGACCGATAGGGCCCCTGCAAGTGCTGGCAGCAGGCGCAAGGACCACACGGGCACATTGCTACTGTACTCTAGAAAGGGAATCACACAGCAGAGCTGAGAGCATGGTGCACACACCATCTTCACACACATCAGGTCCCACATTGAAATGCAAGTTCACAAACCTGGGGGGCACAATAGCAACACAGTGTGCAAACTTTGGGTAAAGGTTTGAAAAATTGCTTTGGAATTTTTGTTGTTGGGTTTTTAGAGACAGGTTTTCGATACGCTCGTAGGCCGGTCTCGGACTCCTGAATCTGGGTGACCCTCCTATCTTAGTCTCCCCGGGTATCAGGGACTGTAAGCAGGTCCCACCATGTGCCCAGCTACTTGGAAATTAGCTTAGCACAGTTGAAGAAGCAGTTCACCGAGCGCAGGATGAGGAGGAAGGAGCGTGGAATTCATATTTGCTATGTTTACTCCATCTGCTTCCAAAGACCTTGTGAAACATATAAAGTTCACACACATAAAAGATAATAGCTATCAGATACCACAGGATACATGTCCCAACAACTAGGGATAAAATAATTGCTATACCAAACACTTTTACCAGGTTTTCTAAAGACATTCATTTGCACTCAAATAGCTGAGATCCTTGATTCAGATTATGGAAATTACTTTTTGTTTTGAAACAAGGTCTCCTCATAGCTCCAGCTGGCCTGGAACCGGTTATGTAGATGAGGTTGGCCTCAATATTACAGAGATCATCCTGCCTCTGCCTCCAGAGTGGTGGGATTAAAGGTGTGTGCCACCATGCCCGTATATATAAATAGCAATTGTTAATCCCTTTGGAAGCTATCATCTCTCCATTCCATTGTGTGCACATTAATAAGGAAAATGAAAATGATTTTTTACCTGCTCCAATTCTGTTCCACAAAAAGTTACCATCGAATCCTCCTAAATAACCTGAAACAGAAATTGAGAAATGGAATATATTTGCAATATGGAGACAAAGAAATAAGACATGATTTCTGTCCCGAGAAATCTCACTTGATAGAGGCCTGAAAGGCAAAGGCCTTTCTTTGGCTGATGAATCCTACCTCCTAAGGCTAGCAGCATGTGGCCAAATGGTGGTCCACTGTCATCCAGAAAGAAGATTCGCTTCATGTAAAAGGAAATGTACTGTCCATAATATACTTCATCAAAACTGGAAGAAACCACAAACAAAACACCATCACATGCAACTAGAAATCTTAACTGAAAACAAAACGGGGCGGGGGGGGGAGGACAAATTACATGTGTTTCCACATGACTTCCGGTGACTGAAGAGTTGGATCCTTCACTTGGACTCTGTTCTGTTTTCAAACACAAGAGACACATACACAGCATCATCTAGTCCAGAGGAAGTTGGTGTCAGATCACGAAGAACAGCGTCATTCAGAGTGCCTGCCTCACACAGACCCTACTTCTCTCTCTAGCTCCCCCATTATGTGGTATAAGGGGCTATGTGTATGCATGTTCACACGTACCTATGGAGGGTTTCTTCCTCAATCTCTCTCTAGCTTAGGTATTGAGGTGTGCTCTTTCACTGAATCCAGAGCTTGCCATTTTAGTTAAGCCTGGCTAGCCAGGTTGCTCTGGGGATTCCCTGTCTCGGCCTGTAGTGCACTGGGATTACAGGTGGGTCATGATGCCCACATGGTATTTAAGTGAGTGCTAGGAATCTGAACTCTTGTTCTTACCTGTGCATGCTTTACTCATTAAATCATCTCCCCAGCCATCTCCTAGGCTTTTGACTTAGGTGTGTATTACTGCCAACTTGCTAAAGGACCTCATAGGACTTGAGGCTAATCCACATCCTCCCCAGCCACCAGCACGTATCTATAGTGGTGAATTGGAATTAGACCTCGTGATCCAATGAAAGTGCTACAAGTGTGAAAGGAAGAAAACTAGGAGGCAATCCCACTGAAGGCTTTTCAGAACATGAAGGCAATCTGATGACATCAAGGAACTGCTGTCCGTTCTTAGGCATGATAATGCTACCATGGTTATGTGATTTAAAAGTCCTCATCTTCTAGAGTTCTGAGTCATTCATAAATGAAATATAATGGCTAGGATTTGCTTCCAAGTAATCCACAGCATAGAGGGGGCTGGCTATGAGCAAGGACTGCTGAAGCTGGGCAGTGAACATACTGTCTCTCTACTTTTGTATATATTAGACGTTTCCTATAAAACTCAGAGAATACCTGTATTAGTTAATAAGCACTTTTTTACAGAGTGCCATTATGAACAAAACCAAGCCCCTGTCCAAATCCATCAAACCTCTGCCCTTCAGTTTTTATTTACTTATTTCTATTATTTTATGTGTATGAGTATTGCTTGCCTGTAGGTAGGTGCACCTGTGTCATGCAATGCCCTTGGAGGAAAGAAGAGGACATCAGATCCCCTGGAACTAGAGTTATAGACGGTAGTTAGTCACCATGTGGGTGCTGGGAAACCAAACTCGGGTCCTCTGCAAGAGCAGCCAGTGCTCTTAACCACTGAGCCATCTCTCCAGCCCTGTCCTTCAGTTTTTAAAACGGAAAAGTTAAGGTTGGAAATGAGAATCTCTTCTACTATATTTATTTAATAGGCCAAGTTTTCTTATTACAGTTTTATAGTGAAGATTATACACTACAGGGACTGTCCTGGGGACAAACTGATAGCTTGCCTTCACTGACAAAACACCTATCATCAAGAAGCCCAGAAATTCTCTTCCCATTTGCACTGCTTAACAAGGTGCTTCAGATCACTCATTACAATCCCTCTTAGATCAATCCCCTATTTCCCAACCCTAGGGAGGAGTTAGACTTACACCACAGCACGAGGGTAGGAGAGTTGCCACAGTCGGCTCAGTAGCCCCAGGCCAGTTAGAGCCACCAAATTCAAGTTGATGTCAGCAGTCACCACTAGAGGGCGCTTAAAAAACCCCAACATCTTGTAGAAAAGCAAGCTGGGGAGGACACTCTGGAAAAGAGGGAAATACTGCCGTCAGTGAATGCGCAGCCCAGAATGGTCCGAAGCGGGTTGCAAGGATCCTGAAGCAGCCTGGGTCCCTGTGACCCAGGTGGGTGGAGGAGGGTCAGAAGTCTCCCAGAGTACACCTGCTGGGAGGCCACTGCGCGTTCAGCCACAGGGTCCACGGAGACATTACAGGGGGAAGTCGGGACTCAGAACTGGACATTCGCTCACTTCCACAAACACCTGCTGGGCACTTGCTAGGAGCGAGGCTGCTCATGAAAGAAGTGGCCTCTGGGTCCCCTGCCCCAGTGTGGCCACAGGCTACCCCGAGTCTGTGCAGCTCCTGGGTCGTCATTGTAGCCCCCACACCTGCACCTTCCCGAGCCCCTAGTGCTCCCCACGGTGCATCTGCACCCCGCTTTCCTGTCCTCTCCCGGTGGCAACCCTCTGCTCCCTTCTGCCTCTGCAGCTCCACCCGCCTGCCGAAGCTGCTCCTTGCTCGGCCAGGACCGGGACACCCATCGGACCCAGCGCGCCCCAGACTCTCGAATCTGGCACCCCCAAACCTACCAGGGTTTCTTCGAGCGGGACAGAGCGGCTCTCCATCTGCCGCCACGCCTGCGAACCGCCGCGGAGGCTTGACCGTTGGGCAGCGAGTCAGCTCGACACTCCGCACCGCTCACCGATCGACGCTCGACTGGCCGTGTCTGCGCGGCCTGACTCGCTCAGCGGCGCGCGTGCGCAGAGGGCCCCAGAGCTGGCCGGTGTGGAAGGCGGAATCCTGTCTGTCCCGGGCGTGCTCTGTGCGCGCGTGCGGTCATTTTTCAGAAGCGCAGGGAACTGTCCAGGTGCTCGGAGCTCTGCGTTTCGCGCCTCACAGACACGGCCAGTCGAGCGTCGATCGGTGCATCTTCTGGCTGGGCGGTAAGTACCTTGAAAGCCGCGGGTGGCTCGCGGGTGCAGTCGTCGGGTCCTCCCTCCCGCTGCCCTCGTTGCTCACCGGCTCGAGGCCTGCTGTGCTTTGCAGACTTGGTACCTCCGGCTGCAGATTGCGCTCCCCCCGCGCTCTTCCTGAGACTGTGGGAGCTAGGAGGAGAGATCGCGGCAGACCCCAACACCCCCGTCGCTTTTCTCATTGGAGGAAAAGGCATGGAAAGTCTGGGGAAAAAAGCAACTATTGCACACTAAGCCTTGCACAGTGGTCCGGAACGTTCCACCCCAGCTGCTCCAGCCGCAGGACAACTCTCCTGCCCGCACTTCCTCAGTCCCACTTGTTTAACGAAACACTCGGTTCCCTACCTCTAGTGTGACAGTTGCCAGATTCCTGCTGGTCCAGCTGCCACCCCTCATTGGCTCAGTAAATGTCAGTCCGGTTTATTGAGGTCGGGACTTTTCTTGCGCTCTCTCAGTCCTTTCTCCTAACACTCATCAGCTCTTCCCACTCTCTAGTCTGTTTGTTTTCCAGGATTTAGCAGAGGATGGACTTGAACTTTTTCCTTGTTCCTCCTCTCTAACCTGCCACCCCCACCCCCACTCCCCGGGGACTGGGATTATAGGCTTGCGCCCCTCCGCCCACTTTTTATTTGTGTATAAAACACGAGGAGGAGAACACTGCTGGTTCAGGAACTCAGGTTTTTCTTGTGTGTGTGTGTAAGTGTAAGCCAGAGGCCAACACTGGGTGTCATTCCTGAGGAGCACCAACCACTTCAATTTTCTTTTCTTCATCAGTTATGTTAAAAATATAGACGGATGGTTCTGTGCTTAAATGTCATTGTGTGTGTACGCTGGATTCTGTAAAACAGACTTTTCACAAATATGTCATGAACAGAAGTAAGACTGTAAACAGAAATGACTGCTTAGACAATGCCATTTCAAGCATAACCTCTTTATAGAGGTTAGGTTATTTACAATTCCATCAATATTGGTAGAGGCAGAACGTCTCGGGCATAAGGGCACACTATGACCACAAGATATCTTTTTGTACTTCCCAAATAGTTTTATGTTTCTGCTATGAAGGTCAGTTACCATCAGCTTGTTCTTAAGTAAAATTTTTAAGTCTGTTCAGTCTTACACTTTTCCGGGCCACTTCATTTGCAGATAGGAGAAATTGTAACCAGGGTCTTCACACACTGTCCAGTTTCTTTAAGATATATGGAGTGACTCTCAGCAGGACCATGTAAATGAGGAAGTTCTGGATGGAGTAGATCACATATTCACACATCTTCTGCTTCATCTCTTCCGGTTCCAGCTTTGGAGGGAACATCGAGGCTGTCTCACCAGCTTGCAGCAGCAGGACAAAGCTTTTGTCTGCCGCGGTGGCCACCCACTTTAACTTTTTTGAGAACAGGTCTTTCATTGGGCTAGAACTAATTTAGCTAGACTGGCTGACCAGTGAGTCTCCGGGATCTGTTGATCTTTGCTGCCCCAGTGCTGGGATTACAAACAGGCCTTTTTTTACTTATGTTCTGAGGATCAAATTTGGATCCTCCTGCTTATGAGACAAACCGTTTACCAACTGAACTGTCTCTTCAGCCCTCAAAATCAGGCTTCTTTTATGTTTTGCCAAGACTTTTTTTTTTTTTTTTGTCTTTTTCTGACAGTCTCTCTATAGCCCCAACTGGCTTGGAACTCGCTATGAAGACCTGGCTGGCCTTGATTTACGGAGCTCCACCTGCCCCTGCCTCCCAAATGCTGGGATTAAAGGCCTTCATCTTGGCCCAGCCAGGATTATTTTTTTTTTACAACTTAGCTCAGCACTGGGTGAATGCAATGAAGGTTATAGTTTCTGCCTTACCCATGAGGGGGTTACATTGTGAGTGACTCCATTTTGCGCAAAGTAACCGTCTTAAAACTTAGCCACAACTTGTTCTTATCTCAAGGCTGGAAAACAATTTCCAGGAAGCCCAGACCTCTCCCCTTTTCCCAGAAGTATGCAGCTGTCACTCCCTGCTTGCTCAGAAACCTGGCCAGAGCTAAATAAGGACTCTTATGATATGACTACCTGCTGGCTTTGGTTTCTGTAACCCACATGTCCTGTGTACTCAGGAGCATCCTGACATCTCACAGTGCAGCAACTGTGGTTTTTGCCTTTAACAACTCATCCCTCCTCTCCCCTCGTGGTTGCAGTTCTCAGACCAAGAGAGAGGGGAGAGAGAGAAACAGAGACTAGCCAGCTGCAGTTTGAAGTTTGGCCAATTAAAATCTGAACTGAGTCTGGTGGTCTCAAACTCCGTAACATGATCTATCCAAATTCCTATGGAGAAGAGGAGCTGGGACTTTGGAGCATGTGAGCTGTCATGGTATTGAGGACAACCTCCATCTTGCAGGCATCCAGCTTCAGGAGAGCCTTGTTCTACCTGCAGGGGACCTGGGCTATTTTGTGGCTAGAAAAGTTAACAGAAACCAGTGCCTAGAGCTCTGGCTGTTCTGTAGCAGGAGGCTCAGGAGTCTGTTGGGTGTTCTTGTGAGAAGTGCTTACTTTCTCGGTGTTAAGTTTCCTTAGCTGGTTGTAGGTACTGTGCTGTGTGCTCACCAGTAACCTTTCAATGCACACCAACCCCGAGTTACAGTGCACACTTTGTGCACAGAGAAACTGGCTAAAGAACACAACTGCCTGACCCACCCAATCCCCTCTGACCCTTCCCTGCCTGGGACCTAGCTTGGTCTTTCCCTCAAGCAGAGAGTAATCCTTCTCCATAGACTTCCTGCAGAAGGAAGCTAGGAGTCGTGCAGGGAGTGCTGGACAGGAATGGGCTGGCTCCCCGGAGAGAAGGGTTTCTTGGTGTTACACTTTATTGCACCTACCCATGCAGCTCCACAGCTAAGACATTTCAGCCACAGTTCTGGTTTCTGTGAGCTGTGAACCTCAGAGCTCTTCCCCTCCCCGGTGGCCAAGAAACAAAACTGACACAGAACTTGAGAAAGCGTGTTCAGCTTTATTTTTTTTTTATATTTTTTTATTTAAATAAGGAGAGTTCTTTCGTATGGAAAGAGCTAGTACAATCACATATTTGAAAGGAGAAACAACAGGTACTGAACTGGAGGGAAGGGAGGGTGAGCATCCAGCACGCCGGGTGAATCCACGATTCCATTCCCCATCTGAGGTAAGAGGTTCCCCAAATCACGTCTAAACAAGCTGCACTTACACCTTTAGCATCGTCCGCCCTTTCAAATATCTGGTCTACATGAAAAGATAAAAGGAGGGGAAAGGCCGAAATAAAAGCAAAGGAAACAGAAAACAACCCTCTCAAAAACAAAACAAAACCCCCAAATCCTTGACTACGAAAGCATGAGGTCAGACACTTAAAAGAGTGCAGGACCCCTTTCAACAGCTGGAGAGCCACCACACAGCCGCCACAGGGACTGCCGCTCCTGGACCGTGACAGCCAGTACAGGGTCTGAGGGTGCTGCAGGTCTGAAGCAGGGAACCGAGGAACTACAGGTGCCATGCGCCTGGACGATCACCAGCTAGGTGTGTGCTGAAAGGCCCAGCGGAGAGCACAGCTGGATGGCAGTGCCCGTCCCCAACACCGAGCCAGTCCTGTCCACATGGTCTTTTAGTGTTAGGTCCATCTCACGGAGGGAACTGGCTTTCTGTAAATCGCTATTTCCTACCCTGTCAACAGATAAAACAGCATACACTTTTGTGTGCTGGTTGTTGGAGATTTCCAGCAGACCCTCTAACCCAGACTTGCACTGCCATAAGTGAAAGGGGGCAAAACAGCTTGTAAGTCAACATGCAAGTTCTTGGCAGAAGGGAACCCAGCCAATGGATGGCAGGGGAGGGCTCAGCCAGAGTCGCCATGGGCTCTGACTGTTCATCATCCACAGCTTCCTCACTGACCATTTGGAAGGCAGCTCCAGAAGATGGGAGGGTGATGCCAATATTAACGCGTTATCCTACTAGCTCCAGAAGCTGCTACATGACCATTGAAAATGAACCAACCTTTCTGAATGTAACGTCACCCTAATTTTGCCCCCTAATGAAACTAGACACAGAAGTGTTCTGTGGATTCTAATTTTGAAAGTTATAACCATGGGAATGAAACAGGGAAAGCAACTGTTACGAGACGGGACTAAACAGTATGTGGGACACCATCAGAGGACCGACACTACCGAAGAGTCACTGGTTGCCAAACAACGGATGATATCATCAGTGGCCCCAGCAAAGCTGCCAGCACTGGGAGGGAACCTCGGGCAGAGGTGAAGACTCTGCCCCCCTCCACCCACCTCAGCCCTAGAAAAGGCAGGTGCCAGGCTTTACCTGTTAAGGCCACAGCATCTTGACAGAAGCTTCAGTGTTACCCGAGAGCTGAGGATGGGGGTTTGAAACCAAAATAAGACCTCAAGTCCTATTACCTTGAGCTTGGCTCTAAAACCACGAGATATTGCACCTTAAAACATCTCTGCACTAAAAACTTGGCTTTAATCAGACTGAAGGAGGGATGGGGACATCGGGAGGCCAGAGGCCTGCCCTCTGCCCCCAGAGTCTAATTTGGAATACGCATCTCAGGGGGAAGGGCCCACAGCTGAGGTTACAGAGTGGTGAACGCACCAAACTTCACATGCAATTTCCTGGCCTTTCCCGCACAGAGTAATTGACATTATATATAAATAGAGCAGCGGGCACTTACTTTTTTTTTTTTCACCTAGACCTACAACATCAATACATATAAATAAATTCTAGTGTTTCTTGTTTTTATTTGGGACAGGAGGAAGGAGGGGAATACAGGGTGATCGAAGGGACTGAGAACAGGAAGTACTGCCATTTTGGTGGCAGGTCCCCCGAAGGGTACATCTCGTGTCTGTAACAACATCCAAGACTGATCTGTGGAATTCGGAAATGAGAACGTTTCTTCTGACACATAATGCGCACCAGCATTGGGGTCTGGCCACGTTTCTGAGGACAGGTAGAGGCAACCGTGTGTGACTTCCACCAACCCAGAACTTATTGGAGTTAGAGCTTGGCAACAGGGGCCAGGGGACTCAATCACTGGGACAGTGACCAGACACAGGGAGTGGGACAGCAGATGATGGACACAGAAGGCCATGCCAGAGACTTCGAGTGGGCAGCTTTGAGAAGGAATTCAGGAGTAGAGACAGGATAAAGACTGCTGGTAAAGGTCAGAGGACAGAGGCAAGAAGGGAAGGTCTGGAGTGCTCAGATGCAGGAAAGCCTTTCACTGGGACTGCCCTGTCCCCGTGGTGCCGGGGACAGAGCATGGTACTATCTGTCTGGGGAAGCTGACCCCCACTTCTTTACAATAAGCAAACAAGACAGCAAGAAGCCACTTAAAATTCCCAAGATGCCTCCTCTGGGCTCTATACAAACAGCCTGAGCACTGTCACACCCACAGGGACAGTGAGAGCAGACTACAGGCTTGCCCCGCCCTGCCAGGAACCACAAGCTCTCAGGCAGGTAGTCTCTGGTATCCCTAGGTGGAGGTTATTAGGGACTCAAAGAGCATCTGACAGCATGAACTTCCCCCTTCCTTTCCCTTGGAATGATGGTGTCAGGAAGATCTCCTTGGTTCTTAAAGCAAGAAGACCAGCACACAGTGGTTCACACAAACCTGAGGGAGGCTGTGCAGACTGTCCTGAAGGCTACTCACAGCTTGACCCTGCCCAGCTATAAGACTGGTAACATGCCAGCTGCTCAGGGCCCCCAGCCTACCCAGTCCTCAGGACCCTGACTCTGCTGCTGGGAGTGAAGATCAGATGAATGTCCTGCAGCCTTTCTTGGGGACCATATGCCTTTGTTGCAGACTCAACCAACAGGTGTCCATGCCATTCTAGCACTGGTTTTGGTGATAAGCTGTGAGGGGAGGAGGGATAGGGATCCAGAGGGACATGGTAGGTTCCAGAAAGAAGAGAGGAAATGAAAGGGTGGAACACAGCAGCCCTGAGGGTCAACCATGGTGCCTCAGAAGCATAGTCCCCAAGTGGGACCTGTGGCTCCTGCCACCTCAGCCAATCTAGAAAGTAACAGTGACTGTAACTCTACAATTCATCGTAGGTGCCCAGCACTCAAGTGTGTCTACTGGCTTCAGAAGAGCCCTGGACATAATTTTTATGCTAAAACATCGACTCCAGGCCAGGGGCTAGAACCAATCTACCTGCTGTTCTGCCTACCTCACCATGTCCAAGGTGGTGAGGAGACAATCAAAGTGCCCATGGTCACATCCTCAGTAACCCCAGAGGTTAGCCAACTGTGTGTGTGTGTGCGCATGCGTGCAGCGCACAATCTTAAGAATCATCTCTTGAGGTGCGCAGTGACATGTCAAACAGGACAGAGTAAGAGGAGACCACTGGGGACAGCGGAGGGGGTCAGAGAGGACAGCAAGAAACGTATAAAAGTTCAGCTATACAGACGTAGCTAGCGTTTTGTTTTCCTTTCCCCTTTGTAAAAACCTTAGCTGCTTTTTAAAACAAAAAGCCTCCAGCTAAAATGACCCTGCTGCCAAACCACTGTGCCTGGGGAACGGGGCGGGCGGGCGGGCAGGTCTGCACTGCACAGAAGGCGACTCACTCCACAGTCACTGGGAAGGGGACAGGAAGGAGGGAGTCTGCTCCTTTGTATCAAAGCAAGCAGGTCAATGCCATGTACATCCACGGTGCGGGCTGACTGACGATGGAACTTTCAGGAGCGGAAGAGAGCTCTGTCCAGGCCAGGTGGTCGGATGGTGGATCTGGTGACGTCCCGGGCGGGGGCTGTCCAGGCTGGCAGCGGGGCACCGTCCCCGTGGGGGTGAGGCAAGGGATGCCAGGCCCCTTCAGGCTTTGCTCTCCTCCACCTTGACGGCCCGAGGCTTGATTGTTCCAGTTCGCTTCATTTGGGAGGAGGCCGAGGGGGGCTCCTGCAGCTTCACGGCCCCCAGGCCGGGCTTCTCATCCACTCGCTTTGCCTTTGGACAGACGAACGGGAAAAATGAAATGACTCCAGGGCAGAGGTGTGTTGGGACAGTTTTCCCACCACTCCTTCCCACTCCTAAGTCACAGGGAAGCTCCCCCTGGTTGAAGGACTAGGGAGGAACCAGATGGGCAGTCAGGACTGCCCTGCTCCCTCCCGTGGGCACCGAGTGCAGTGATTCGGAGAGGCAGAAGACGCCGGGTCCTCCACAGAGAAAAAGAGCTCGGTGATGGCATATCCTGGGTGAAGCATTTCAGGTCCCAAGGCTGACAGAAAGAACCTTTTCAAATCAGTGCACCCTGTGCCCCACTGGCCAGGAAACAGCCCTTCAGCAGACCAATCCTTCCCACAAGCCTGGGACCCCACAAGCCTGGGACCCCACCTGTCTGTAGAAGGGGTGCTAGGCCAACTTGCCTATCCCAGATCTTGTAATTCGGTTGAGACCCATCCCAAGCCCCACTGTGTAAATGTCCCTGGATCCCTGTTTGACCTCAGACTCGCCAGTCAGGGTTCCACTCGCCTGCGGCTCTGCAGAGTGGAGGGTGTCAGAGCGACCAGTGCTGTTCTGCCCCACACTCAATCTGAATTCTGGGATAAAGCTTTGCAGGGTAGTTTCTTCTTGCTTTTTTTCAGTGCTGAGGATAGAACCCAGGGCCTCAAACATGCTAGGCAAGTGCTTTACCACTGAGCTGTGCCCTCAGCCCTGGGACAAAAGTTTAGAAGTTCATCCTCCAGCATTCAAGTAGTGACCCCCAGGGGACACTGGGAAGGTGGCGTGAGATGAGAGCTACCACCCTTACACCTCTATGCCAGTGACACTGATTTAAGAGCCAGGCCCGAAATCCTGAGCTCTAGAGCCCCAGCCGAGCTTTAGAGGAGGAAGGGAACAGGGCCTTCAGGAAAACATACTGAGAAATCTTCATGATAAAATGGGGAAGCTCCATCTCGCCTATTATCCCACCCAGGTAGACAAAGACACACCACATCACTCACTAGAACTAGCACGTGCAAACTCCCCAGCCTCAGCTAACCCAGGCCTAACCAAGTCTCCCAGAGCGCCATAACAGCCCCAAACGGCTGGGGATAGTATGTCTTCTGGCATCACCTCCTGTGGGAACCAGTATCCTTCCTGCAGAGAAGGAAGGTTCCAGATACTCAAAGAGAAGTGCCTTTGCCAGGAGGGACAGGGGTGGCCCAGCTAAGCACTAGGGCATATTTCTCTTAATAAAAAGCATCCATCAGTTAGTTGGACAGTCCCCTCTCCTTTGGCGCTGGGAGATAGGCCTAAGTGTCCAGGGCTGCAGGGTCTGGAAAGCCATCTTCTACCTGTTGAACGTAGTGTCCCTGCACAGAGCCCATGTTAACTGCTGATCCAGAGGGCTTCCCACTGGGGCTAGCAGAGCTAGGCCTGAAAAAACCAAAGGCAGGGTTGAGAATACACAAGTGTCACCACAGAGATGGAGTCAAAGCCTAGCATGTGGAGGAGGCACGAGCCAGGGAGGGCCCTCTGGCCAGAGGTCCTTAGACAGAAAACACAGATCTGTGACAGCTGAAAATGCTGAAGGGGACAGGGTGGTCACAAGTGCCCCCTGGGAACTGGAGGAGGCACACCCAGGAAGGAAGCTGGGGCCTCTGCTGTGGACTGATGGGCCATCCTTGGGGTGTGGAGCATCTGGGCCCCTATGATACAGCACCCAGATAAAAGGCCGCAACCTGATACTCAGTAGGAACTGCATGGAAGGATTTCAGGGGTCTACAGCTGCTTTTAGCTCCCAGGGCATTAAGCATTCCATGAGAAGGGTTTCATGTCAGAAAGAGTCCTGAGGGGAGTTCATCAGGCTCCTCAGGGACGGGCTGCTCAGTGGTGGGTACCACCATACCCCCAAATCATCTTAAAGCAGCACACCCCTGGAATTTCTGACGAAGGACTCATTTTCAAGGGTATGTCTCAATTGCCCCAATTCTGGAAAGCCTTGAGAAACACTATACTATAAAAAGTTCAACTCATTCTCCATACATCGTGAAAGCCTGCGCTGTCTGCATAAAGTGGGCCCTCCACCTCTCCAGGGATCGGTTCCAGGCCCCACAGATATAAACCATGGAAGCGAAAATCCCTCTGAGAGGCATGTGACCTGGGTATGTTCGCCAGTATTTCTGGTTCTAGGTATGGAACCCAGGGCTTCACTCATGCAAATAAGTGTGCATTCTACACTGAGCCACACCCCCAGCCCCCTGCTACTTGAACACTATCTCTAGACTGCTTGTAAACACTAGTAGCAGCTACTCTGTAGGAATAGTGACAAGAACCAAAGTTTGTTCCCTCCTCACCCCCAAATATTTTCACTTGGTGGAGAGAGGGCCAAGGGCTTCTCCCAAGAACAAAGCTGCCTCCCTGCCCACAACTATGCCCAGGCTGCTGCTGTCGCTACTGCCCAGGCTGACAGAACAATGGCCTGTGCTTCCTCTTCAAAGCTTCCTCCTTCCTCTACATGCTGCTCACTGTGTAGTGCTGCCCTCCACCCACTCTGCTGTGGCAGCCTACCAGCAGGGGATCACAAAAATATATAATAAACCAACGCACAAACAGAAAAGAAGCCACAACACCAAGAATGTCAAAGATGAAGAGGAAACTCTGAATCTCTTTGTGGAAATGAGCGCATGATGGGATGGAGCCCCAGCCTGACACACCAGAGTTCCAGGCAAAATTGCCAGAGTAGAATGGGATACAGATGGTCGGACTTGACCTGGAGTGTGTTGCTCAGAAACCTCGAGAAAGGTGCTGCAGATGTATCTGTCACTTGTGTGTAAATACAAGTAATCACACCATCTGTATGTGCCCTCAGACCCAGGGCCACAGCTGTCTTCCCAACCCAGCCTAGGGGACCAAAAGTCTCTGCAATGTATCAACAGACACATCTGAATAGAGCTGAGGGGACCCAGACAGTTCCTAGAGGTAGAGCTTTACGCCAAGGAGGCACGCAGTGGGTTCCAGTCTGTGGTATGGGAAGAAAGTGCCCCTGAGTAGTAAAAAGTTCCCAGATAGGGGTCAAAGGATGATTTTATAAGCAAGACACCCTGGGAGGGGCTGTTCCTAACTTCCAGAAAGCTCTCCCAATACCCAGAACATCTTATTCTGAGGATTAGAAAAAAATCTAGTTTTAGAGATCAACTGCCAGAGTTAACTAAAGCATAAGCATGCCCCAAGGATTCCTCAGCGACACACGGGTGGACAAAGGGGGCTAAGCCTTGGGACCCTTCCATATTTCTATGTTCTCCCTGAACCCATGGGATCTTTGGAGTGACACACTCAGCCACGGGCCCTAACCCCCACAGCCATCTTTACCTGTAGGCCTGTGGGGATGGTGTAGAGCCTCCGGTAGGAACATTCTGTTTACTGTCGGTAAAGTGGAAGCCTTTCAGCTCCATCTGAGAAGACTAGAGAGGCCAAGAAGCAACATACCGTCATTCAGCAGGCAACATAGCCTGGCCCGCAGACACCCCCTCCCTCCCAATTCAGGCGCAAGGGAGGGCTTCTTCCAGGAGCAGGAACCATACACTGCTTATATTCGTAGACTGTGTCTTACTCCACAGCCAAGGCTGTGCTCAAACTCCCAGTCATCTTCCCTGAGCCTCTTGGGTGCTAAGATTGCACATGTGAGCAGGACAGGGGAGGTACCTGTGTACAACCACAGAAGACTGGTTGTACTGTGAACAATTAATTACCCCAATGTTGGCCACGTCAGATGCCTCAGAACCTGATAAAGAGTGCACATTCCTGCCTTTGGACCTACTTAAGAGTCTGGGAACTGCATCTTTGATAGCTCTGTGTGGCTCTCTTCCCTGTTTGGCTGAGGCCCTGACTGCAAACCTTACTTGCTTGGCAATCTAGCACAGGCCAAAGCTTGTCTTTGTGACTAGCTTAACATGTAAGATGTCTCTGACATCTGGGGCTCTGAGGACTTTGCCATGCCGGAATCTGTACTTTACAACAGTAGTTCTAAAGTAGAAGATCTGGCTAGTCAAAGCCCCTCTCAGGGACCAACTTTACCTCTCTGCTGGTGTTCAGGACTGGTGGCTGGGAGCCAGGTGGAGGAATCCTTCGAGGGGCCCCAACAGACAGGCTCTGTCCCGGCGGCAGCTGAATGGACTGTGGCAGGATCAGTGGCTGCTGCCCAGAGCCGTACCGAGGCAGCGGCATGGTGAGCTGCTGGGTGACAGGGCAGTCAGAAGGCAGAACGGACTCTGGGGAGAAAGCTCAAGCATGCATCTGGGAGTAAACAAGTGCTCACGAGAGGTCTCTGCACCTGCAGATGGCTGTGCGTTCTCAGCCCTTGGCACCTTCACCCAACAAACACAAGATGTTGGGGAAGCCACCAGACAGAAGCAGGGGCAGGACTATGACACGCTACACATAACTGCACGCTATGCAGAGCAAGGAGGTCACGGTGAGAGGGAGAAGACACAGAGAACCCCCGAAGAGGAAGCTGCACAGGAAGTGCATCTTTACAACTTCCTTTTGTGGCATAAAAACATGAAGCATACTTTTCTGCATTAATGGTGGCAGAAAAAACAAGACTAAGCTGGAGCCTCAGTGATCCCTGTGGGGCATGCTAGACAGCAGAACAGCAGACTCCACATAGCCCAAGGGACCGTGTCCCCAGTCCAGAGCAAGAAGGGTGAGCGCAGGTAGCAAGGGGCAGGGCCGGGCCACTCTGGTCTCTCAGTCATTGTCCTCTTCATCTCCCTGCTATTGAGTCCACAGTGGAGGGTCAGAAGGATCTATTGGAACCACATCACTGAGACTTGTGGCACCAGGGCCTCAGAGCCTACGCTCCTGCGCTGAGCACATCAGGGAACAGTGAAGCCGGGAAGGAGTGCTGCCTCGGCGGGGTGTGGCCTGGCCGGAGTTCTTCCAGGACAGCCCTGGCTACCGTGCTAAGCAGAGCAGACCGCAGAGGCCCAAGGGCAAAAGCAGGACAAAGAGCAAGAAGACCCGGCAGAGGCAGCACAGCACAGAGTGGGGAGGACAGGCAGGACACCAAGGCCGCTCTGAAGGTGGCCACAGAGGTGGGAGGGGAAGGATGACAGACTAGATGAGCAGGTCTTGGAAGAAAATCTGCTTCAGCAAGCGGGCAATGCCAGAAGACATGAAGCATGCTGGGCAGCCACTGGTGGTCCTAGGCTGAAGAAATGAATCTGGGAAAGAGCAGCTTATGGATGTTGGATGACCAGAAAGTAGACCAAAGACAGGAATCAAGAGCACACCCATAATTGGAAGAGGGTGGGAGCTTGAGGAAGCAGAAGGAAAGTTAGGAGGAATGTCCTGAAGGACAGGAGTGACCACTAGGAGATGCCCTGATGGGGTGGCTGGTGATGTGGTCCAAAGAGGAGCCTTCATTAAGAAGGCAGCACTGAGCCTGTCTCTACACTGATAGGAAAGAGAACAGGACCTGCCAGGGTGACCCTGAGCAGGAAGTGGGGCCTTCTCAGGGGCAGGATGACCAGTCTAGCAGCGTACAGGCAGGGAGATGTGGCCATGGGTCCAGCAGACTGTCGCTCTGTTTCCTTGGTGACAGGGCAACAGTGGGGTGGGAGGCACTGAGGGGAGCAGCAAGTCTGAAATGGCTGCTAGGAGACGGGCTGATGGGAGACGGCAGGAGTGAGTGTACGTGGAATGGCTCCAGGGCAGGAAGCAAGAGCCACTGAGGCTGATAGAATGACAGATTCCAAGAACAGCAGGGCTGAAGGAGCTGGAGATGGGCCACTGAAGACAGACATTAGAAAGACAGGTGCAGCATGACTCTTCACTGTGGTCATGGACAAGAGAATTCGGATGGCGTGAGATTGCAAGCCAGTGGCCCAACGAAAGGAAGGGCCGTCACAGGTGCCAGGCATGGCCTGTGGCTGAGGGGTGAAGAAGGAAAGACTGAGAAATGGGAAGTTCCAGCACGTGGAGAGCACGTTAGGACGCCTACAGTGCAGGCCAAAGCCTGGGGACTTAAGAGAGGGAGGGAGGAGCCAAGAAGACATCTGCCCCATTTCCACACCTACAGCGTCCATGTGGGGGCTGCAGACAGAGCAGAGAACTCCAGGGGAAGGAAAAGTCAGGTCTCAGAACAGAGTGGTGAAGGTACAACCAGAAGTCCTAGCAGCTGAGCTACACACGCAGATAGCACACAACACTACGGGCAGCTGGGAGAGCAGGGGAAGGTCAGAGAGGCAGGAGGCCAGGAGAGACTAAACTGACCTGTGGGAGCTGGGAATCCAGCATCTGGGAGGCACCCAGCCCGGCAGCCTGGCCGAGCTGGCCCTCGTAGACCAGGGTCTGGTTTCCACTCATGGGCTGGTAGGGTGAGCCAGACTGCGGCTTCACCATCTCCAAGGGCTGTATGCCAGGGAATGCCGAGTATGGGGGCTTCAAGGCTGTGCCCCCAGAGAGGATCATGGTGCTGGGCGGTGACAGGCTGGGGTGCATGTACACCTGAGACCTGCAAAAGCCAGATGGAAGTCAGGATCTGGTGGATGGGTACACAGCAATCTAGAACACTGGCAAGCAACAGGACCCCAAGGGCTCGCTGACGGGCAGATTCCTGATTCCCCAGAGAATGATTCAGAGGATCTGCGTGGGCTTGATACTGCCAATCTGGAAACCATGGTGTGAACGTCATGGGTTAAATGGACACACCCAGGCTGTGCCAGGCCAGGAAGACCTAGCAGTGCCCATAGGAACTGAGGGTGGGCATGGGAGGAGCCCGCCTTGGCGGAGGAACACAGGACTCTCCCCAGAAGTCTGAGAGGGACTGAGAAGGGATGGAGAGCAGCATGGGAGTCTTGAAGCCGGGCTCTGAGCTCACCTGAAAGGCTGCAGGGAGCTGAAGATCTCCTGGGACTGGGAGACAGGGAGCCCGCCCCTCAGTCCAAGCTGAGCCTGGGCCTGCAGAGATGTGTGGAGGGAGATCGGGATCTGCTGGGCAGTGGCAGCCTGTGAACAAGAGTCAGATGATGACTGTGATTGCCCCCAAGGTTCCTCCCTGCCTCCACCCAGTCCTGGCTCTGGTCAGCAAGGACGCATTTCAGCACCTCAAACCTGGCTTCTCACAGCAAAAACTGGGTAGCAAGCCCGAGGCGTGTATAACCCTAGCACTGGAATACTGCAGAACAGTGGGAATGAGTCCTAGCCACACATCGCAATGGAGCTGAACTGAGTAGATAGATACAGGCAGGACAGGTATGGTGGCTCACATGTAATCTCAACACTTGAGAGGCTAAAGCTAGAGAACTGTTCCAAGTTCCAGGTCAACCAGGACTATATTTTGAGTTCCAGCCTAGACCACAGAGGCAGTCTGAAAACCAAAAAAATTACTAAGATCCATTTCCATAGACCAAGATCTAAGAAAGCTAAGCACATCAGAAACATGTTTTAAGACATGAGGACAGGCTGCATCCTCTGTTCTGATTGCATATCTGCACTGGGAACAGATGTTTCTGGGGCTGTGTGGAGGGTCAGGCATCTTTTGGAACAGGCTCTAAAACATGCTGGCCTACAACAGGTGCTACACCAATCCTATGCAAAACCAACCCTGCCTATTTCTAAAGCTGCCTCTTTCTAATATATCTGTGCCCAGACTCTTTATCAGAACTCCTATGACCAAAGTGACCCCATTGCACTGATCCCCAGCTAGGACAAGCAAAGACTCTGATGGGAAAGTAACAAAGTCTAGAGTGTCCAAGCCAGGCTTTCTCATCTCTGGCAGATTCTTTCTACAAGTACTTTCTCACTGCCGCGGTCTGCCGGGCACTAGGTGTCATGGAGGAGGGAAAGATGGAATAAGACCACCAGCAGAGAACCAGAAAGGGTGACTGCACCTGTTTACATCTCACCGCTGACCACCTGACTTGCTGCTCTTACCTGCTGGTAACTCTGCTGCTGAGGTATCGTTTGAGGAACCAGTCGGGGCTGACTTGCAAACACGTGGCCGTCCAGATACAGAGGTGGGAGGTGGTTGCCTGGAAACAATCCAGAGAAGTTAGAAAAGGATCAAGCCTAACTGTTGCACACAGCCAGGTTTCCCAGGGGACTCGGTGGGGTTGGAGACACAGGTGAGCAGAGGCTGCTTGGTTCTCTACTGTGGCACACAGGCAGACCAACAGCGGGACAGTGGCCTGTATTTTCCACTTAACCACTCACCAGCTGCCCAGGGCCCTTGGGAGGTCTATTTACTATGGCCAAGAGCTGCCTTGGTCTCTCAGACACTGTCCTCTTCATCTCCCTGCTATTGAGTCCACAGTGGAGGGTCAGAAGGATCTATTGGAACCACATCACTGAGACATTGGCAGCTGAGCCCTCAAAATCCCCATGGTGCTCCCTGGGATCACCAACACAGCAACAGTAACAGTAAAGATAAAACAAAACAACAACAACAAAAAAAAAAAACAGCTACCAGTGAACAGAAGGTTCAACTGATACCAAGCACCTTCCAAGTAAGCCCTCGTTTCAGGGGAGCGGCCATCCCATGGCACAGAGTCATCAGCCTGCTTTATGGAGGTGTCTGACTCAAAGTCACATTCTTACTCTCCTCTCTGGCAGGTCCCAGAGCCTTCTCTCGGCCCCACAATCCTATTTCCCACAATAGTGAAACAAAAATCACACACTGGCCTCAGCAGTGGGAAGCTGTGACTACCTGGCCAGGAAATAAATGTGACCCTTCTGACACTCCTTAAGAAAAGGTACAGAAATGCTCAGGGCTGTTAATCCAGCACTTCGTGTAATAAATGGAGAAGGCTCCTGAGCCTGGCTCAGGGGACGTGATACCTGGCATCGAAGCAGAAGGCGCTACGGAAGCCACGGGCATGGGCGGCATGGATACTCCGCCAAAGGAGCTGTAGCTGACCCCGCCGGAGGCGCCCACAGAGGATGGAGGCTGGATGCCCGAGCCCGCACCTCCTGGAGAGCTCTGCTCTGGCAAACTGGGGGAGTTTTCCCAAGCCTTGCGTGCAGACTCCATCTTTGGAAGCAAGAGGAGAAGAGGGATGCAAATTACCACCGGGGATAGGGGGACAGCGGCCTGCTAAGCCACAGGGCACAGGGGCTTCCATCCCACCTCTTCACAAGCTAAGGTGCCAGTAAGGGCCCTAGCCCAGCTCGGGGCTAGAGTTACCTTCAGTGTGAGGTCTGCAGTGGGGAAAGACATGGGAGAGAGGCCAATGGCTCTCTGGATGTGGTGGTCCCGCCGGAGGATGGGAATACTCTGCGTCAGCCCTGCCTGGAGATGGGAAAAGAAAGTCATGGAGCCTAGGAAGACCTAGAGGGCAGGACACATGGCAGCAGCTCATCCAAACACGGAACATGGTTCCGCCACGTGTACCCACAGCCAGGTCTCATCTCCCGAGCTAGCTGCCTAGATCAATTTCCTTGAGAGGATGCCATCTCCACACCCACACTCCACAGAGCCCTCTACACAGTCACGTCCCAGCAGCAGAAGCACAGTCTAGCAGCCATGAGGCAAGCACCTGGTCCAGGAGGTACCTGCCACCTGCAGCCAAGAAAATGTGGTAGCTGTCACTCAGCCCCTCAGGAAACTGAGAAAGTGGTTCCGCCTCACACTAGTAGAAAATGCAATGACAGGACCCTCTTCAGAGCTCTGGGGTCATCAGCCAATTAGAATATCTGAGAATCATCAAAGTGAGGAATGCTGGCTAACTCAGCATTTCAAACACATCTGACTTCAAATTGCTTTCACTCAATGCCTGGCAACATTCCAGAACACTAAGGTTCTTCTAAACCTCCTGGGAATGTTGTCTCAATGCCTTCCCTCACTCAGCAGATCTACAGAGTAGAGAATGGAGATGCTGGCTGTTTCCTGGAGCAGCTCCTAAGGGCACAGAGCCCAGTGGGCCACAGCATTCAGATACCGTGGGACCTGCCAGTGGAGGGAGGTGGCGAACAGGACTCCAGGAGGCCTCTCCTGTTTAACCACTGTCCCCTACTGGCCATGAAAAAATAGTCTGGGATTAGGAATGTGGCTCCATGGTAGAGGGCTTGCCTAAGGTCCTGGGCTCCCTTCCCAGCACCAAAGCAGACAGGATTCAAAAAAAGTTAAATAACTGGATCATTAAGAGTGATATCATCTCTACCCACAGATCACAAAACCAGGTATGGCAAGAGACAGTTGTGCTACTGAGCATTCTGCCAGGGCCTGCTGGTGCGGATGGGCAAGCAGGGAGCTGGGGACGCAATGACTTACGTTACTAGCCAAGGCGTCCTGCAGCTTGACAACTGGATTCCCTACAGGACCAGAAGCAGAACCGGGTGGCAAGCTGAAATCAGAGTCCTGGAAGAAAAGGGCACATGGCGTCTGAGCCCTGCTCAGCTCACCCTTCCCCAGGCCCACATCAACGATGCTGTCTCCTCAGCAACTTAAAAATTCACCACGCAACATTCACCGGAGCCACACAAGAGGGAGCTGAGCACACAGAAGAGGAGGCGCCACCTGACTCCTCTCCCTACCCACTGGCTGGCCTCAGAGCTCAGTTCACGCCAGAAAGGCCATCTATAAGGCAATCCAGTTAACACCTGCCCGTCCATCCCTAACTCCGCACCAACACCATCCCCATAATCACGCTCCTCGCTCCTCACTTTCTAAGGAACAACCCTAAGCCCTGTCCAAGTGAGAAAAAGAAAAAAACAAAACACAAAGAAGCGCTCACTTTTGGACTGACTCCAAACTCAATGGGTGGCACAGGCAGCACGGAGTCCACGTGGATCTCCACCCCATTAACAGGCGGGACAACGGCCCCTTGCAGCCGCTCGGCCCCCTCCGAGCCCTTCCTGTTTTTCAGAGACCGCTCATTGCCGATGGGTCCTGGTCTGTGCTCCTTGCTCTGTCCTGAGCCTTGTTCTGAGTCCTTGATGGGAAAGCAGAGAACCTGAGACACGTGACCTCTAGCTTCCACATGCCCCTGCCATTAGGGAAGACAAGACGGCAGCCCCTTCCGCCCAGGCCCTGGACACCATGAAGGGGACTTCCAGGTTACCTTTTGCTCAGACTGCTTCTGAGCCTGTTCCTTGTGGCTGTTGGCCTTGGGTTCCGCCAGGCCGGGCCCGCTCATCTCCTCTGGCTTCAGAGTACCATACGGGGAGCTGCGCTGTGAGGAGGTCGCGGACGACTCCCGAGACTCGGCACTCAAGTCAACGCCACTATCTCCCTGGCTGCTCTTAAAACCCTGCTGTGCAGAGCACAAAATGGGTTAGAGCCTTGTCCCCGAACTGCAAAGCATGAGCATCCAGGAGGCACTTCTCTCCAACTGCCAGCTTCCGCCAGCCTCCGCAGTCCATTCCTGACCTCGGTCCTGACCTGTTGACGGTGCCCCATGGCACATACCCAGCTGAATGAATGCACCAATCCTGCCCAAGCTCATGACCACCAGACACTCCACGGCCCTAAGACAAGGCTGCCAAAACTCATTTCACCCAAAGCAGACGGGTGCCAGCCATGACCAGCTCAAGGGTGGCCCTCAATCCAGGTCCCTACCCCGTGGGTCTTCCTGGTTAGCCCTTGTCTCTCTGCTCACGCAGGCACCACACACAGACCAGAGACCAAGGCTGAAGATGACGATAGGCCAAGGCCTATAGAAGGGCCTCAGGTGCAGGCCTGGGGGCCAGTACACACACCACTGCACCAGGGCACACTAATTACAGCAGCACTCACCTCTGAGGTGCCAGGCTCGGTGCTGCCGAAGGCGGTGACGGCTTTCCGCCAAGAGTCGCTGGCTGTGCCTTGCACAGGGAGGGCTGCCAAGGAAGGAAAGCAGTCAGGACATGTAACAGGGACTAGCTGTCGGGAAGACGCGAGCTTATGAGTTCCTTTCCACTAGAGGGGAATACCGACTGGTGAAACAAGCTCACAGAAACCTGCTCCCCTAAATGTTCTGTGCACCCCACTGTGACAAACCTTTGTGAATGGATCTGACACATATGAGCCGGTGTGAGAGCGTCCCTCAATTCCCGGCATCCTCAGATTCTAAACAAGACCAACAACACTCAGAATCCCATCTCTTATGTTTCTTCATTACTTTACTCCCCGTCAGTACTTTTACTATGCTGAAGCTCACTTTCACACAAGTTGACTAAAGGTGAGCAGTTTCCTAAGTTGCTGAAAGGTCTAAGCAGACACAGCTTAGATTCAGGAACCACTAGGAACCAACAAAAGCCACGGACCCTGAGCCCAGAAAACATATATGTATAGAAACCATTAAATGATCAGGTGTGGTGGTGCACACCTTTAATTCCAGCACTCAGGAGGCAGAGGCAGGTGGGTCTCTTTGAGTTCCAGGCCAGCCAGAAAGAAAATTGCTTTAAGATCCAGGGTCCCCTGAAGCTGTATGTAGGGCCCTGGTCAGAATAACCTACATACAGAAGTCTAGAGGACCTGACGGAGAAAGGCTGCTCCTCAGGCTGGTGCTTGATGCCAAGCCAGTTTGGTCCTGTTTCTTTGACATTTATACTCGAGCGCCCGTAACGCCTTTCCTTCCTGGCTTCCCTTCTTTCTTTTCTTCTTTTTCCCCCTTTCTTCCTGTTTTGTTTTGATGGTGGTAAAACCAGGGCTTAAAGCTCCACTGGTGAGCTACGTCCCCAGCCTGTCATATTTCCTTCCCTGGTGTAGAACATCTCCTAGTGTTGTGCAACATGTTATTAAGTAAGGTTTTCACCAGGACCATGAGGATGGGTGACGACAATAAAGCAGATGGGAACCCAGCACTGTGGGCGTCTGTCCGGTAGCCTGGGATCAGCCAACTCCCTGAAGCCTCAGCTGCTCTGCACAAAGCTGAGCTGGAAATGCAGGCCTTGGAGCTACAAAAACCCTGTTCTATTCAGCTGTACATTCTCAGGGCTCATCGTACAGGCTGCACGAAAAAACCTTTCAAGAAGAACTCACTCAATGGCTTTTCACTTTAAAACGAAAGGCTGCAGAAGCAGAGTTTGGGGTAGCACATTAAAAAATTTTTAATTAAAAAGCCAGTCTGGAGAGATGGCTCAGCATTAAGAGCACTGGCTGCTCTTACAAAGGACCTGAGTTCAGCTCCCAGCACCCACATGGCAGCTCACACTCCAGTTCCAAGGGATCCAACACACTATTCTGGCCTCTAAGGGTTTGCACTTACACAATGCACTAACATACAGGTAGGTAAAGCACTCACACACAAACACACAAAAAAAGTTGGGTATGATGGCACACGACTTTAATCCCAGTACTCAAGAGGAAAAGAAAGATCTCTGTGATACTTGGGGCTATAGGGAGATCCTGTCTCAACCAAAACCAAAACCAAAAAAAAGCAAAAAGCCCATAAAACTGTAGGGAAATTAATTTTCCAAGAAGGATGGTAATACTTTTACTCTGGTCTGAACTATGTTCTTTCATGAGAGCACATTTAGGGAGTACACAAGAGAGAGATTCACAGGACTTCCTTGTCCTGGAAGGGCAGTCCCTAACTATCTACTGGCAGAAAATAGGACACGAGGCATGGACAAAGAAATTCAGACTCTGAATGCTCAGGGGAGGTCCTCTGTCAGTGCACTGGATGTGTAAGATGCTCTGCTAGTCTACTGTGTGGGAGCAAAAGAGGTGTTACCCACCAGGGACTGTAGCAGCAGCAAGTGGCACTCAACACTGATTCACTGCCAGGGTCCAAGGGACAGGTAACAGCCCACAAGTGCTCCTGGCTCAAAGGCAGGACTCCCCAGAAAGAGTACAGCTCTGCATCAGGCACCCTCACCTTGGCTGCTGCTCTCCCAGATCTCGGTACCCAGGCTGCTGCCAGGAACAGCCATGTCGCCCTGCTCCAGGCACAGGCTGCTTTGCTTCTTGGCAAACCTCGGAGGAATACGTGACGAAAGGCTTCGACCTTTGACAGGCACCTACAGGGAAAAGGAGGTGACACCATCTAGCGTAAGACAGGACACAACAAACTCTCCCAGGAAAAGTATCTTGGATCACACTACCATCTGAACTAGCCTGAGGTACTTTGGGCCCCTGTCTTCAGAACCTTAGCCATGGGGCACACTGTCAGGCTAACGAGGAACAGGCCAACAGCCTGCCTAGCACAGGGCTCCTGATGACCCCCAAGACTTGCAAGAACATGCAATCTCCCACCCAGGCTGGAGTATGGCAGGACTTGGGGTGGGGGAGCTGAGGCGGGTCTAAAACCTGCTCTGTCTCATTCTGGCTCCTAGTCCCTGGGAGAGAAGGCCTCTCTGTGATCCATTTTCCCTGCCTGTCACAATGCTGAAGTAACAGGAGGCATGCGTGGTGAGCTCATACATGCCCAACCTCCCCGCAAAGGGCTGACCTTTGGCCCATGTGACTCGCCTGGGCAGCTTGCTCCTTCTTCCTTCTTTCCTCCTCCAGCAGGCGGCGCTGCTTCTTAGTCAGGACTTCGATGAAGCCTTCGCCCACCATGGAGCCTACCTCACTCTCCTCCCCGGGGCTGGACCCGCAGTTGTCAATGATGGTGTCTGAACCAAGAGGTCATAAGAAAGAGCAGTTTTCACTGGTCTGAAGGCAAAAGTCCCCTAACAGGCACCTGATACCTAACCTAACAGAGGTTTGGCTCAGGCTAGGCAGCACTTAGCTGAGCATTACCAAGGAGCACACTCGCTAGATTCATAGGGCCATTCATTCCTCTCACGCCCATGAGACCCGTCACATTGAAGTTCAACCTAGAGATACCCATGTCACACCATGAGGAAGAACTTAGTTCTGTTCCTACTGGCCATGAGCCCCACTGGATCTCAGACAGCCCCTTTAAATCTGGGAAGCTGTAGGGCCCCATGGGGACTTAGCTGGGAATACGCCAAGACGGGAACTGGAGCTATTCTGTACCCACTGCAGTCCCAGAGCCTAGCTCAGGACCATGCAGGGCCAGTCTTGGTGTGAATATGCAAACACAGCAACTCAGAGGTGGCGTGGCCCCGGGTCTCCGCGCCCCCCGCCCCCCCTCCTCTCAAGAATGCTGAGACTCACTTCCGTAGCCCAGGTCAAACTGCTTCCGGGCCTCTTCCTGCTCACCAGCCCTCTGGGCAGCCAAGGTTGCTTCCTTCTCTGCCTTCTTACTGGTCGTTTCAGGACTGTCGGAGCTGGCATGGCCAGCGTGCTCCCGGGCGTAGGGTGTGTGGTTTCCGCTGCGGCAGCCAAGACCTCCAGGCAAGGCCTCGTCTGGAGACCTGCAAAGGAGAGAGCATCTCATGAATTCACAGTCATGCAAAGGCTGGGAAAGTGGGACAAGAAAATAATGCAAATGCACACAGCCCTCACACAAACACCGCAGCCGATCTAATCCCAGTTCCTTCCACTGGGCCATCGAGGGTCAGGAGTGCCTGCTGGTAGTGCCTGGCATATGCCATGCCTGGCATGGTACAGTGGGGGCAGGGCTCTGCCTGAGCAGAAGGCTACTGCCAATATCCCTCCTCAGGGCTCCATCCCCTCCCACTGCATGTTGCCTTCAGCAGGCTGCAGAAGGGAGAGGAGGGAGGGATGCACCCAGGACAGGGATGCAAGTCTTTATGCTCTGAGCCAGACACGGAACAGTGGTGCAGGCTTTGCCCAGGTGCAGGGCAAACATTTGGAAGAACAGGCATTCTCCTGAGTCACCTTCTTTGGGGACATGTACATCCTAGTTCTATGCCCTGAATTTTAAGGACAGGAGGGGCGAAGCAACCTCTGTACCCACTGACACCTGAATCTGAGCACAGGCAGTGTAGCAAGACTGTCTTTTCCTCATATAGACAGCTTGGGGCAATAGGCCAACATCCAGCAGAGTATCCACCTGATAGTCAGTTCTAGAGAAAACACGCTCATGGGCCGCAGGCAGGCTGCCTTTCTGTTGCTGGTGGCTCTGGGCCCTGCTCATGTAGCACTGGAGAAGCAGAGCCACTAGGGCTAGAGCTATTTCCACATAATCAGGAGGCCACAATGCCCAGCCAGGATGCCTCCTGGCCAGCATAAAGCACAACAAGCTGACAGACTGGTTGATGCTCATCAGGCACCACACACAGGCAACAGTCATGACTGTAGGACCCCAAGAACACACGTGGAAACTGGACTCTTACGGCAGGGGCTAGAACAGGGGTCACAAGAGGGCCCTTGGGGAGAAGGGTATGGAGGACACTTGGGGTTTAGTTTGTCAAGGCACAACAAAACACCAACAATGACACACCATGAGAAGCGGACAAGCGATGCAGGGGCAAGTGATGGAGACGCTCACACACAGCAGCCAGGGCCGCCTGGCTCGGCAGGGCGTGCATGCATGGACTCGGTGCTGCTGTGAACACAACAACAAAGGACCCGGGATGGTGCTGGTGTGTTACCTTTTGGCTTTCAGAGGCGTCCCACTCTGCTGGCTCTTGCAGCGGGGGGAAGTCTCACCCCCACCTGGCCTAACAGGCTTCTCCCCAAACCCTCCCGGCTCCAGCTTGCGGCTCTGTCTGTCAGCCAGGGGCCTCTGGCTGGAGAAGCTCCTCTTGGCCAGCTCCTTCTTCTCACCCAAACTGGTCCCTGACAGGCCACCATCCCCTTGCGCTTCAGGCTCAGCTGTGAGGACTTCTCTCCGCTCCCTGCGCTCACTGAAGTCGCTGCTCTCGGAGGCCGTCTCCCACTCTTCATTGGCATGATCAGAAGAATTCTGGTAGGAGAGCTCAGGGGACCTGTGACCTCCGGGGCCACCTTTGTCCCCAGGACAGAGTCTGGACCGGCCTGGCCACTGACTTGCCAGCAGGTGAGGCTCCTCCTCAGGTCCCCACAGGCCCAGGGACTCCCGCTCTTGGCGGAGGCGGCGGAAGCGAGGGGGCTTGTCTTGACGCGGAGGTCGCCTCCGTCGGAAGGGCCGGTTCTCTGCATTCTCAGAATCTGCCCCATGGTCATCTTGAAAGAAAGACCTCTTGTCCTCCATGTGGCTGTCCTCAAAGACCCTGCTGCCAAACGCATCAGAGTACCGGTAGGAGTCCGGGATATAGTCTCTGTCCGTTCGCCGTGGGCCGCACGGCTCAGAGCTGCCATGCTCCTGCCAGGAGCTGCCTGGACTCCTGTTCTGCCAGTGGGACGGCTCTTTGGTGACAAAGGTTCTGCGGCCATAGCTGCAGTTGCTCAGCCGGGGTGGGAGCGCTCGCCCGCATGCCCGGGATCCCCGGCTGCGGCCATCTAGGCTGCCCTGGTCTTCGGCATAAGTCCTGTTGGAGCGCCAGGATTCCTTCTTCAGGGTGCCCTCGTCCCTCTCCAGGAGCGTGCCCTCGTGGCTGGGCTCCGTGCCCCGCTGGCGCCTCCTTTTAGGCAGCTCTTCGTACTCTGAGCCCTCGCTGTGGGTCTCGCTGGCAATGCGCCGCCTGGGTTTGGCTCTGGGGCAGTCTTCAGGTAGGGGAAAGTCACGCAGGCCCCGGCCCCGGCCACTGCGCTGGCCGCTGCTGTAGACGCCACGAGCCCCAAGGACACCCGGGCCACACAGACTGCTTGTGTTGCTGCTGGTTGGCCGGCCGCCTCGGAAGGTGAATTCTCGGAAGCCACGGCCTCGACTACGGGCCTGGCCTCTGCCCCCGAAGGCCTGCTCCTCATCGATGAAGATCCAGTTGTTTCTCTTGGTGGGGGGGATTTCACTGGCCTCCCGTAAGGGCCTGCTCTCCCAGGCCCTGTCAGGCTTTACACCCTCATCCAACTTGCTGACCTCCTGGCCAAACTCAGTTCTGGTGGCAGCCTTGTCCTCCAGGGTGGAGGAGGCATTGGCCAGGGCAGGGTTGTTCTCCTCATCCTCATCCTCTTCAGCCCTGCAGGTGGGCTCCTTCTCTGTGGCTGGCTGTGAGCTCTCCTCTCCCAGGCCCTGCTTAACCCTCTCCAGCTCCTTCTCTTTCTCCTCCACCTTGAGGGCCTTGAGGACGGGTTTCTTGATGGGTCCCGACCTCCGGGTCCTGCCCGGCTGTTCCTGGTGCTGGCTGCTGGAGCTCCGGGGCTCGGGTGTCCATTCAGACTCTGAGCTTGGCTGTTTCTTGGGGCTCCCTTCCTTCTCCCAGGAGGAAACATGGAAGGATGGCTCCTCCCGGGGTTCCTCCAGCTCGACACCGTTGACCGTGTCGGCGGCCTCTGGCTGGTGGCCAATGTCCCAACTGCCATACTCTGGCTTTTTCTCCGCTGGGATAAAGTCAGGCTCCAATGGGGGACACCTGAGATTTGGGGTACGACCCCCAGGAGCACCCACCTCCTGAACATTTTCCTGGGGTGGAAATAAAAGCTCCTGGCCTATTCTTTGAGAAGAGATACAGCTGTCAAAGTCTGCTTGGGCCTTCTTGTCAAAAGCACTCAAATGCTCCTCCCCTCTCTCCTCAAAGAGATCGCGCTGGGCACTTATGCCCCCTGACCTTCCGGGGGAGGCAGAGAAAGAGCTTTCATTCCTGAAAAGGAACCAGAAAAATCAGTCAATGTGATTGGAGCTTGGTTCCTGGCTTCCATGCTGAACAGAGCTTAGTTTTTTAAGGAAAAAAAAAAGTTTTTAAAAAAGAAAGGAAAACACAAGCAAACATTTGCTCTATCTTAAAACACGTTGCTCGCTGGCCCCTTGCGTCCGTGAGCGTGGAGAAGTCAGTGGTAGCTCAGTACACCACCCTGGAGACAGAGAGGAGCTGGCGGTCCCCTGGAGCAATGAACAAGCTGGAGCCTGGAGTCTGTGAGCCTGGGCCTACAGGTGGCAGGGCTAGCTAGCTCCATCTACTCACACAGGAGGGGCTAGCCCAGACCCCCATCTCAGCACGCCTGCCTTTGAACTCCCTTACCCTCCCATTTGCCTTCGCTCCATGCCCATGGTTCGGCGACCCTGGGGTTCCTCCGGGCCATCAGAAAGAGTCATTCACAGCCAAGCATCCAAGCACACCTCACATTCCTTCCTGCCCGCCCCAGGAAATGTCTCTTAGGATGGGCCTCTTCCCAGCACCCTTCATCAGGACTGCAGTCTTCTTTCGGTTGCCGGCAGCAGGAGCAAGCGTTGGCTCACCTGACATGCATGTCCATAGCCAAAGTGTCAGCAGACTTCGGGTGGGGCAGCGAGTAGCTCTTGCTTTGCAACGCCATGTAGCCCTCTGGGCTCCAGACAGGGGCCGGATCAATGGCAGTCACTTTCCTTTCTTGGAGTGGGGGCACACAGTTTTGATCTTCAGAGCGACAGCCAGTCCCACTGAGGGACTCTTGGGGCATCATGGGCTTCATCAGTCCTGAAGAAGGCAAAGGATCAATCTACGTCATCTCACTTAGTCCCGCAGCACCTCCAAGGCAAACACAGTCTCAAAATGGAGGTAGCTTCCTCGGCTGTCACATGGACATGTCAGCTATCCCTTAACCAATCAAGTCCTCACTCTGATATGATCAGAGGACCCTGCTGGCACAGGTATGCCATCTGACCTGCCCATAGGCCTCAGGAGCCAATCTCAACTCCCCAAACAAGAACTCATGTTGAAGGTAAGGAAGATGACACATGGAAACCAATTTCAGACTTGAGGGGTTGGTCCACAAGCCCAACAAGATACCACGAGCCATGTGGTTTGGAGATGAGCCATATCCCAGACAGCACATGAAGCCCAGCCAGGGAGCACTCAGCTGATTAAGATCCTTCCCAGAAGAATATAAACAGGAGTTTGTCTTTGCTTCCTTCTATCCCTGTCCTAAGATGGACAGCAACACTCTACATTTTGTATGTGGGAATTCTGGCTGCTGGGAACAGAGAGCATGGAATGAACAGGCCCAGGTAGACGAGGATACAGGGACACGACAGTCCTACCAACTCTACCTAGCTGAGACCTGAAAGATCATGCCCCCATCCTCCAAATCTGGGGGCCTGGACTGCAGGACCCTCTCAGAACCAGAGTGAGACCTTTCATTCAGTCTTCTGAGATACTACTCTAAACAAAGACCCTCCAAAGGTACACTAGAAAGCTCATACCCCCTCTTACAGGAATTGACTAGGAAGTTTTTCTTGGCCTGGGCCAGGATAAGACAAAAATACTCAGCTTATAGGAATTCAAAACATGCACCTTTTCTTGGGTTTGGGAGACCGGTGTGTTCAAATTCCTGCCTCATAGTACGATGCAGAAATTGCTCAAATTAACCAAGGATGGTTGTAGAGTAGATGAGGAAAACATATAGGCTCTGGAAGATAGGCTCTTAATCCAATCCTTATGGGTCTTGAAACCAAACTCACAACCCAAAATTAGCAGAGTATGTATGGAATGCATTTTACCATGGCTAGATACCTGTTTTAGATTCATCTGTTGAACACTAGAAAATTATATTTAAATGACTGAGGGCATACAAGATGGAATTAAGAACTTAAAAAAAACAGGAGCCAACAAGATGGCTCACTGGGTAAAGCAGCCTGTAGCCGAGCCTCATAATCTGAATTTGTTCCTGGTATCCCCATGGAGGGAGAAGAGAACTGATTCCCCCAAGCCCTTCTCTGACCTCCGCATGCGTGCTGCGGTATGTGCTCCATTCCCAGTAAGTATATAAATGTTAAAAAAAAAAAGTAACTAGGGGCCAGAGAGATGGCCCAGCAGTTACAAGCTGTCTGTCCCCAGTGGCACCAGCACACAAAAGGTGAACATTTCCAGATGGAGATGACCTATCAGCTTTCATGAAGAGGGAAAGAGTGCAAGTCCTGAAGGAGTGAAGGGAACTCGGTCTAGAAAGAGACAAGGGATCGGAAAGAACAACAAAGACGGGACTGGAGGAAGACTCAGAGGGTAAGAACAGAGACATTGGTAAAAAAAGGGAACCTCTCGACATGAACAGCATGGATAAAACAACAGAAATAGAGGCTGGGGAGACGGCTTGGAGGGGAAGAGCACTGGTCGCTCTCCCAGAAGACCCAGGTTTGGTTCCCAGCCCCCACGGGGTGTCCAACAACCACCTAGAACTCCAGTTTCAAGGCGTATACACCCTCTTCTGGCCTCTGTGGGTGTTATACAACACAGGTGCCTATACACTGATACAGAGAAAAGATTCAAACATAAAATGTATTTTTTTAAATCCACAGAAATAATAATTACCTATTTGATGAAAACAAGGAAGAATTCAAGGTAAAGCCCACAAAACTGATGGAAGAACCATCAGAGTTTAGAGGAATGGTAAAGATACTGATTGGCCTTTGCTACCTCAAGTGTGTGTGTCATAATTTCAGTGTCATCACAGAACAGAAGGAAAAAAACTACTCAAGGTTAGAAAAATCAGCTAGGCATGGTGAGTTACATCTGTAATGCCAGCAAAGGTGGAAGGGTCATGAGTTCAGGTTCAGCCTGGGGTACAGAGAGAGAACTTGTGTCAAAACTACAAGAATAGGAAAATTTAATAAAAGGAAATGCAGGAAGGGAGGGAAAAGGAGACAAACAATACAAAACAGGACAGCAGGAAAATCTATAACAATCCTAATAAATCTAAAGGAACCAACGCTGGCAATTAGAAGCCATCTACTTGGGGATACGGAGATGGCTCAGAGGTTAAAAGTACTTGCTGTTCTTGCAGAAGACCTGGATTCGGTTCCTATCACCAACACGATGACTCACAAGTGCTTGTACCTCCAGTTCCAGGAACCTGATGCCCTCTGGCTTCCACATGCATGTGGTACAGGTAAACTCACAAGGCACAGACATACACCTCAATTTTTTTTTTTTTTAAAGATTTGTAAAATAGCCCTAGACTTTCAGGGCAAGTACAGTCATTCTCATCTTACACATGTAAAGACATATTCCCTACAAGCTAGGGCTCAGGAAAGTCAACAGCAAAGGCTGGAACATAGGATATCAAATAAGCAATAAAGAAAACTGGAATAATCCTGTCACTACTGGACAAAGCAGCAGAAGCGAGGGGCACAACTGAGGATCGTGCTAGGTACTGACAGAAGGAAGAGCCCAGGTCCTTTCCATGTGCTTCTGAGTACCGCAAGCAAAAAGCAAAGGTTTGCCAGACGCAGTAGCTCACAACCTGTAATTCCAGCACTTGGGAAGCTGAGGCAGGAGGACTGCCATGAATCAGAGCCCAACCTGGGGTACACAGTGAGGTCCAGAGCAGCCTGGTGGAAGACCATGCCTTAAAACAAACAAAAACCAAACAAAGAAGAACAAACTTAAGACAAACAAAGCCAAGATGATACTAAAACATTGATTTGTTTCTGGAGTTGAACCCAGGGCCTTGAGCACACTAAAAGAAGTCTACCTCTAAGCTACTTCCACCCCTCAGGGCAAGCAATTTTTAACAAACCTCTCAGTAACTAATCAAGGGGATAAAAACCTGTAAAGACACGGATATTTGTATAACACAACTGACAAGTGCAATGTAATGTACTACTCCAAAGGGAGAGCACTGATGCTTCTCAGGCTGAACATCTTAAAAGAGTTGGAAGGAGGAAGGAAGGACGGAAGGACGGAAGGAAGGAAGGGTTGGTTTAACAGTCTAAAACAAAATTTCAGTAAGTGTCAACCAGTCTTTATCAGAAAACTGCAAGCCTCAAACAGAATTTGGGCTGCTATCTGTTTTATAAATAGTTTTATTGGAAAACCATAGGTACTCATTTACTGTTGTTTATGGTAGTCTGTCCTATGACAGCAAACACCAAGTAGCTGATAAAAGTCTACAGTCTGAACTATCTGGCCCTGGAGAAAAGTTTGCCACCACGAAGAGCATTGCATCTGACCGTAACGAAGCAGCACTGGAAGCCAGCACCATAGAGATCATCTAAGTCAGATATTAATGAATGAACGAGCCCAACACTATTAGTTACAGAAAGAACAGAACTGTAAGACAAAGGATTGAACCAAAATCTGATGTTAACAAAAGGCATTAGGCAAACCTTGGAAAGAATAATCATGACCAGAGAAAGCCCAACAGCAAGAATGAACAGAGGATCAGTGATCATGCAGAGATTTAAGACTTAATCCAATCAGCTGGGCGGGGTGGAGAACGCTGGGAAGCACAGGCAGGCAGATCTCTTTGAGTTTGGGGTCAGCTGGTGCTACAGGGAGACTCTGTCTCAAAACAACAAAAGTTAATCCAAGCAACTTACAGCACACAATATCACGACTCTTCCCAACAATTTTTTTTTTCTGAGACGGGATCTCAACCTATAGCCCAAGTTAGTTTCAAACTCACCATTCTGCCTCAGCCTAAGTGCTGAGATTATACACACACACACACAAGCGCCCAACAGCTCTGACGGGAATACAACTATGCTTTTAACTTTGCAAAACTCAGACCAGTCACATGACCTGACCCAGAGGCCAGATTAGATTCCAGCGGGTCTAACTCTTGGGGTGATTTCTCTTCACTAAGCATTCATCTGGGCCCCAGCGCTCACCTGAAGGATGCAGGGCTGAGGGGTAGAAGTCCACAGGGGTCCTAGTGGGAGTGATGCGTGGGTCCATGTAGGAGGGCATCATCATCCAACGGGGGTCGAAGCCCAGCATCTGGGGGTGGTGTGGGTAGAAGGTGCGCTGGGGGTGGGAAGGTGGAGGGTACACCGGCTGCCAGTGCTGCATCTTGTACAGCTGCTCCTGATGGAAGAAGACCTGGTTAGGTAGAGCGGGGGTATTTTTAAATGCTCACAGGCACATTCCTCTAGCTCTCCAGGAGAGGGCAGAGAAAGCCCCCCAACAGAAGGGTAAGCAGCTGCTCCAAGGGGACCACCAGCTTTCAGGCTGAGCTGACAGACAGCCACATCGTCATGACAACAAAAGTTCATCTGTACCTGCTTTACTTTAATCAGACTAGGCTTCCAGTTGGATCAAACCCTTAGCTAAATGTGTCTCCCAGGGACATGGCACTTCCTTGTCTACAGCTCCCGCAGCTTTCCCTCCTTCTCCATGTAGTCTCCACACTCCCTGGAGGTGATTCCACATACCACACATTTACTTGCCTAAAGTCTCAGTGTCCTCTCTGCTTTCTGCCTAACAGGACCCCAGAAAGTAACTGGAAGCCAAAGGGGTCCTGTGGGATCCGGCTGGATCTGCCTCCCTCCCTACATCCCCCAACATGCCCCTATCTGCTTCACAGTCCTGTGGGCCCTCGGCAGAAATCCCAGGCCTCTGGTGATGACACTCCTCTCCCCTCCTCCCCCAAACTGAGCTTCTAGCCTACACACATTCCTTGTGGAAAGCAGTCACCAGACTGGACCAGGTCCCTGCTCTGTGATCCCATGCACGCTCCTGCTCCTCTGCACCTCACAGAGCAGATCGCCGTTTGGCTGTCTCCCTGGCTATCTCACAAGAGGCTGTGTATGTGTAGTTCTCTGTGGCACTGTACTCTGGTACCCTTGGGCACACAAACCATCCCATTCAACACTGAGACCCTCCCTCCATCTGACAGAGATTTCTGATGCTGACGTTGACGCGGGCACTGAATCCACACTGAGATTCATGTGCTGAGTCAGACTCCAAGGACAAACTCTCCGAGAGGCCTTCAGCACACCCTGCCACTTGGCAAACAGAAAGCCCTCCCAACCCACTTGCTGATGGGCTGCAGCTGATGCTGCCACGCCCAGCATCTCTGAAGAGCACTCAATCACTAGAGCTCGTTAATGGGGAGACCAGAGCTGCTAACTTCCTAGTTCACACAGCTTCATGTGAAACCCCAGATCCCTGAGGACCAGGGCAGCCCGGTAGCCCTGCCGCCCTCAGACACCCTTCTACTCTTAGAGGGGCTTTATTGCTCTGCCTCTGCCACCCTACACAGAGCTGCCTGGAGGAAGGGCTGCTGCTCCATCCAGCAGCCGGGACTGCAGAGACTCACCATCAGTGCATCATTCCAGGCCTGTGAGTAGCTGTAGCTTACGTAACGATGCTATAAAAGTTAATGCAGTCACTGGTATGCTTCCTTGGGCCCAGAGCAGAGAAGCTGGGGTGGAGGTTTATAGGAAATTAAAGGAGATCCTGGGAAAAGACCTAACACGTTGGGCACACCCATCTGAACCATTTATAGTTAATGACACATTTCACACCCAGCTGCTAGGTTTACACCAAGTAGCACCCCTCACCTTCTCAGTTTCCATCAAAATGCACGGTTCCTATCACCAACTGTTGTATTTCTTTGTACTCGTGGGTACGAGGAATTGAATCCAGGTTCTTACTCATGCTAGGCCAGCCTCTACTACTGTGCCTCAGCCCCAGTCCCAATGATTATCTCTCTCTAAGGAGCGCAACTGCGAGGAGCACTTCCAGCTGCGGAGACCGCCGGGACACAGGGACTGGTGTGACCCTGGCCACCAGCCACATTGTCTTCTCTAGAGCAAAATATAGGTCCCTTTTCTTTTAAAAAGTACTTTATTATTTCTATTTTATGTGTATGAGTATATTGCCTACATGTGTGTAAGTGTCATGCAATGCCCACAGAGGTCAGGAGAGAGTGTTATATCCTCTGGAACTAGAGTTAAGAATGTTTATTAGCTGCCATGTGGGTGCTGGGAATTAAACCCGGGTTCTCTGCAAGATCAGTCAGTGCTCTTAACTGCTGAGCCATCTCTCTGGCCCCTATAGGTCCCTTTTCAAAAGGTTTCAGAACACCAACATGGGCAGTCTGTGACCTGCTTGTGTGTGTCACTGCCAAAGCTCTCAGCCCTGCTCACATATCTCTCCAGTTTACACATGAAGACCATGGGCTTGAGCGCCATGAACTTGGCCAGCACCACACACTGCTGCTTGGGAAGCACTATTAGGATGGAAGCCTTCGATCTCTAACTTGATCTCTTGACCCAAAGTGGACACGCCCCTCTCTAGCAGCTCCCGAGATGGTGTACAAAGCTCTTGAGTCCATATAGGCCCCCGGCAGCAGTGGTAAAGGGGTGCTATTCTGAATGAAGAAACTCCCCTGCAGTGCAGAGGGTAGACCGCTCAGTGTACACAAGACCAGCGAACCACAAGTGTTTGACTCATTCACAGGAGCCCCTATCATGGGGAGATCTTCCAAGGTCTGGAGTCTTGAGTGCCACCCTTGACATCTTCACTGATGACTGGAAAGCGTAAGGGTGTGGCTGCTTCTTTACATTTCAGGGTGCTGGGGAAGGCACCGGCTCAGTGGCCAGGCCTGCTTATGATGACCTGGACCACACCTGTCTATTCACCTGCTGCTGCTGCTGCTGCTGCTGCTGCTGCTGCTGCTGCTGCTGGCGCTGGAACCGGGGAGGAAGAGATTTCTGATACTTGCTGAACTCCTGGGCAGGGGACCCGGTCTCCCTGCCTTCCTCCTCGCTGCTGCTGCTGCTCTGAGCTGCTAAAGGAGAAGTGGTTGGCATCTCTTCTGAGAACATGGTGGAAGCTTCCTGGATAGGGAATTCTGGGGAGCCTGGGAAAGAGAAATGTCACAGAGAATTCACATGTAAGAAACTGCTTGGTGAACAGCAAGGGCTTCTGCCTTCGTCTGCGTACATCCTACCAGGCAGCCATTCATTGCCCTGGGCATCAAGTGCTCCTTATCCACTGGACTGTGGATTCCCCGTGAAGCATGGTAGTAAGGAGGCTCCACCTACCACCACTCAGAGACGATGACACTAAAGATCAGGTCAGAACTGCACAGTGTGGTGTTAGAGCTAGGTAAAGGACTTTGGTACTGAGAGCAGCCACAAACACAGTGACTGCCTGGACATTCATCATCCCAACAGAAGACATCCATCACACCACAGGCAGGTGACTGGGGGAACCCTCTCAAGGCTCCATTCCTGCATCTGTAAGTAAGGATAACAGCTACGGCTCTTTCACAGGCTTTTGTGAGAATTAGGTGAGATCATCTATGTAACATACTAGGGACGTGGCCTGCTGACACTCACTGCTGATTCAAAGCTCACCATCGCCCTGTGATCACCGAGAACTGCAGTCTTCACTTGAGCTTTAATGATCAGACATGAGAAGCACACCTGCAGGTCCCTAAGGAGCTTGGCATGGGTGGCTTAGGTGTCAGTCATAACCCCAACACAAGAAGCTTCTAGGGACTAAAAACAATAGCCCACATGTAGCAAGAGCTGATTTGATGGGGCTGGAAAGAAGGCTCAGTGGTTGAGTGTTTGCTGGTTTTTCAGAAGACTATCATTCAGTTCCCAGCATCCACGTTGGGTAGCTCACAACCACCTGCAACTCCATTTCCATGGGGATCTCACACCCTCTTCTGGCCTCTACAGTCACTCAAATCCACATAAATAAATAATGAAATGTTTATTTGTTTGTTTGTTTCCTTTTGAGACAGTGTATAGCCCAGGTGGCCTTGAACTCTCTACATAGCCCAGGCTGGCCTCGAACTCAAGAGAGATTCTTCTGCCTCTGCCTCCCAAAAGCTAGGTTAAAAGAGTGTGCCAGGAATAAACTAAATATTTTTTAAAAAACAGTGGATTTGAGCCGTTGGATGGGAATGACAGAAAATGCAGCTGATTGTGTCCCTGGAGGGTGACCCTTGTCCCCTTGTACAGTTCACTGTCTCTTACACAGTCACATCACACATTCATTCCTTTTAGAACTGTTACTGCTGAGAAAAGTGTTGGGCAGGTCTCTCTTCACCTCCTGTAAAAGGATCCTGTGCTCTCACCTACCTTCAATCCTGTTTGGTTGAGTAGCAAGATCAATAGCATTTGTACACATGTGCAAATTTCTGTACACTACCAACAGGGCAGTAAGCTTCACCTAAGGCATGGTCCTTCAGCATGCGGGCATGTACCCATAGTCACACTTCTAAATTATACTTGTATGTGTGTGCGCTCACACTGTATACACACACAAGCTCATACCTGGATTCTGTGAAGGTCACAAAATGGGAAGATCAGAGAAAACAGCTTGCCAGAGTGTTTTTTCCTGCAATGTGGGTCCCGGAGACTGAGCTCAGGTCCTCAGGCTTGATTTGATGGAAATCCTTTCTACCTGCTGACCCATCTTGCTAGCCCAACGTATTTTACAGTTGAAAAACATTCCCAGAGAGGCAAGGCATTTCTCCACTTACTTTAGAAAGCTGAGATGGGGCCTGAGCTGGATCCCCAGAACCATATAACACCAAGTAGGAGAAGAGAATGGTTCTACAAAGTTGGCCTCTGACCGCCACATGCTCTGTGGTGTGTGTCCCCATCCCATAATGGTAATAAATAAGACAAAAAAAAAAAAAAAAAAAAAAGAGTTGAGATGGGCCATACAGGACCCAGGCCCACGCATGCCCCTTACATATTTGAATGGGTGAATGGGGATGGGGTGGCACTTTTGTGGCACATCATGCCCCACAGTATAACAGAGCTCTAGCCACAGGCCCTGCAACCTCAGAAGTAAATGACCCGAGGACAACATCTGTGGGACAAGGTCACCTCTCACCTTTGTGGGCAGTAGGGCCATTTTCCTGTGGGGAGGCCTTCTCAATGCCAGGAGATCGAGGGACCTCCTTCTCCACTGGCTTCGGGGCCTCGCTTGCCTTCTGAGCCTGCTTGCACTTCTGGTCCAGCTGTTTGAGTTTGGCAGCACATGCAGCCAGCCTCTCCTCCCGGGCTCGGCGCTCCTCTTCCTCCCTACGCTTTCGAGCTCGTTCCACAGCTTCAGACATCTCTGACTGGATGAACTTCTGCCGAGGGGGTGGCTTGTCCTCCTTGTCTTCAATGGACTGCTGGCGGAACATGCTGCCCATTGTGGACTTCTGCCAAGAGAAGGGTCACAGGCTACTTCTTTTGTGTGACCAGTTCTCCCTCCTGAGCTCTTGAACACCTTATGGTAGCACAGTGATCAGATAGGCACAACTGCTTTGTTCTGGGGCAGGGCCTCCCTAAATAGCTCACAGGGCCCTGCAATGTACAATGCTCCTGCTTCAGCCCCTCAAGAGCTGAGATCACAGGTATGCATGACCATATCTAGAGTCTGGGGTTTAATTCTGATCTGTCCTTTAACATATCTGGGCAAGTACCAACTTTCCATATAAGGTATTGGTAAAATGGAGTCAATTAAAGGAGACCTTAGGGTTAGACAGGTGAAAGGACGTGACACTCACAGTGTGTTCAACGTGGCGACCAGCACGAGGAAAACAGTATCTGGTGTTCCTATGTTTTCAGTAGGTACATAGACTGTGACCTCCACAGGAGCAGAAACCAACATGCATTGTTCCTGAGCCATAAAAGTGCCACCTCACTCCACCCCCATGAAATATATAAGCCCTGGAGCCTGAGAAGTCAGGAGAAAACAAGGTTCACTGTCAGAATGACAATTGCAAACTGGGAAGGCAGGACTACGAGCATCTCTTTTGGAAAGTTTCTCCATCCCCAAGTATCTGGCTGATTGCTGGTTACAAGACTAGTAGGATGTTGAGTGTGCTGTGGGGAACCAGGAAGATTTTCCCCTGGTCTGCAAGAAGCAAAGATGAAGGGACAGAGAGGCAGAAACCAGGAAGAGAGGAGTTGATCCCCATCACATGCACCCCAGTGACCTTTGATATTCACAGAAAAATGACTTCCTATTTTCCTTTTGAATATTTATTTGTTACATAGCCACAATGTATGGAGATCAGAGGACAACTTCTGGGAGCCAATTCTCTCCTTCCACCATACAGGTCCCAGAGTTAAACTCAGGTGGTCAGGTGCCTTTACCTACTGAGTCATCCTGCTAGCCTCGTTTGTACAGCCTTAAATCTTATTATCTTCTGCCCATAAATTTCCTAGAAATAAAACTGCCCCAAAGGGGCCAGTTCATTGTCAAACTTGTTATGTATTCTAAAGCTAGCTATTATCTTACAGTGTTTGGCAAAATATTTGAATAGAGATGATCTTTCAGGAACCTGATGCACGAATTTATTACCTAGATTTCATGATGGCTGACTTTAATTTCCAGCATTGCTGTGAACAGATTAACACAAAACCTCTTGAACACTTAGCAACCCCATTCAGAATATGAATGAAAATTAGTATCAGTTGCTAGTAACTTCTAAGAGTAGAAGCACTGTGTTTGTTGTTTCACTTTTATGTCCTTGCCCCCAGCACGGAGCCTGAGTGTACAGTACTCGCTAGGAAGACTCAAGTAAAAGGCATTTACATTGCATAAGAGGTGGAACGGGAGCCCTAATAATCAAAAACATCAGGTTTCCTAAGAGTATTCAAAACAATGCCTTTCTCTTCCCCAGAGCTTGTCCCCATGTCACTAGGTGTGGCAGGAAAGGTGGGGGTGTGTCAGCTGGCAGGGAGTCGCAGTGGTTCAGCATGGGTGGACAGAGCCCAGTAGGGCAGAGGCTGTGCATGTGGAGAGGAGGTTTGGTTTGGAACTGTCACAAATCAGGGTGTGGCATAGAAATTCAGGGCACTGTGGAGTGAGGATAGCACCTCTGAGAGCTGTGGAGGGCATCTTTCACACACAGGGTCTGACTAAGGAAGGAGCAGAGTTAGGGACGACAAGGAGGCACAAATATGTAACTCAGGACTGAGGAAATGGTTCAGGAGATGGAAGGTGAGAAGCAAGTTTGAATTCCCAGAATACATGCAAAAGCTGGATGTATAGCACGCTCTTATGTAGGATCCCAGTGCTCATACAGGGAGAGGGGAGGCAGAGACAGGAGAAGCCCCAAACCATCCAGGACAGCAAACTTGGTACACACAGCAGAGAACAATAAGACCCTATCTCAAACAAGGTGGAAAGCAAAGACAGACACGGATGGTGTCTTCTGACCTCCACACACTCTGTGGCACATGTGTACCTGCATTCACATTCTCACACACACACACACACACACACACACACACACACACACACACACACACATAACAAGCAAGAACTGGAATACATCCCTCAGAACTGAAGGCATCCCTGTGATTTCAGGATGTTCAATTCTGAGAGATACAGATAAAGCAGAGACCGGGCACTGGTACATGCCCCTTCTCCCATTTGTCCCTGACAAGGGTTTTGAACCGTGACAATCCAATAGTTTTCCAAAAAGCACTCCTGATGGTAGCTAAGTATCATCCACCACTCCAAGGAAACAAGATGTTTTGGACCAGCTATTCAGAAAAAAGGAAGACGGACATCAGGATGAGTTTTGGAAGGATTATTCTTCAGAAAGAAAGGAGGGGCTGAAACAAGACACAACACAGAACAAGGTGCCACACCTGAGAATCCTACAAGCAAAATCAAAGATAATTTCAGCTTCACACTAGATAATAACAGATTATAAACTGCTGAAATAAATGAATAAATTGAAAGTGTAACGAATAGGAATCAGCAAGGTGGCTCAGCAGGCAAAGGTGCTTGACACACATCTAAGATGGACCCCATGTAAAGGTGGAAATCAAGAACAGACTATATGAAGTTGTCCTCTGACCGCCGCACACGCATTCCCACACATACACCATGCACACACACCACACACACAATAATATATTTTAAAGTATTTTTTAAAGTACGATGAATAATAGGCTATCCAGTCTCAATATTTCTCCCCACGAATTTCTTGTCAATCTCACGTGGAGAGAAGGAGCGCATGGCGACGTCGCATTAACCAAGAGACCAACACACACACCCCAGAACAAGGCAGGGCAAGCCAGTCATCTGGTGTGGTGCAATGAGAAGAGTTTATGGAATATTCCAGAGAACCTGGCCAAGGGAGGAAGCCTTGTGCCTAACCAGGAGGAGGCATCAAGCCAACCCAATCTGAGAGGCATTCCAGTGGCTTGTGCTCTTCCAAAGCATCCAAGCCATGAATGTTAGGGAGAGGCTGTGGAACAGGTAGAGGTTGGCAAGCAATTTTCAGGAGGGTTTCTTCATGAAGAAGTGCAGTGGGAGGACTGCCTGGTGAATGCAGCAGGGTCAAGGCTGAGCTACAGTGAGGTGGCAAGGCCTATTTCCTGATGCAACCTTGGCTCTCTAGAAAGAACGTCACTGTCTGGGCAGGAAACAGACACTAGCGTGTTGGCAGTGAAAGGGACTGACCGGGCAGGTGGCATACTCTTCATTGCAGGAAAAATCATTCTGGATTTGACTCCAAGCCTTCTGCAACTTTTGTCATTCCTTTAAAGAAAGGAGGGGCTGTCCAGATGACTCAGTGGTAAAGCACTTGTAGCAAAGCCTGACAACCTGAATTCAATCTCTGGAACCCACGTAAAGGAAGGAGAGCTGACTGAACAAAGCTGTCCTCTGACCTCTACATGTACGCAGTGGCACATACATGCCTCCCCCAAACACATCATACATACGCACACACAATAATAAAATCAAATTAAAATTTAAAAAGGGGGAAAAGCCAGGTGTGGTGGCACATGCCTTTAATCCCAGAATTTGGGAGACAGAGGCAGGAAGATCTCTATGAGATCGAGGCCAGCCTGGTCTCCATAACGAGTTCTAGGCCAGCTGGGGCTACAGGGAGACCTTGTCTCAAAAAGAGGGAGTGGTGTGGGGTGGGAGAGAAGCATAACCAGCACTTTTTAGAAACTCAGCCAATGAAGTCAACACAGTGCACACCCAGGAAAAGAGGTAGAGAAAAAGAAGCGGGGGCATGCAGGGGTCGAGATGAACAGTCAGACATAGAGTCTGTGTATGGCACAGTGCAATGTGGGCCTTCTCCAGGCCACCTGCTTTGAGGAATAAGGGAATGGCTCCTGTGTGTGTAGCACTCCGCTCTGGCCAGGTGGGACCAGCTTCCACACCGAGCCTGGATGACCTGCCTAAGAGACAGAATACGAGTGGCTGCAGGTGGGGACCACCCCATAGGGCAACTGGCTAACCAAACTCATATAACCTCTTGCATGTCCGTGAATAAATGAGTTTGCTGTGGCTCACACTCCCAGCATGCTTTTCACCCAGCTCCTGGGTCTGTGTGTTGACTCTGGGCCATTCACCCCCTTTCGGAGGAGACCCTGTGTCCTGCTCAGGCCGGCCCCGAGCACGGGGACCCCAACAAGCTTGAAGCCCACGGTACCTGGTAGTCGGGGCCCGATGCCCAGCCATGAAGTTTTCTGGAAGGAGGCTGAGTCTCTGCCACCTTTCGGATGACACGGGATGCACCTACTGCTTCGCCCCAGTCCTTTCCTTCCTCCTGAGTGCGCTTGGCATCAGTGCTATCGGCAGAGCTCAGCGACAACTGCCGCTGCCGCCTCGGGTCCCAGCTGTTCCTAGGACAAACAGCACTCTGTTAAGTTTTCCCAGACAATCCAAGAATGTCTGACTTCACCGATCAGGGGCCACTGGGAATTCTGAAGTCAGCTATTAGACCAAATTTTAGATCAACCCTCCCTCCACATCCCACTTGTGTCCTTGATGTGTGAACTACAAAACTGAGTCCCAGTGTTTGTCAAGTCACCGATACTCACAAAGCCCCAGAGAGATGTGTAACTTATCCCATCCTGGATGGCAAAGATAAGTCCTCCTCACCCACATTAAAGAGCTGGGAACTGAGTTTCAGGGAGGTTAGGGGGAACTTTTCCTTCAAGAGGAGCCAAAAGGACAGAAGAGCTCCCTCCTGGGCTCTGCCTAGGACAGGTGCCCAACCAGTGCTCCTCGAAGGAGCAAAAGGTGGATGTCTAAAAGTCAGCACAATGACCATGGGAGTGGAGCCAGCAGACCAGCGAGGAAAAGGAGGGGCTGGGGCAAAGGCTCTCTGAGAAGGAGGAGGCGGTGGACTGGACAGAGCAAAGGGTTGTGACCAAACACAGCCATGAACGCAGAGGTGTCCAAGAAGACAGTCAGCGTCAGAGAGGACTGGTGCAGAACAGCTACCACTCAAGCCCACCACGTCCACACACACACCTGTGATAGGCAGATGGAGAAGACAGAAAGATTAACAACGGCTAGAAACTGCTGACTTGACCTCATGAGAAATGGTCTTGGCCCACCAGAAATGACCTGGGTTCTCAGGAGATGAGGAAGGCAATGTGAAGGTCGTGAGGAGGATCACTGCTGACTCTACAGTCAAGACAAGGAAGGCTGCTGGTCTCCAGAGCCCCAGAGGCAAAGTGGAAGAGACTCCAGGGGCCAATTACGCGTGCAGAAATAAAAGAGGATGTCAGAAGATCCGAGTGCATCCTAAGAGCTGGCTGTCATCAAGCAGCTCAAGAACGCAGAGACAGGAGGGTTTGAGAAGGTCATTTGGGTGCCAGCACCTGAGGTGTCTCTGGTCACAGCCAGTGGCAGAGCTGGGTCAGAGAGCATGTTTGACCCCATCAGGTCACAATCAATCCACATTTACTGAAAGAGACAGGGACATAACGCTCTGCTCCCTTCACAGCACTTCACGCCACTGCTTTCGATTTAAATCACCAGTCGCATCTTCTGAGCCTCATGTTCCAAGAACTGACCTACAGATGGGTCCCAAATGCCTCCGAAGCTTCAGGTAAAACTGAACTACAGAGGCCCTGGCTAATTCATTTTCTCTTTTCTTTCTGATCTTTTTGAAGCAGGGTCTCCCTGTAGCCCAAGCTGGCCTGGAACTCACAGCGATCTGCCTGCGTGTGCGACACCACACCTGGCTTCTTGTTTCTTTTAAAAGATTTTATTTTATTATTTTTATTTATGTGTATGAGTGTATTGCCTGCATGTACGTAAGTACATCCGTGTCATGCAATGCTCACAGATGTCAGATGAGGGTGTTGGATCCCCTGGAATTGGAGTAACATACGGTTCTTAGTTGCCATATGGTTGCTGGGAACCAGACTGAGGTCCTCTGTGAGAGCAGTTAGTACTCCTAACCACCCAGCCATCTCTCCAGCCCCAGCTAATTCACTCTCGATGTTGCGTTAGAAAAAGCACAGCAGAGACGGCTGGCTGCCCCTGCCAGAAGAGGGGCACTTGTTTTGGATGAAAAGACAAAAACAAAAGACTTGTGGACTCTACTACACAGACATGTGAAAAACATTTGCCACCTGACAAAACACCACGAACCTCACAATGTACAAGCACTTACTAGAATTTAAAAAGCACAGTGACCGACGTGTAAGGAAATAGGCAACTCACACAGGAGACAAAGGAAAGCAGTCACATGCGGGCACTCCAGGAATTCCAGTAACAGCAACCACTTCTGATACTAAGATAAAACTACAGGAATTGGAACATGGCCATCTTTTCCAAAGGGCAAAAAGTAAAACTAGTCCAACGGGAATGATACAAGAAAAAAGGGAGGAGAGGTTAAGATGGTGGAAGGATGCCCAGTCAAGCTTCTGAGAGATCTCGGATTAACAGAACCGAACCAAAGCATGGCCACAAAAGCCTTTCAGGACGCCACGCCCATCAACAGTCAGGGGAAGTGGACCACATCGAACTTGGGGAATGAGATGCAGAGGTTTCAAGATCCAGGACACTAGACCCAGATCGTCAAGGCTGGATGTAATTCTGTCCTGTTCCTACATGTTGTCCTCAACTGCCCTCCTCCTCACAGCTGTAGAGGGTTGCTATGGAAACCAGGAAATGCATTTGGCACAGTGTCCACCATACCATAGGACTAAGAAGCATGTGTGTGCGCGTGTCCGTGCGTACATGTATTTCTGCAAGGTTGAGGGCAGGTGACGCTGGCCCCGCGCTGGGGGCTGAGATGGAAGCTGGGATGGGGGCAGGGCCTTACCACTTTGGCCGGCCATCCTTCACAACTTCTTCTTCTTCTTCATCATCACTGAACTTTAGTTTCTCAGAATAGTCTACTTCCTCGTGGAGGCCTGCAACAGCAAGAGGGTCCAGAAGACATGAAAACAGGAGAACGTCAGAGGCGCTCAGGGCACCACGAGATGGTGTTTTGTAGTCAGGCCTGGGTTCCCCAACTGAGGACCATCCCTGTGGCCCTAATAAGTGGCCACCACTGCATAAGCCCTGCAGGTAACAGGGAGAGATAGTCCTGTCTTCTAGTAAGAGCAACACGGTTGGGCAATACTAATCCTCCCATAGATAATTCTAAACCAAGATAATTTTTAAAAAATCATTACAGAATCACATTTATGCAAAGACCCAAGAAAGGTACCAGGATAAGGATATTCACATGCAAAATTTAAAGGAAAATTTTTCTTTAAGAGACACTCTCCCTACATAGCTCAGGCTATCACAAACATTTCTCCTGTCCCTCCTTTCAGACTGCTGGGACTAAGGGCACACCAGCAAACTCAGCTTCAAACTGCGTTTCAAGGCAAAAAAAAGGAAAACGGGCACAAAATAGCGCTCTGCCTTTGCAACACAGACGCCTTTTGAGGAAGATTTCTAGGTCGTCGTGCACGCCCTCAGCCCCAACTGCAAAGGCAGCAAAAGTCTCCATTAACTGATAGACTGCGGTAGGTCCATACAATGAAATATTATTTGACCATAAAAATGAATGTGGGTTAACAGAGAGATGGCTCAGTGAGGAAAGTGCTTGCTCTGCAGACATGAGACCCCAGTTGGGACCCCACTACCCACAGAAAAGCCTGATACAGTTGTACATGCCTATAACCCTAGCACTGAGGAACAGACATAGACAGACTGCAGGAGTTTACTGGTCGGACAGTCTAGCCAAAATGGCGAGCTTTGGATTCAGTGAAAACCCTGTCTCTGTAAGTAAGGTGGTGTGGTGTACACACCTTTAATCCCAGCACTCAGGAGGCAGAGGCAGGTGGATTTCTGAGACTGAGGCTAGCTTGGTCTATACAGTAAGGTCCGGGCCAGTTGGGGCTACAGAACCTCAAAACTACCCCCTAAAAACAACCAAAAAAACCCCCAAACAAGTAAGGTAGAAGGCAATAGAGGAATCAGATGTTGCTCTGCCCTCCACACTGGCAGGCGCAAATCAGCTAATTAGTCAAAGTAAATAAGAGTAACAGTATTAACATAGTACAAGAGACCTCAGGCCAAGAAAATAAGAGGAAGTGCCCAAAGTCCAGAGACAAAGTACCAATGTGTTTCAAAGTAAATTAGAGATGGAAACATGCAAATCTACGATCACAGTGGAAGTTTAACACATTCCATTCCACAACAGAGTCAAGCAAAATATAAAAACACCTAGGACATGATGGACACTCCAGCACCTCCACTAGCCTGGGTATTTACAGAGCACTGAAGAACACCCATCTTTTCAAGTCTGTTTAGGATATTCTCCAAGACAGATCAGATCCTGGTCATAAAACTACTGTCAATAAGCTGAATAGATCTGAAACCACAACAAAAATATTTTCTGACTAATTAGAAACAAGTTAGAAATGTAGGAATGCCTCAATGATTAAAACAAGCAGATCCTTTAAAAGACAGAAAACTCCATGGGCTAGGGTCTCAGACTCAATGAAAGGGATAAAGGAAAAAGCCAGCTGAGCGACAGCATTCCCTTCCCTGCTCCTAAGTGATGCAGATATGAGCCACAGCCGCAGCCACACCTTCCCCATGATGGGCTATATCCCTCCACAACCCGAGCCCAGATAAACCTCCTCCGTTATGTAGCCGCCTGCCAGGTAACTGGTCACAGTAACAAGAAAAGTAATACAGAGGAATAGCAACAAAGCTGAAAGCTGCCTCTCTATAAGGATTGATATTAGTAGCTATTCTTGTCCTTGAGAAGAAAAGACATCACCAAAGAGAGAGTGGCATATCTGTCAGACTCTTAAACACAAAGGAATATTAGCAACAACTTCATGCTAATAAGCCAACAGCTCAACAGAGATGAACGAAGCAAAGCCGGGCTCTGTGTCTGCAGCCGTGCGTGTCTGCAATCCCAGAACTGAGGGGAGGGAGAGCACAAAGAGGTAGGTGGATCCCAGGGGCTGCCGGCCACAAAATGGTGAGATACCAGCTTAGTGAGAGACTCCAACTCAAAAGAAAAACAGGTAGACAGGGATAAAGGAACACCCTGGCCTCCACACATGGGTGAGCGTGCGTGCGCATGTGGGCACACACACACAAAGATATTAAAGGGACTGTACTACCATAAACACAGAGGCCAAGAATCTACGTAAGACATTAGCAATTTGAATCTACGTACTCAAAAAGGCAGCACATACTCCAGGAACACCATATCGGCTAAGCACTAGAAAGATTATCGCAATCTACCATGTTGTCCAAATAACGGAGAAATGCCCTATTGGCATCAACATAGGAAAAGCATTTACCTATCTATAATTTTAAAAAAAAAAAAAAAGGTTGGAGAGATGGCTGAGTGCTTAGAGCACTGGCTGCTCTGGCAGAGGATCTAAGCTCTGTTCCCAGCACCCACATGGAGGCTAACAACATCTATAACTCCAGTTCCAGGGGATTTCACACATTCTTCTGGTCTCTGAGGGCACTGTGTGAGGCATACCTGATATACCCAGGAAAAACACTCATACATACATTAAAGAAAAATAATAAAAGTTTTTTAATTAAAAAGAAAAAGCTCTGCAAACTAGGGCCAGAAAGGAAATTCCCTACCTCAATAAAAATCATCTATGCAAAGCTGGGGCTGGAGAGATGGCTCAGTGGTTAAGAGCACTGGCTGCTCTTGCAGAGAACCCAGGTTCAATTCCCAGGCACCCACATGGCAGCTAACAACCGTTTGTAACTCCAGTTCCAGGGGAATCCAACGCTCTCTTCTGACCTCTTCAGGCATTGCATGACACAGGTGTACCTACCTACATGCAGGCATTACACATAAAATAAAACCAAGAAGTAATTAAATAAAAATCACATATGCAAGGCTGAACATGGTGGCATATGGCTTTAATCCCAGCATCTGGGAGGCAGAGGTGGGCAAATCTGAGTTTGAAGCTAGCCTGGTCTACAAAGTCAAGATCGAGGCCAGTTATGGCTACAGAGTGAGACCCTTTCTCAAAACAAACAAAAACCCACAGTAAACCACCTACACAAAGCCCAGAGCTAGCACGCCCCATGCATGGCACATAATCAAGAACAAAGAACCTGCATTTGGTACCACTTTGCAACCTGCATTCAGTACTACTGTGCAAGCACCACAATATAAGACGAGAAAAAAAGCACCCAAACTGAAAAAGCAGAAGAGGGTGTAGCTTGGTACTACCTCATGCTAGAGCAAGTCCCTAGCATGTTTGAAGTCCCAAGTTCCATCCCCAGCCACACACACACACACACACACACACACACACACACACACACACAACTTAGGGATGGGGATGTATCAGTGGTAGATCAACAGCCTACCATGATCAAGGTCCTGGGTTTGATCCCTAACACTGTAAAGCCAACCCCAACACACTGTTCCAATTTACAGGTGATATGAGAGTCATACCCTTAGGCCAAGGGAAAAAAAATAAAACAAATGGGCATGTCTGACAGGTGTCCATCATAAAATCCAGTTATATTTGTGCAAAATGGGCAACACTTGAAAATTATTTTAAGATCAATTCCATTTATAGTATTCTAAAGCATAAATTACCTGAGAATTAAATCATGGGGCGGGGGAGGAGGGGTGAGAGGCCTAAGAGTCTCTTGTATTCCATGCTGGCCTCGAACCTGTTGTGTAGCCTGAACTCAAGGCCTGAACCTCATGCTGCTACCTCCTAAGTGCTGAGATTACAGATATGAGCCAACATGTCAAATTTCTATTGTTGCGGGAGGAGGAACGGATCTAACGTCTCCTGTGTGTTCGGAAGTACTCTAGCAAGTGAGCCCATCTCATCCCCCATTATCCTTTTTAAGAGACAAGGTTTTCCTGTATTGCCTAGGCTGGTCTCAAGTGACCCTCCAGCCTTAGCAGTTCCTTAGCTGGAACGTAGGATGGATCACTACTATTGGCTTTTTTAATTTTGCTTTTGTGGTGCGGCAATCGAACTTGGGACTTTGTAAATGCTAAGCAGGACCTCTTTCATGAATACAATTAGACATTAAAATTGTCTCTACTAGGCTGAAGATGGATGGCTCAGTGGTTAAGACCATTAGCTAGCTACTCTCGCCGAGGACCCAAGTTAGGTTCAAAGCACCCATGTCAGGTCAGATAGCCTACAACTACCTATAACTCCAACTCTACAGGATCTGATGCCTTCTTCTGGACTCCATGAACACCTCCACTTACATGCACATACCCCTACACAGACACACAGACACATCATTAAAAAATAAAATAAACTGTGGCTAGAGAGATGGCTCAGGGGTTAAGAACACTGTTGCTCTTGTAAAAGACCTCAGTTTGGTTCCCACCATCCATATAGCGGCTAACAACCATCTGTACCTCCAGTTCCAGAAGATCTGATGCCCTCTACCTGCTTCTGTGGGCATTCCATGCACACGATACACCTACATACAGCACTCATACACATAAATTGAAAAGCAAATAAAAATAAAACACATCTTAAAAAGATTCTCTCCACTGACAACTAAAGACCACTGAGAAAAAGAGACCGGGCAGACTCACTAGTCTCCTGGAACTAAAGACTCAAGACGGAGGTGTAGCTGGTCCTGATGCAAGGCAATCCTAACCTAAATGCTTACAGGCTCTTTATCAGTACTGCCAACGTTGAGTTCAAATTTATATAGAAATGCAAAGAATTTGAACAGTCAAACCCTGAAAAGAACCAAGGTGGAAAGCCATATCCTCTGAATTTAAGATTTCCTATCATCGATACAGGAGTGAGCCAGCTAGTTCATGGCAACAAAGGCATCCAGAAACAGACCAGGACTTACATGGTCAACTGCTTTTTGGCAAAGGTGCCCAAGAAATGCAGCAGAAAGTCTTGGTGAATGGTTCAGAGAAACAGACAGCATGAACTCCAAATCATGCTGCACACAAAAGCTAAACCACGGCAGGCCCAGATCCAAGGTAACAGAATTCTAGACCACAGGGACTAGCTTCACCCTCAAGGGAGGCAGAGAGGGTTCCAATGAGCCACAGAAGGTCAGATTTAGAAAGGTCTATTTTATGTTATTTTTGTTTCTATGCATGTGTGTGTATCTGTGTGAGTGAATGTCACATGTACGCAGGAGCTCACGGAGATCAGAAGAGGGTGTTAGATCTCCTAGAGCTGGAGATCTACCAGGGAGTTGTGAGATACCCAGCATGAGTGCTGGGAATCAAACCTGATTCCTCTGTAAGAGCAGCAAATGCTCTTAACCACTGAGCCACCTTCCAGCCCAGTAAATAAGGTGATTTTTTTTTTAAACATAAGGTCTCATTATATAAACCATGTTAGCCTTGAACTCACAGAGATGCTCTTGTCTCTGCCTCCTTAATGTTGGTATTAAAGGCATGGTTCTGAACTGGAAAAAAAAAAAAGTACTATACTGATATATCATAGGACTTAAAAGCAATTACTGATGTTACTGATGTATACAAAAATATCATTGAATATCAAAATACCAGACAGGAACAGAAACTGAATGATTTCGTTCAGTTGAAGTTCTATAACAGCCAAAACTAGAGCAGGACAGGATGTAGCAGACCAGTAATTCCAACCTTCAGGAAGTAGAGGAACGAGGAAGATTAGGCATTGAAGGCCTGGGACACATAAGACCATGTCTCAACAAAATGAGTGAGTCAAAACTAAATTACAGTAAAATCGATCAGAAGAGGGGCCAGAGCATGGCTCAGTTGGTAACGTACTTGCTCTACAAGCCTGAGGACCTGAGTTCGATCCTAGCAGCCAGATATAAAAGCCAGGCATGATAAACACACTTGAACCACAGCACGGGGAAGGTAGAGTGAGATGGATTGTTGGAGCTCAATGGTCAACTGCATTAGCAGAACTGCTGAGTTCCAGATCCCAGGAAAAGACCATGCTTCGTAAAATCAGGCGGAGGGGCCGGAGAGATGGCTCAGTGGTTAAGAGTTCTGGCTGCTCTTGAAGACGGCCCCAGTTCAGTTTCCAGCACCTACATATCAGCTAACAACTGTGTCTAACTTCAGTTCCAGGGGATTCAACATCCTCTTCTGACCTCCATGGGCATTGTATAACACACGTACATATTTATACATGCACATAAAACACTTATATACATAAAACAAAAATAAATAAATCCAAAGAAGATTTTTTTAAGTAAGAAAATAAGGTAGAAAGTGATTGAGGGAAACACTAGTTAACCTCTGGTATACACACACAAACACACACACACAAATATAAATAAAGGAGCAATAAATCTGGGCAGGAGGGAAGAGTCCCTCAGGGAGGGCTGAGGGAGCTATTCTATTTATTGATGTAGGAGTTCATAATATTCATGTGTATTTTTGTCAAAACTGTACCATCAAAGTGTACAGTAACTTTGTAATATAACTAAAATTTATCAGAAAACCACCAAAATAACTGCAAAAAGAAACTAATCAGGCTTGGGGGTGGCAGGCAGAGAGATAAGGGCAGGACCTATGGTACCCTGAAGGTAGACAAGGGTAATGGGGAACACATTCTTTAGGGTTTTATTTCAATGTTCCATCACCTGAAGCTCTTAGAAGCTAGGTGGGTGCCATACAGAAGGCTGAGACAAGACACAGAGTTCAAGGTTAGTCTGGACTACACAGCAAGCCGAGCTTGGGCCATCAAGGTGGATCAGTGGGTAAAGATGCCTGACCCCAGGGCTAGACAGGTGGCTCAGCAGTTCAGAGCTCTATGTGCTCTTGCAGAGGACCTGGGTTTGATTCCCAGCACCCACATGGCAGCTAACATTGTCCATTACTCCAGTTGCAGGGGTCCAACACACTCTTCCGACCACGTTGGGTATGGCATGACATGGTGCACTTACACACATGCAGACAATTCACACATAAAATAAAATAAAAATAAAAATTAAAAAGTTTTAAAGGTGCCTGTTTCCAAGCTTGACAACTTGAATTGGATCCCTTGGACCCACATGGTAAAAGGAAGCAGCTAACTCTCACATCCCATCTTCTGACCACACCCATGAACTCATGCACATACAATTTAAAAAAAAAATTTTTTTTCAGGTCTTTGGAAGACAGGGTCTCCCTGTGTAGCCCCTGGCCTGAAACTTGCTGTGTAGACCAGGCTGACCTGGAACTCTATTTTTTAAAGGGGCTGGAGAGATTGCTTGGCGGTTAAGAACACAGGCTGCTCTTGGAGAAGTTGGGGGTTCAAATCCTAGCACCCACATGGTGGTTAACAACTGTCCATAACTCCAGCTCCAGGACACCCTCTTCTGTCCTCCCAGAGCATGGCACAACACAGGTACACTCACACTCATGCACACACACAATACAAATACACATAAAAATTTTAAAAAGGGAAAAAAATCTTAAATATTTTTTAAAGTAGGAGGGGAGCTCCTTTGGGTTATGTGCTTGCCTAGCATGTGTGATGCCCCTGGATTTAATACTCTTCATCAGAAAAAAAAGTTTCCAGCCAGGCACAGTGGTAAATGCCAATAATTCCAGAAAGTAAAAGAACTTTCTGGGGAGATGGCTCAGTGGTTAAGAACACTGGCTGCTCTTGCAGAGGACCTGGGTTCAGTTTCCAGTAGATCTCTGTGAGTTCAAGGCCAACCTGGTCTACATAGTGAGTTCCAGGCCAGCTGGGACTACAGGGACACCCTGTCTCAAAACGACCAAAAAATAAAATAAATGCATAAAATATTTTTAAAAACTTAATAGCAAAATCTCCCATACCTCTAAGATTAGGAGCACAGATCAAAGAAAGATTCAGCTTCGTCAGGGAGTACTCTCTGGTCTGACCGCACGAGGACCCACTGGGCAGGGGACCCACTCCTACGGCCTCTCCTGTCCACACACAGTGCACTGGAGCCACAGGGCTGCTGTCCCTCCTACCACCCACCTGCCCAGCCATCGTCTGCGTCGGTGTCCAGATCATCAAGGCCCTTGAGGTTTTCTGCATTGATAATGGTGGGCCGTGGTGCCCGCTCCACCAGCTGCCTCAGTGGGCGTACTGGGCGAGTCATGCCTGGCCTTTCTTTCCTGATGAGACAGAAAGGCATGAAAGGCTCACATTAACTGACAGATGGGAACAGTCACTTTAACAAAACAAGTTCTGCCTTGTACAGTTTGGTGTTTGACTTAATATTTGTGTCAAGTCCTTTTAAAAGAAATACCCAACTGCTGGGTGTGGTGGCACACACCTTTAATCCCAGCACTCAGGAGGCAGAGGCAGGCAGATCTCTGAGTTCAAAGCCAGCATGATCTACATAGTGAGTTCCAGGCCAGGCAAGGCTATATACTGAGATGCTGTCTTAATTAAAAAATGCAATAAACAAAACATCCCAGAGAGCAGTTCTGCCTCATGTGCAGCGCCACATGCCCACTGCCACCCCACCACAGCACCGCCAAACTTCCGTACTACCATAACCCAAGATCATTGCCAGGCCTAAACCCCGCCACCCCGCCAGACCTGAAGAGTCTACCCACTCCAGAGGACAAAGCACTTTCATGCATGAGCCATCACACACTGACATACGCAACCACAGGGCTACAGCCTCACCCATCTTGGTCGTTCATCTGGAACTGTCTGAAAGGAACTCGGGGTTCCAGGCGGAGCTGAGGGAGGGGGAAAGAGCTTCGTTCCACAGCACTCTGGTTCTCTGATGACTGTGGTGAACACATCTGAAACAGTATCAGTGAATAAGATTTTTTGGCAATGGTCCCAATTATTTGTTCAAGGAGAATTCACTTTGGGAAGTAGAGAATGCAAACACACACACTCACTCACACGCATCGAGACCCCCATTTCTGCCTTGTAGTGGGCAAGATAGGCAATGCCCAGCCTCTCCATTTTCTGAAGAGCCAAGGCTACAATGACATCCAAGTCACCAGAGGTAGAAGCCTGAAGCTGTAGATTTGAAGAGGGTGGACTGGCTTACAGCTGGCTGGGGTAGTCAACCTGGGAGGGAGCTCAGGCAGACACATGGCCGCTGAGTCAACTCTCAGTTCTGCTGGATGGAAGCACACAGCTGCAGGGGAAGGCACTTAGCAGACTTACAAAAGCAGGAAGCATGTCGTGGTACGTGGGAGGGTGGTAAGCGTGTCCCATGAACTGAGAGGCCCCTCTGCGGACAGGCTGGGCCGGGCGGAGAGAGGGGTCCTTAGAATCGCTGGTGCATGCCGACGAGGGGGCTCCGTCTCCCACACTCGAGTTCCTGCTGCCCAGCTCGGTTGGGGAGGCGTTCAGAGATGTGGCAGAGATTATGTTTCGCCCACCGCCCTCCCTCCAGCTTGTCACATCTAGAAATCGAAAAGGGGCAGAGAGGAAAGGGGAGAAAGACATATATATGAAGTTCTGAAGGTCAAGGGGCCTTTACCCAGCCCCCCAAATCACAATGAAAACAGAAAACTCCAAATGAATCAGTGCTGCCAGGGAAAGCAAAGTGGGGGACGCAGCTGGGATTTTTGGAAGGAAGGTGGATTCCTGAGGAATACACACTCATATCAGCTCAGAGACAGACAAATATAAATCCAATTTGGCTTCCCTCAGCTACCATACCCACTCAGAGGACAGAAGCCAGAGACATCAAGACAGCTTGAGTCACGCTGCTTCCAACCAACTGGGGTCAGCGAGACTCTTAACATGTGCTCACGTTCAAACAAGACAGGGTGCATTCACCACGGTACAGTGTTAATCACATCAGTAGGCATACACCCCGAGCACAGGTAAAACCTCAGGACAGGTGTGAGGCTCAGTGGGTAAAGGCACTTGCAGGCAAGCATGACAACCTCAGTTCGCTCCCGAGCTCCAACGTGGTAGAAGGAGACCCATCTCCAGCAAGTTGTCCTCTCACCTCCAAAGCCCCATGCAAAATAAAAATAAACAACCTAAAGACTGTCTAGCTCTCTAAGCCAGTGTTTCCCATGGCCACATGGAATGACACCTGATAGGAATCACAACAGGAGCTCCATTACCACAGGAGGGACACTCTTAGGCCCCGCAACAGGTCAAAACTATGGCCATTCCAAACCCAACAGACTGTTTTTTCTTATGGATACATACATAAGATTAGTTTTGTAAATCAGCTGCAAAAGGAGAGGAACAATTGAAGACAACCTGCTATAACCATAGCAATGTGACCGCGCGCCACTTTCAAAGTATTCCACAGTAACATTTTCAGATGTGATTAACCACAGGCAACTCAAACTGTGGAAAGACAATGTACAAGACGGGACTAGTGTGGGGGCCACAGAGGAACAAAGTGCACCAAGACCCTTCTCAGGTCACTTCTGGTTAAGAGCTGCCAGCCCTAAGAGAGGGAGAGAGACAGCCAGGACAAGGGCTGGCAGCCAGTCTGCTCCCATTCTGCTGTGGTCCTGGGCAAGCCAAGACCACTCCTCAGACCCATGTGCTTCTCGTCTCAAAAGAGAAGACCCTGCTCTAAGAAGCTGCTTCTACTTTCAAACTGTTTAGCCTTACAGAGCAAACCACCTTAGCTGATCCCAGAAAGTTACGATTCTTGTCCTATTCACTGTGTATACCCCAAAGTCAGCAGCATGGCACAGTGGTCACTCAGCTTACAAGATGGTACCTCTGAGTTAGCATCAGTACCATCAACAGAAGAGGCCTCAGGGAAGGACACAGAACAAGCAAACAAAAGCCCCTTGAGTTTGAAGATCCGGCCAAGGGGGTAGTTCAGCTTCCTTGGTTAGGTCAGAAAGAAAATCTAGTTCTTGAACACCAGAACCTCACACCACCCCAGGCCTGCTGGCAGAGCACTGCCTACTGCACCACACATGGGCTGGCCCTGACCCTGGACAGACACCAGAGGGGGCAGTAGTGGTAGCTGGCTGCACTCTGATGTGATGGGGGCCAGGGGTGAGGTTTGGTTGAAATCAGACTATTACAAGTTCCCCAGGTGACGATCAGGATGTCGAGGAGCTTGGGAAGCCCTGGCTTAGGGAACAGGCTACAGAACCAGGTATTTGGTCAAAGTGGCTGAGCCTGCATGTTTCCATGGCACGACCACCCAGATTAGCAAGGCCCAGTCCACAGGATGAGAGACAGAAGGGAGAAGCAGAGAGACATCCAGGTGGATACACGTGCCAGACAAAGGGCCAGCCTTTTCCACGCTGGGAATCCGGCAGCTAAGCCCCACTTGAGAGGACAGAAATAAGAAGTGGGTTACCAGGGGGTCCAGTGAGGGCCAAGGGCAAAATTGCCATTCACTTACTCTGAGGGCGGAGGCTTGGTCCTGGCCCATACGACAGATCTAAGGCGCCCTTTTCTCTGCCCTTGTCCTGCCCTCCAGCTGCTTTCAGCGTCGGAAATTCCTCGGGAGAGAAGGATAATAGTCGGCTTGAGCCCCTTAAACCTGTCAAGAGAGCCAGAGAGACATGGGAGCAGTGAGATGGCTGGCCAGTCCCCTGGACTCCTAGCTCCACATACAGAAACCCATGGTGGCCTGGCGTGGCTCTTTCGGCTCTCACAGGGGCTGGCACAGAGCGAAGGGCCAAGATGTCAAGATGTCACCACTGCTCCAGCCCACATTCCTTTCCGCAACGAGGAGTCAGCTGGCACTTGGTACTGCCCTGGGTGGCAGACAAGCAAAGGCTATGGCACAATCAGCCCATGAAGACAGCTGCTTCGTGTGAGGCAGTGCCAACAGACACCCCCACAAAACCACAGCCCGCAATTTCTGTGCATTATCCTGCTCACCTGACCTCTACAGCCCACCTCCTACAACCCAACTGCAGCCTGCAAAGCCAAGCGTGGTCCCGGTGTGCCTGTCACTCACTGCTCATGGTCCCGGTGTGCCTGTCACTCACTGCTCATGGTCCCGGTGTGCCTGTCACTCACTGCTCAATGACACAAACTCTGTGAAAGGAGCAGATTGGCAAACCACTCCTTTCTAGATTATACAGTCCTTGTTCAGCCCCGTACAACTGAAATATCACAGCACCGTCCCACTGTAGTCGGCCCGTTCCCTGTATGGTCAAACCACACCCCTAAGTCTTCAGTACAGCCCACAGGGACCTAATGACTGAGGCTTAGCTAGGAGATGGGTGAGGTTGCTCCAGCAGCTCCAGATGGAGGCCTGTTCGCTGTCACACTCAGTGAAAAGGTCGGGGTCAGGGCAACCTGCCAGGCGATGAGGACCAGACTGTTCACCAGCAACTAACCCAGAGACAACATACAAGTGTTCCTAAACATACAAGTGTTCCTAAGGCATGGCATGCTACTGCTCCTGGGAGCAGGGCGGGGGGGGGGGGGGCACAACATGGATTGACGGACAGGGACAACCTCTGACTGGCAGTGGTGGCTTCACTGTGTTAAATATTATTGGAAGCAAAAAAAAAAGAAAAAGAAAAGGTTGTGTCTAAAATATAACAGATGACCTGACGTTAGGAAAAGCCCGAGGATGTAATACTGTGGCTCTGCCCCTTTCTTCTGCCTCGACAGCACCAGCCAAACTCACCGTCTACAGACAAGAGCAGTGAGGACATGCGGCTAGTTCTCACTGTCAGCGTGACACTCTAGAATCAGCTAGGAAGAGCCTCACTGTGGACTGTCAGCAGCTCATTCTGTGGGGGAGTATGGTGATGACGATGGCGCCACGACCTAAGCACGGGGTCTCAGGCTCAATGGGCGGAGAGAGCAAGTCCTATCGCACTCCCGTTCTCTCACTGTCTTCTGCTCTTGACTGTGGATACAGTGCAGCTCGTAGGTTTAAGGTCCTAATGAGTTGACTTCCTCCTTAAATGAAGAACTGTAATCTGGAATTGTGAGCCAAGTTGACCTTTTCTCCCTGAAGCCACTTTTGTTAAGGAAATTTTATCATAATGGCAAGAAACAAAACTGAGATGGGGTAACTCACAGCCTTGTGCTAAGACCATATTCCCAGGTTTCAGTGCTCCGCACGGCTCACTCACTATCGGCACTCTGCCACGAGACACCCAGTTAGCTGATCGGGCCAGGACATGCTGTGGGGTGGGGGTCACCTGCCTCAGGTGGGATGCAACACCATCTTATGTCTGGGGAGGGTTCATCAATGGAAGGAAAGCTTCTGAATTAACTCCCTAAAGTCATGAAAACACGTGGGTAACACTCCCCAGGAGTGGAAGAGTAAGAAGTGGCAACTTGACTCATTCCTGGAGCTGCATGACAGCTAGGCGGCTCAGGCCAACATGGCAGAAGGAGAGAACTGACTTCGGCAGGCTGATCTCTGACTTCACAGACACAGACACACACACAGATAGACACATAGACACACACACAAACACACATACACACAGACACAAACACACACACGTACAAACAGAAGAGAAAAAAAATGGAACTGTCAAAAAGAAGCTTTCCCGGGCCGAATAGATGGATCAGGGGTTAAGAGCACTCACTGGCTGCTTTTGTAGAGGACCTAGGTTTGATTTCCAGCACCCACACGGAGGCCAACAACCTTTCTAATTCCAGTTCTAGGGGATCCAATGTCCTCTTCTGACCTCCACGGGCATTGCACAACACAGGTACACTTACACACATGCAGGCAATACACTCATACACGTAAAACAAAAAATAATAAAATATTTGTTAAAGGCTTTCCACTCCATTATGTTGCTGTTCTTGCAGAGATTTTTCAAACATATATATAACTTTTTTTTTTTTTTAAGTCTTTTTGAGACAAGGTCTCCCTGTAGCCTCAGTTGGCCTGGAAGTCACTATGTAAACCAGTCTGGCCTTGAACTCACAGAGATCCACCTGCCTATGCCTCCTGAGTGCTGGGACTAAAGGCATGCACCATCATGCCTGGCTCAAATGTATACATAATATTTTACAGAAATGTTTTCTGTAGCTCCATTTTTGGTACAAGGGCTAACAAGCCACACATATAGCTGATGCTTTTGTTCACTTAGGATTGTGTCCTTAAGATGTTGTCATAGCAACAGAAACTTCCGCTGTTTGCATGACTGCCAAATTTCATTTCATTAAAGTGCTGTCACCAGTGGACATTCCAATCGTTACTTCCAATCTTTGGCAGTCACAATAATCTTGTACATAGCACATGTGGGTGCAAGTTCTAGTCTGTGGGGGATTTTCTCACAGTGGATCCCCCAGACCCAAGGAACATGCATTATTAGTATCTGGGTTGGCAATACCAAACGGCACTCCATAAGGGTTGTGCCAATAAACACTTGTCTGTTTTGATTTTTGAGATGAGATCTCACTGTGTTGTCCAGACTGGTCTCATACTTCTGGGTTCAGTAATCCTCTCAAATAGCTGGGATTACAGGCAATACTACCACACCTGGCCTCCTGTGATGATAATATATAGCATTTGTTTTGTTTTAATAGGCAGGGTCATATTCAGTCTAAGATGGCCTTGTTCTGGTTCTTTTAAAACAAAATAGTATTTTTATTATTCAAAAAATAAATATGGGGGCTGGAACAGCTGTTAGGAGTACTCACTGCTCTTGCAAAGGACCCAGGTTTAGTTTCCAGCACCCACAGGGTGGCTCACAACCATTCTAACCCCAGTTCCATCGGATCTGACGCCCTTGTCTGATCTCTGACCTCCACGGTCACTGCAAGACACAGGGACACTTACAAACATGCAGGCAACACACTCATATACATAAATTTTTTTAAAAAAATCACGCTAGGGAGACAGGTCACTTGGTGAAGTACCTGATACATACACCATGATGAGCTGAGTTTAGATCCCCAGAACCCACATACAAACCCAGGTGAGATGGCATGGATCTGTAATCCTAGCACTTCCCAGCACAGAGACAATTTCCTAGAAGCTTGAGGACCAGCTGGCCTAAAGTACACACGGTACAGCAGCAAGAAATGAGACCCTGTCACGACAAGGCAGAGGGTGAGAACCAGCTCCAGAAAGTTGGTCTCTGCCTTCCACATGTGCACACTGTGCCACATATGTACCGACACTTACATACATATCACACACAATGTACACCCCCATAATTTACCAACCCAGCCTACTTGGTAAGCCACTCCTGAGGAATGACACCCGAAGTTGTCCTTTGATCTTCACACGCACACACATGCACACATACCACGTGCATGTGTACCTACACAAACATGGATGCATGCACACACAAACAAAACCCTAACCATTACAGACAACAACCAGGACATAGCTGACAATGTAGTGACCAGTCTACGTGCAGCATCTCTGACAACCTCGAGGGTGAACTCAAGCTGCCTACTCTGCCCGACCTCCATCAGCAAAGGGTTCTCATGATGTGCAGCTGAGTCACCTGCCCCACGTGAACACATGAGTGTTCGACAGAGACCACAGCTCCTCAGGAGACACTGGGGCACTGACTTTTAGCATTTTGGGGGCTGTCCTCTCCATCACAGCACATCCTCCATGCTGACTGTCCACACCCTCTATGTGTGGCCTCCTGAGATGGGGGAGTCTAATGCTGGTTCACATGCATGAGCCAAAGAAGGTCAAGTCTGGCAAAGTCCTGGTTGGGAGGGATATGCAGGAGTAGGAGACAGGACTGCTGCCTCAAAGGAAGAGCCATCATGGATTTTCACCAGTTTGTATACAAGGCTCAGAGGCAGGGGTGAATGCTGTGCGTTAAAGGTAGTTTAGCTAATGTGGAAAGACTAGATGAGTTCATGCAGAAAAATCCGGATTCTTGGTACTCTCAGAACCACCTGGTAACCCATGGCCCACTTCCTACAGGGCTCGCCCAAACCGCTTCACCGAGTCAGGACGTGACTAGGAAGTGGCTGGAACCCGTCTTTCCCATTCTAAGCAGGTGCCCCATAATTATCACCACTCAAAACACGTCTTCCTTCGACCCATCCCTCCCTTTATCTTTGCTTCCACAAGCCTCTGTCAGAGTCCCCTTCAAGTCAGAAAGGTCACCACCGGTAACCAATCCCAGCCAATCCTTTGGAGGCTTTACGTCAATGTCCACAGCAGCCACTCCATCCGAACACTGATTTCCTCAGACCCAAGCCTGGAGCTGGAGTCAGGCAAGAAGGAGGAAGTAGGGTGCTAACCCAGCAACTGTTCAGCCGACTAAAGGACCAACAGGGCCAGGGTGGGAGCTCCTCTCTGGGCTCAGGAGGAACACCCCAACAACCAACATTAAACTTAAAGTGAGGGCAGCCCTCACAGAATTAACACCCACACCACCCACAAGTGAGGGTAACAACCGACATCAGCCCTTTGTGGAAGATGCCATGGCTTCTGGATTCCAGACCCAAATGGAACTGTCTGGAAAGGGACTAATTCCGGCTGCCCACTCACCCTGCCACCCTTGTACCCACTTACCACCTTCGTGTCCTACTGGCCTTCCATTCAGCGGTGCCCATGACCTTGGTCCACCTGGCACTGAACTTGTGTTCTGAAAGGAAGAAGGACAAGGGAGAGCCGCCTCAGTCAGCCTGCTGTGCAGCTGAGCACCTTGGAATGCGGTGCTCGGGGATCAGGAGGGGCACAGCTCTGGCCTGCCGTGAACAGGCCCTGGTTTCCACCCCCAGCACCACCGAGAGCAAGGGGGTGAGCGGGGGCTGCACTGTAGAGTCACGCCTGTACGCAGCACAGAAGCCTCAAGCCCACACCAGCCCTCATGATGCACTCTGCAGCATGGCCAGGCTGCCCACCAACGCCCACACAGAGCTGTGTTGTCTTGCTGCAGAGACAAAGCCGCCACCCTGATTCCAGCACATGTCTCAAACACGGTACCACTGCTAACTGAGAAGCACACACAGGAAATCCATGTGCTGGTCATCCTGTAATTCCTATAATTCCTCAAAGCCTGACTCCCCATGGGAGAGGCCGTCTTCCACTCATCCCCACTGACCTGTCTTGACCTTAGCCCTATAGGAAGCCTTTGTGGAAAGCTCATGAAGAGTACTGCCAGCCACCTGTGCGCCAACCGAAATCCATCACGCCTGTGGAAGGGTCTGATCAGATCCCAAATGGGGCTCAGAAATGAGTGACACAGACATTCCCAAGCAGTAACTGTCTAACTAACCCTCCAGGTCCAGATGACTAGGGCTTCACCGGCATTCCGACAAATCCACAGATGTCTCCCGACAGATGGCACAAGAATATGCCCACAGGTGGCAGAGGCAGTGTGGTGGGGCCTGGCTGGTCCCTTGCAAACAGAGGGCACCAGGGCTTTGTCATTCTTTTCCTCCACGCTCCAATCCTACATCCTACCTCTAGCCCTCACCCAGGGGCACTAATGGAAGATGCCTAGGAGTCAAGAAGGCTATGAACACCGCAGGTGAATTACCCCCAAAGCAGCAAGCTATAACCCTAAAGTGTTCTAGAAGTCACAGATCACTGCAGTCCTCCTTCCTCCCCTTTCTCAATGAGAGAGAAAAATCCAAGAGCTCCTAAGAAGGGCTGAATGCCAGCAGAAAGGATCTATGTGAGGTGCTGGGGAGGGGTTCTCCACCTGCCCAAAGTCCATTTCCTTCTGGAATTTGTTTTTTTGGTGGGGGCGTTTTTGAGACAGGGTGTCCCTATAGCCCCAGCTGTCCAGAACTTACAGAGATCCACCTGCCTCTGCCTCCCGAGTGCTGGGATTAAAGGCAAACACCACCAGGCCTAGCCCTTCTGGAATATTCTTAGGTTCCAGAGATGGGGCCAGGGCAGAGTTGTGTTTAACAAGGTCTGCATCACTAAGGCTGAGACACAAAGAGTAGTAATCTCATTTGGCTTTAAATTCTGGGCAACAAAAGGAATTCAACTCCATATTCTGACTGGTCTGCAAACCCCAAGGGACCACAGCCAGTGTGTACAGAATCTGATAGAAATAGGGGTCTTTTGTCCTCCATGTCTTTAGTTTCAAAAGCAAAGGTCAGTGCTGAGAAGGGAGGTTTCCTGGCAAAACCAAAGTCCCCCATCCCCTTCTTCCAGCCATAGTAAACAAAGGATGGCATTTCAGATTTTGTGTTGCCCAGGGGGAAGACACAATCAAGTCATCGAGACAGCTGGCAAACACTGCGTATCTGTCTCCGTGTCTCCTTATATTCCAAAAAAATGCATAGACTGCAGACTTCTAGCAACCAGCCACATCCCTCTTCCTAGTGAGCTCTGCAAACCCAGAGCTGGAATCTGATGACTGAGTATATCATGAGCTGTCATTGGGTTCAAGTGTGGCTTTCTGAGCCCTTCCTGAAATCCCAGCTACTTGGGAGGCTGAAGCAGGACAGAAAACTCAGCACTTGCCTGGGCTACAAAGTATCTCATATAAAAAGTAAAAACAGGCTGGGAGAATGCTTGCCTGGCACGTGCAAGGCCTCTAGTCCATTTCCAGTAAAAACAAAAAAGGAAGCCATGGTCCTCTGTTTAGAGTAACATTTAAAATGTATCAACAAATAAAAGATCAGAGCCCAGGAAAACTAGAACTTAAAGACTTCTTAGGGACCGGAGAGGTGGCTCAATGGTTAAGAGCACTGGCTGCTCTAGCAGAGAACCCAGGTTCAGTTGCCAACATCCACATGGTGGTTCACAACCATCCATAACTATAGTTCCAAGAGAATCTGACGCCCTCTTTTGACCTCCACAAGCACTGCATGCACAGGTACACTTACATATATGTAGACCAAAACATTCACACACATAAAGTACAAATAAATAAATAGGAAAGGCTTCCCAGGACAACTGGATCCAGGGGTGCTGTAGCTAGGCCCTCTCCTTAGAGTTGTAAAGGCACGGAGAGGCATGGCAGCCAAGGAGCCTGGTTAGCTGTGGTTTTCAAACCCATCTGACAAGTGGGCCTTTCTGCAGCCTGACACTTTCAATACTCCTCAGGATGCTAGCTTGCCGTGAACTCAAGTGACCTGCTCAAGGCAAACCAACCAGCACCAAGGCAGGAGCCTGTGCTCCCCTCTGCACTGGCCATCTTTCCCCAAAAGTGCCCCACAGCAGAGCTTTCCACCATCTTCCAGCCCCTCATCAAGGGAGCCTCTGAGAAAACAGACCAGGCATGAGCATCCTTCTCAGCAACAATACCGCAAATCCCCAGCAACAGGGATGTCAACGGGCTCCGACACCTGGGAAAGTCAGGGTCCCCAGCACCTACCTCCTGACTGATTGATTGTGTCGGTTTCTGCAAATTGGAGACAGATTTCTGCAAACCCGGCTGCGGCTGCAACTCCGGCGGCTGAGAGGCCGTCACACTGGAACTAGACAAAGGCAGAATACACACAGTGGGGTCACACTGCACACAGGGCATTTGGCCAGGCCCTGCTCTCCAAAGAGCCACAGCAGTAATAGATAACAAGTGAGGAGATGGCCAACCACATTTGGGGTTGAGTCAGTGAGACAATCCAGAGCACAGGGTAGCCTGCTGCCAGGCTGTCAGTGAGCTCAAAGGAAGCAATAGAAAATCTGCCAGTGGAGAAACTGAGACACTGGTTCAAGGGGTCTGAGCTCCTCGCTCCTGACCAAGGGCTCATACCTACTCAGGACAACTGTTGAGACTGAGCAGACTTTCTACCTTCCCTTAGCTTATAAAAGTAATAAAAGCTCATGTAAAAATAAATGTGTAAATATAAATAACAGACATCACCATATCACGGCCCAGACACAAACTCCTGATTCCTACAGACTTTCCTATACATACATTAGCATAACATTTTAACACAAGAAAGCCCTGTGCATACTGTTCCACCTTTTCTTACTTTGTTTTTTAACATTTTTTTTATAACAGTACACGTGGAATTACTTTTCTCTTAATAACAAACTGCAATTAGAAGAGCCATAGTTTAATCAGTCTCTGGTCTTTCTTTCCCATTACCAATAAAATTGTGATGAACATTATGTAGACACATCTTTGCACCCTTTTCTGTCAGTAATTCAGAACCGTATAATCTTAGGGAAGGAGCTGCTGGATCAAGATGTTTTGACATGCCCAAGCTTTGCCGACTGCCCTCCACAAAGGCTGCCACTGCATGCCACATGTCTTCTGAGAAGGAAACAGGAAAGACGGCGTGGAGCCTTCTGTTCTGCCTCAGCGCATCGCACTCACCAGACCCTGGCAGGACGGCTGCCTACTTAGCAAGGAGCATGCAGCACCAGAGGCTGATCTGATAGCTGAAGCCAAGCTGGCAGACACACTGCTCCAAGTTCACCTGAACCAAGTCACTGACCAGTCACCAGCACTGACAAAATGAAGGCCACTGGTGCTTGTGCATTTCCTTCTACCTAAAACAGAAGCTTCCAAGTAGTGGCACCTCTGTGTGTCCAAACCTAGGCTCCGAGTCCCCCCACAGACCAGGCCAGGGTGGCAGGGAGTTTCCTCCACAGGTCCCTGTTCATTTCCCCTCTGGCACGTGGCACTAGCCGGAGAGCCTGGCACCGTTCTTGCCACTGCTGGCCGCGACCGAGGAAGAGGGAGTGACGCTGTCTGTCCTCTTGTCTCTAAAGCTTGCAGAAGCAGAGGTACCCAGAGCTTTACTCAACTGGGTGACATCTGCTTCATCGCAAAGCTGGAGTGGATGTCACTCAAATGGAACGAAAGCAGCTGGCATGGGCCACGCCCTCCCTCTATGCCAAGCTGTTATCCCACTGGTGCCTCACAGGGCCCTGGTGGCCACCCTTGGAACGAGGGACTGTTCCTGCCTCGAGGGAAGACCCTAGTTTAGAAGTTAACTAATTCCCCAAGTCCCAACAAGCCACAAATGGTCTGGCTGAAAGCTGTATAAGGCCAACTCTGAGGGTCATGCCATAACCGCTAATCAACAGAATCCCTGGCAAACTGCACACTTCTAAATAACTCAGGACCCATTCCAACCACTCCTGCAGTGCATCAGCTGGCTGTGTGGCTCCTTCACATGCTACCTGCCATCTGTCATACCGCAGAGATGGCTTTCCCAAGGTTCCAGGGCCACTTCCAGCACAGGCTGGAAAGACAGGGAGACTGGATGGCAGGCTGCACTGTCCAGTTCCCTACAACAGCACTAAGCACCACAACAGAAACAGAGGAAGGAGTGTGGGCGAGGCTGGGCTACCTTGGTTCTCATCCTCAATCCAGCAGGAGGCTCCAGTCCTACGGAGCCGCTCCCGAGAGGAACAGGGACTGGGAGAGGTAGAGATGCGCAGAGAAAAGAGGGCTCAGCATCTGAGGGACTCACACAGGTTGCTGGTGGGGCCAGGCTGTCCTCTTGAGGGCTATTAAGCCTCAAGCCCTCAGTCTCCTAAGGCTGCTATGCATCAGGTGAGCCTCCACTCTAGATATGGAGGCTTTGTTATGGCTCCCACTAACAAAACGCTCTGTTCAGAGCAAGAGCTCTTCCTCTCCCTGCCTGGGGAGCTGTCAGTCCACAGCTGGGGGGTGATAGTCTCCCCCACTCGGAGCTCGGCACACAGGGCCCCAGACTCCTCAGGCTCCCATTCTCTGGGGCCAGGTCTGAATCACGGCACGCACTCCTCTTGTGGGGGGGATTACTTTCCTATTAAGGCAGGCCACGTAGTTACTCAAAGAAACGTTATTATCAGTTCAAAAGCCCAGCAAAAGGAAGACCAAGGGACACATGCAGTCTGAGCAGCTTGCTCTTTGCCTCTTAGCTCCCGCTCTCCTGTAGCAAGGCACAAGAGTGGACACTCTGGGGAGCCCCGCCACCCACCAGTCACTGTCCTGCTGCTAACCTCTTTGGGTCTTGCTGGTCCTGCTTGTTGGCCCATCCTGTCCCGTCCTTGGGTACTATCACGATGTTGGGGTCGTTTCCTTTGTTTTCAGACTTCAGGCTCGGCAGGTTTGCAGGCGGTGGCATACGCCGGGCTGTGGCAACTTTCCCGAGACTCTGTAAGCCATGTCTAGGAGTAACTACAGGGAGAAGCACATGGAACAGACAACTGTACAGCAAAGTCACAGGAGGGAAGAGGCCGACTCGTTCCACCTCAGACTCCAAACGAGAAAGACAAAGCCAACTAAAGCTGAGTGCCCGGCAGTCACTTCGGCCCAACCTGCAGACAAAAGGGCTGCTGGGGTCCACACAGCCTCCCGTTCTACAGAGGTGGGAGGAAGCTCAGGGAGCTCATGCCAGGGACGAGTCAGGCCCAGAAAACTCAGCCCACAGTGGCCACCCCTGCACCATAAGATAGCACTGGCTATGCCCCAAGAACCCTCAGGAAGGCCTTGTGGGAGACAACAAACTACACCAACTTGGCCTACCAAGTTCCAAAAAGTGCGAACCAAGAAATCAAAAGGGGCAAAGCTATACAAAGTTCATCCCACCCACCAGGCCCTCGGCCTCAGTAAAATAAAGGATAGCAAGAAAACCTTAGCACAGGAGAGCTGAGATTCTGAAATCAGCCCTTGAGAAAGGGGCAAAGGGTGACTGTTTCCTCAAAATGGCCAATCTGGATGTGGTGGTGCATGCCTTTAATCCCAGCAGGGGCAGGCAGATCTGGGGGGCAAGACTGAGGCTGGTCTGGTCTGCATTTCGAGTTCCAAGCCAGCTGGGACTATAAGGAGGCCGTGTCTCAAACAAAAGAAGAAAAAAGAAAACAAAACAGCCAGGCACCCACTGGTGCCCCCAAAAACTGATTTGCAGGGACACACCTGCCTGGCCAAGTGCCTGAGCATCTCACAAGGGAAGGTGGGGGTGGGAACAGGAAGCAGCTTTCAGCTGGGTCTTACCTGAGGATCTGACCGTGTCTACTGATCTGCCTTTATACTTGTCAAACAGGCTGAGAGTCGAGTACTTGCTTTTCCCATCCTTGCCCTTGGTTATTTGCCCCAAACGATCTGACATTGCGATGAAATGTCATCTAGTAAGGAAATTTTCTCGGCACCGCTTTGATCTGCCTTTAGAATGGAAAAGAGGTGGTCAGTCACCAACCCAGAGGGCTGTATCCTTCAGGGATCACGGGCATCCTGAAGCTGTTTAGACTGTGGACTGTCCCATGGAAAAAGCTCTCAGTACCCATGTGTGTGCTCCAGTAGAGGGCTCTGAAGATAGCCCTGCACATCCCTGGGCCACACTGCCCCGGGGCAGACAAGAGGAACCTGCTGCACACGGCTGCGCTGCAAATAAATTTTGACACACCGGGTCCCTCTCCAAGTCAACTCTCCAGGACAGAAAACAGCACTCCTGGACTTCTAGCGCACACAAAAAAGGTGGCCAGACCAGACTAAGGGAGGTGCACCGCCCAGCTGAGCCAAGGCCACCATCAGGGTTGAGCAAACCTAATCAAAGGAAATCAACCAAAGCAAGTGACCTGGGAGCAGCCAGGTCAGGCTCCCTTCCAAGCCAGAGCCTGGAGAGCAGCAGCCAGGACATCAGAGCAGGATGGCAGGAAACTCGGTACACTCAGACAAAGCCCTGGGAAAGACTTGGAGGAGGCTTCCAGCCCCTCCACTTTCTAACTTTCCATCAGTCTATCAGCACTGTTCTCCTTCATTAACACACACACATTCATTCATTCTAACACTTAGGGCCCATCAGCATCTGTGAGTTTTATGCTCATCAAGACTGAGGCCTTCACCATGCTTTTCTACTCTACACTTGGCCTTGACACATCACTTGACAGTGCACAGAACAGAAAGCAAAAACATCCACGTCACGTGCCCTTAATGGCTTCATCGGGTGACCACAGAAGCACCCTCTGACTAATACTAGGCACTGGGAGGTGGCTGTCACAGTGAGGTCTGCCACTCTGTGCTTCTGATCTGAAGCCATGCTGGCAAGGAGGAACAAATCAGATGATGTGCCTGGAAGGCATTCTGCACCCAATAGGATGACGTGTGAGAGTCTACACCGTGACTTTAGACTATGAAGCACCAGGAGCAACAATCAATTGCAAAGGGAACCAAAAGCTGAGACAGAGACACTAACACCACAGCTCTGCAGACAGAGAGGAGTCCCCCCTCACCCCCCGCATTATGTCAAAGACACAGGCTTTTTCACTCTGGCACAAACTGGGCTTCCTACCCTTCATTCATTTTGCCAGCACCAGCTATCCCAGAGATCTACCACACACTGTAGGAGCCGGTGAGCATGTAGTGTATGTCAGGAAATGCCCCAACAAAATGCACACGGGCTGACAACATGGCCCAGAGGGTAAAAGCACTTGTCACACAAGCCTGAAGATCAAGTTCAATCCCTAGAACCCACGGTGGAAGCAAAGAACTGACGCTGAAAGTTGTTCTCAGACTTCTACATGCACACGCACATCACACACATGATGATTTAATTTTAAAATGCACATGGGAACTGGCACACACGGGCAGGGACATCCCTCAGCAGCCATCTTGGCACACTCTCCTCACAGAAAGATGGCTCTCCTCTCAAATGCAGTCACAGCCAGGGTGGATATTAACTCCCCTCTTCACTCAAATCTCAGCCCACAGCTGTGAAAGGGAAGGCGGGGCAACACCAGGGTGTGTGGAGGTGGATGGACACAGTACAAAGAGGCGGCACACTCACGGTCAAGCCCAGATATCCGAAAACCGAGGAGTGCAAGAGAGGCTGACAAACACATGGCCCAAACTTTCCAGTGCTCACTGGCCCAAGATTAGTGAGAACCCTCAGCCCCAACATCCTGCCTAGGGTCGACCTTGTGCACCAGGAGCAGAGAAAGCCAGGACCACAGGACCACGAGGGACTCAGCATAAAGGCACCCTTGCTCTGAGATACAGAATGCACCTTTTCCTTTGTTTTTAAATCTTCTTCCCCTCAACCTGTATGGATGAGTCTGCTTTGCCCCACAGGTGTCCTAACAGCATCCTTCTCCCAGGCTGGACCACAGCCCCTTTAGGAAAGCAAACTAGATTTGAGCCACCTCAAAATGACCAGCATTTCGCAGGTCCTCAAGTGCAGGTCACTTAAAATTCTCCATTAAATGGGAAATGCATTTCAAAAAAATACAGTGAGACACCATCTCTCTCTCCAGTCAAAATAGGTATTACCAAAAAGAAAAACAAAACAAAACAACAACAAAAAAAAAACCACACAAACACTGGATTTGATGCAAAGAAAGGAAAGAGCAGCTGCCATGTCGCATACAGCTGGTGAAAATGTAAGCTAAAGCCACTGTGGAAAACAGAGGGAGGGTCTTCAGAACACTAGACATGAATGCACATGTTCTAGCAACTCCACTCCTGTGTACATATGCAAAGGTGCTAAAAACAGCCAAGACATGCAGGCAACATGGGGCCCATGAAAAGACAACTAGAGAAAACATACGAGGGGCATCATCTAGCCACAATGAAGAATGGAGCTCTGTCACTGGCAGCGTTGTGAATGAAAGTGGACAATGTGAAGTGTGGTGATTCAGGCACCAGAAGACAAACAGCATGTGCAGTGACTTACCAAGGGAGGATAAAAAAGTTGACCTCAGGGCTGGTGGAGACGGCTCAGTGGGTAAATGTGCCAAACCTGATGATCTGAGTTCAGTCCCTGGGAAGGACATCACGGAGAGAACTGACTCCTGCAAGTTCCCTGTGAACTCCAGACATGGGCCATAGCACTCATGCCCACACATATATACACCCAAAATTAGTAAGATGTTCAAAAAGAGTTGATCAAGAAGTAGAGAGCACAAGAGCCACTCCTGCAGAGGACCAGGGATTAATTCCCAGCACCCACATGGCAACTAGCAACCCCTCTGTAACTCCAGTTCTAGGAGAATCCAGTGCCCTCTTCTGACCTAAATGGGCATTGCACAGCACAGGTGCACTTACATACATACAGGGGATACACTCATACACATAAAATAAAAATAATAAATTTTTTTTTAGAAAAAGAAAAAAAAAAAAAAAAACCACTTGGCGAGAAACCACTCACACAGCTGTGTGTGGTAGTGAAGGCCTGGAGTCCACGCTAGAGGCTGAAGCAAGAAAATTAAGGATTCAAGGCCAACCTTCTGACCCTGCCTCAAAAAAACAAAAGAGAAAGATACCAGCATGTGCCTATGTGTACACATCCCTTACTCTGAACACAGGCCCTTGGGATGGTCACATGGTGATAGGACCTGCACCTGTGCCTCACAGGGCTTCCAATCGGAATCCGCATAGCAATGACCTGTCTCTGTATACTCAAGCCAAGAATGGCAGTTTTTACTTTTTTCTTCTGTTTGTTCAAAGAAATCTAAATGCCAAGGGTGAGGCAGAGCAGGGGTCGCTTAGGGCCACCTGGAGGCTGTGGTTTCACTTTAGACCGGCAGGTTAGGTGGGCTTACAGAACGCTACATGTTCCCTCAACTGAGAAGAGGAATCCATTCCCAAAACTTGATGGGATACTGCAGGGGTGATTAAGCTAAGGTCCTGTGGTTGGGGGACAAGCCTGGGTGATGCACAGAGCCTCATGGGGTCATGAGGGGTCTTACCATGGAAACAGGGTCAGTCAGAGAGGCGACTGAGGAAGGGGCTGTGAGCTTGCAGAATAAAAAGGCAGCCTCCAAAAGCTAAAAGAGGATTCTCCCCTGGAGCCTCCAGAAGAAGGCAGTCTTGTAGCATCCTAGTTTTAGTCCTGGGAGACTCATCTCTGGTTCTCAACACCAAAACCCTAAGAGAATAAATTTGTGTGGTTTCAAGCCATTCAATGTACAGTAAGTTGCCACAAAAACAATCAGAAGCTAACGAACTCGTGTACTAACACCACCACATGCCCAACACAAGGCTCGACTTGGAACACAGCAGAGACCATCTAGCCTAGAGACATCAGCACCCACCATCGTGTCAGCTAAGAGGCATGACAGCCAATACCAAATGACATCTACATCTCCGGGTCTCTGACCACCGAAAACAGCCTGTCCTGGCGCCTCCTTCCCAATCACACTATGCAGGACTAGATTTAACACCATTAGCCTATTTATTTTTATGTAGATGTGTATTCTGTCTGCATGTAAGTAAGTGTACCACGTGTGTGTAATGACTTCAGAGGCCAGAAGAAGATATCAGATCCTGGAACTGGAGTTATGGATGGATGGCAATTAGCTGTCATGTGCATGCTGGGAACCAAACCTGGGTCCTCTGCAAGAGCTGCAAGTGCTCTTAACTACTGAGCCATCTCTCCAGCCCACTCTGACAGATTTCTTTAAAAAAAAATTTTTTTATTTAGTAGTTTTGTTTTTTTATGTGTATGAGTATACTGCCTGCATGTAAGTACACCTGTGTCATACAGTGCCCAAAGGTCAGAAGAAGGTGCCAGATCCCCTGGAACTGACGTTATAGACAGTTGTTAGCTGCCATGTGGGTGTTGGAAATTGGGCCTGGGTTCACTGCAGGAGCAGCCAGTGTTCTTAACTGCTGAGCCATCTCTCCAGCCCTCATGGGCCACATTTCTTAAATCAAAAGTCATATAATGCTGAAACTTAGCCAGAAAATATTTCTTGCTTCTATATATTTTGAAAATGACTTAAAAAACCCATTAGCCCTGGTTTCTGCACGCTCACTGCCACAGACCTTTCTTTTTAAAAAAAAATTTTTTTTTAATCTATCTGATGTGTGGAGTGTGTGTGCATGCACATGCATAAAATGTATCGGTCAGAGGACAGCTTGGAAGGGTCTCTTCTCTCCTTCTACCAGGTGGGATCTGAGTCTTGAACTTAGGTCTCTAGGCTTGACAGCAAGAGCCTTTACCTGCAGAGACATTTGGCTCCCAGGTCTTTCTTTGACCCCAGACTGACTGGACCCATGAGCAGAGCAGCACGGACTGATAGCACCCTGAGTGAGCATACCTGGAATATATCACTGTATCTGCAACTCACCCATCTCCTACCCTACTCCAAGGAGCACAAGGAGACCAGAAGCTTGACCATATCCTGCCACCCCAGAACAAAACCAGAGACACTTACCAAACAGGCCCTCTCCTGGGAATTCAGAACATGTCTGTTGTCTGGGAAATCAGGGCTGGGCTACAGCTGCTGCTTGAACTGTGTTTTCCCAAGTACTCAACAAGCACTAACTGTGTACCTGAGATGCTCCAGGGAAAATGGTGTGCCCTTCTGCCATGACCAGAGAGCCTGGGAACACCCAGGCCTGCCCCACAGCTGCATGGCAGGAAGCGGGGGAGGGGTTGAGTGCGGCCCACTTCATTGAGCTTTGCACCTGCTGGCCACACTGCTGGCCTCTCCAGACACTCCACTGCTATATGAGAGGCCCAGTTGCGAGGCGGTCAGGTGCCAGCCAGCTCTAGCCAAGCACAGCCATGTGACCCTTCCCAAAGGTCTAGTGTTAACCTGGCCATCTCTTACCAGCTACTGGGATAGATCCCATATCCACACGCACACTTGAGATGCTCATAAGCAGTTAAGTGAGTCCTCCTGCTGTGGAAACAACCCTACAGGAAAGGGGCCTGGCACCTGTTCCTTCAACAACAATCACAGGTGAACCACACACGTGGAGCATGGTCCACCCAAGACAGGGCCTGAAGAAAGCACATAAGAAAGGCTCTGTGGCCCACAAGGCTAGTCACATTTTACTGCCTGGTCTTTCAGAGGAGGCTCTTACAGATTTTCATTAAGCCACATGTCACTGGACACAACTCCAAAATGAAACTAAACTATCAACTGTTCGGATGCCCCCAATCACACATCTTCCTCCTGGAGCCTGTGGTGTTTGGGGCCTGGCCCAGCCCACACTCGCCAAGCATTTCTGCTTGCCAGCTGGTTTCCAAACACAAGCCAGGAGAGCTGGCTGTGAACGGGCCTTTAACTAGCTCTGCTGAGTTTCTACCACCAATGCATCCACCCGCCACCCACCCCCAGCTGCCCAGGTGGAAGGCAGGAAGCAAGCCCGGGCAAGCATTGTCTGTCAATCAGGAAGCTGCTGAGGCCTGCTGGGCAGGTCAGGGCCCTTTCCTTTCGTGCAGCCTGACTCACACCTGGGTCTGTGGGACGAGAACTGGCTCAGACACCGCAGGTCCTGGCTGGGAGTGTGATCCAGCCTGGCTCACAGCCACCACTGTCTGCTGCCTTCTGTTCTTTTTGTAGGTGACAGAGTTCTTTTTATCTCCAAACAAAATCTAATCTGAAGCTTCAGTACCACAGGGAAAGCTGGAGACGTGGCGCTTTGCCTATGTCCCCTCACTGTGACCTTCCTGTCCCACAGTGGGCAACTGAGGCACCGCCAGAGAACCCAGGCGCACTGTGGAAACCACCAGTGAAGGAGAAAACAGTGCAGATAGGTGGATGAGAGAAAAGAACGAGAAGACAGCTGTGGGGAGAGCTAATGAAGCCAGGCCAGTCCAAGTCTGCATTCCTCGGCACGTGATCTAAAGACAACAGAGGCCCAGGCTGGGCTGGAACAAAAGCCACCAGAGAGACAACAAAGGCACTGACACCCAGGCCCCGCCTCTCCAGACAGTGCCCGCCTGTCCAGCAGGTTCCTGGGAACTGGCTGTCTGTCCTCCACGGGGCCCAGCTCCCTGCATGCTATTTTATCAAACGCCATTTCCGGGTAAGAGGATTAATTTCACTCTGCACTTGGATATAAGCCAGCATCAGATGACTGACCAGGAGATCTGGGATGGCCTGTGACTGGTGGAGGAGAGCGACAGCTGCACAATCAGGGTGACCACAGCAGCCGTGGGCATTCTTGAACACTGAGCACCCTGCTAGGCACCCATGTGCCCAGCCCCTTGACTTTGCACAACCACCTTTCTGGAAGATACCTCTGCATCAGCCTGTTTGACAGAAGAGGGCATTCATGTCCAGTCATTAGCACAGACAGATCTTGACCAAGGTCACAAGGCCTGAGGCCTAGATTCTAGGCTGCTGTCACTGCTGCGCTAGGGTGACTGAAACAGACAGGAAAAAAACTAGATAGGTTACGACAGGTGTCAACCCAGGCGCTGTGCTGCCGCCTGTAGATGACAGCACTGGACGATGACTCCAAAGACACAGCTCTAATTCATGCCCTGACTTCACAGGCCAGACTTTGGGGGGGTGGGGGACACAATACACAGTCTTCACAGCCTGATTCTAGTACTACCATGTCAAAACCATCTGCTGCCTTCTTCCGAAGTCCACACCCCTCAGGACCTGGGGACAGTGCCACCCAGACTGATAAAGGACCTACTGAGTGCTCCGGACTGACCTCTGACAAGTCAGAGCATAGCGGTTACTTAGAGAAGCCACACACTGAATGCAGATAAGGACCATGGATAGAAAGCATCCACAGATGTCCTCAAACTGGGGCTGGGAAGATGCCATTACTAGACAAAATGACAAAACCATGACCTACTGGGCCTGGGAACAGAAGTCATCTGGGGAAACAACCCTGTTGACCAGGAAAGGCCATAGTCATTAAACATTTACTTGCTAGGGCTGGCAAGATGGCTTAGCAGGTAAAGGTACTTGCTGAGTTCAATTCTCAGACTTAACATGGCAGAGAGAACAGACTCTTGTTAAGTTGTCCTCTGACCCCCACACATTGTGCTATGACATATGCATATACACACACACACACATACACCACAATGTTAAACATGTGGTAAAAGTCAGGTGTGGTGGCATATACCTTTAGTCCCAGTACCTGGGAGGCAAGAGGCAGGTAGATCTCTGTGAATTCAAGGCCAGCCTGGTCTACATAAAGAGTTCCAGGCCACTGGGGCTACAGGGAGACCCTGTCTCCAAAAGACCCCCCCAAAAATCTGTACAAATTAGTTTATTTTTTTAACGTATTTATTAAATCTCACTCAAAAAGAACTGACAGACAGAGGCAGAAGGCTGACACGGTTATCCTCCATCATGCCAGAGCATGCCAAGAAGCTATTGCCTGAGGAAGGCTCCAAAGCCAGGTGTGGTGCGCCCAGTCTCATCACTTGGGAGGTAGAAGCAGGAAGATGAGAATATTCAAGATCACCCTCGGCTACAGTGAATTCGAGGCCAGTGTCGGCCACATACACGAGACGTAATCTCAACCACAAAAAGAAGAAAGACTCCACCACTTACTTCAGACACGTCAATGTTCACAGGTTGTAAGTGTGACACACTGGGTCACTTGGGGCATAGAGACAACCTGGTACAGCAGGAGCACGAGGGTCCCCAGGAGCACGAGGGTCCATAACCCAAAGCCCGTCTGCAGAGCAGGAGGCAAGCTGACCTGCCGCTGTGGCGTCCCGACCTCTGGTGCACAGGTGAAAGCAAACAGCCAAAGGAAGCGAGACAGCCAGGGAGGCCCCACAGATGCACCAACTGGGGCAGGAGTAAGGCAGGGCAACCCCAGGGCCTCGCTCAGCGAGAGCAGGACCCCAAGCTCTACACTCTCTGGTGTACAGAGAGGCTCACTAAAGCAATCAGAAAAGCAGGAGTGAGTACTGGAGATCCGGCTCAGCAGTTAGTAGATTAGGATGCACTGCAGGGGTCCCAAATTTGGTTTCCAGCACCCACGTCGAGTGGCTCACAATGACCTGGAACTCCAGCACCAATCCAATACCCTCTTCTGGCCTCCTCAGGCACCTGCACTCAGACATGCGCATAACCACATACATACACATAATAAAATCAGAAACTGGAGAGATGGCTCAGCAGCTAAGAGCACTCACTGCTCTTGCAGAAGACACAGGTTCGGTTCCCAGCACCCATGTGGTGGCTAACAAGCATCAGTAACTCCAGTTTTAGGAGACCTGACACCTTCTTCTGACCTCCGCAGGAAACACATGCATGTCATGTACTTTATGTGCAGGCAAAACACACACATAAAATGAAAATCAATCAATCAAAAATTAGTTAATCTTTCTAACAACAACAACAAAACGGATAGTGGGGTAGTGGGCCATCAGTCAGTCAGGTGGCGCAGTTTTTTGACAAAAAGCACGTGTTACACAAGCTTGGTGCCCAAAGTTCAATCCCTGGAACCCACTTGAAGGCAGAAGGAGAACCAACTCCAAAGCTGTCCTCTGACCTAGACCACACACACACAGACACACACACGCACACGCACACACTACACACACACACTCTTTTAAAAGAAAGCTGGTGTGGCTTGTGGGAAACACCAGGGTACCGACACTTCTCTGGAGCTGGAAAGCCGGAGTTCAGCCTTCAGACAGCACAACCCAGTCTTTCTCCTTGCCAAAGCCCCCTGAAAGAATAATCTTGAAAGTAAGGCTGGAAGGCTGGGTGTGGAGATACACACCTTTAATACCAGTACTCAGGAGGCAGAAGCAGGTGGATCTCTGAGTTTAAGATCAGCCTTGTCTATATAGAGAGTTCCAGGCCATTCAAGGCTGTAGGGAAACCATGTCTTTAAAAAAAGAAAAAGAAGGCTTGGGGAATAAGGTACTTAAAGTGGGGGCTTTGATGAGTCAGTGCTTGTTATGGGTGATGCGAAGTACTCCCCAGAAGAGGATTAGAAGCCCAAAGAGTCAGAACGTTCAGGAAGCACTAGAAATTAAAAATAAGAAATCAAGCCCTTTCCCAGTCTCAATTCGCTGGCACTCAGTTCAAAAGCCCTTCTACATGTCAACCACACATCACTGTCTCTGCCTGGTCTTCTGTCCTCTTCTACCACTGCCAAGCTCAAGTGGCACCCAGCTCATGCTGAGCACCTGTGCACACGCCTTTAGCATCAGCCCAGCAACCCCAGTCAAGTCTGAGTCCTTTAACCCAACACTGCCTCACACTGCTCCCCCACCACAGGCCCAGCCCTGTCCTCAGTCTCATCTCTGAAACACTGGGTTTGCAGTTTGCCTCCAACCCACACCAACTGAGACTTGAGGCCAGATTCCTCATGGATTACCTAAGGACGAACGAGGTCAGGATGAATGGGGCCTGGAGTAGAGCTCAATGGTGGAGGACCTGCCTAGCACTAACAAGGCCCTGGACTTGATGCCTAGTATGGAAACACACACGCACACATGCACTCGAACGTCTCAGGTCTGCTTTAAGAAACATGAAAATGAGTCAGGTGTGATACACACCTGTAATCCCAGCACTGAAGCTGAAGTAGAAAGATCTGGAATTTTAGGCCAACCTTGGGCTAAATACAGAATGAATACCATGGTGACCCAGAGCTTGCCTACAGCAGGCTCTGGACCCCGGGGCCAATGCCCCGTGGCTGGTTCCCATCTGGCTGCCAATGCCTCCCCTGGGCTTCATGGCAGCTCTCATCTCTCCAGACTCCCATGCAGCCCACAAGGCCTCAACTTCCTCAACAGAATACCTTGGTGCTCCTGTCACATCCATCCCATCTCTCCATACACCAGGGTCCTGTCCCCACACTGGTGTCAACCTCAAAAAATCTTGAGGACCAAGATTTTGTCCTGTGGGTTCACCCCTGTGTGAGCTCTCAGGAGACAGACCCACTGTAATTCTCAGAAAATCCTCTGGAGACCAGCACTCCACCGTGACTACATTTTAAACACCACCAAACTGCCCTAGTTTCAAGGCTCCCACTTTAGGGCAATAAGCATAATCTGCTCAGATATTCCCAGGGGCTGGGAAGAAGGCTCAGTAAGTAAGACTACTTGCTGTACAAGCATGGGTTCAAATCCCCAGCACTGGGAAATTCACTGGCTGTGGCCTCCAAGGGCCTAAGCCACCTGCACACTCACATGTGTGTACCACACAAATGCATAGCATACACAGACAAAAATCAACACACAGGCAAAACCCCGAGAAGCAGTTCTAGGCACATGGCCACATCTTTCATCTCCAGCAAAGCTACCTGGATTCTTCCCAGGGACAGACACCCTGTACAATGGCAGTTACCTGCCTCCTGACGCTTTCTGTTCTATCATATCTTGGGTTTCCATTTGAAAAAACTCAGGAAGGGTTGTGCAGTTCAGGGGGACAGCACTTGCCCAGAACTCACAAGGCCCTGGGCCCTCTAGCAATGAGAGGAAGGGAGAGAGGGAGGGAGATACAGGTTTGATCAAGATCATAAAACACCATAAATTCTAAACAGATTTGCTACTTGTTTACATATATGGAAATAGTTTTAAAGAAAGCTAGAGACAAGCAGAGGAGAACACTCAGAGCTGCCACCTTGGCCAGCTGCAGCTGTCCCCTAGTGGCCTAGCTGCAACTTTGTTTACACCCAAAGCCTCACTGTGGATGACGTCACCTGTAGGGAGCTGGAAATTTGGGCACAGGAGAAAACAGGAATCGGGCTGCCTACCTTCCAGGCCCTGTGTCCTCAAAAGTTCAACCCAACCCCACCCAGCACAGAAGCACAAAGAGTGACCCCATGATCCCCCAGTAACTCCCACCTCACTAAGATGGGGGTGCCTCTGGGCAGGTGTCTGTCAGGCCTGGGATGAAATCCCTCCAGAAAGAGCTTATCTAACCAAACAGTGATGAAAGGAGCCAAGGAGATGGGGACAGACGGCTACCTCAAAGGGAGAGTCAGCACCAGGTGACATGCCATCCCATCCCCCAATACAGAGCCCATGCTACTGAGAAGGACCACAGGGGCAAAGCCATAATCCTTGATGCCGAGGACACTCCTTTGGGAGTTGGGGACAGGGATGGTAAAAAGGTTGTTAGAAATGACCTTGTTCTGGGCCTTACGACACTCACTGGCTGGAGATGTTCTCCAGTAGAGGTGTCACAAAAACACGACTTCTGCGGCTGCTGTCCAGACACATGCAGCATCTCAGAAAGGGTCCTTAATCCCATTCAGCCGGACTCAGGGAAACAGCCTCTAGACTGCAGGGGTGTTCTGCCAAAGAGCCACAGCACACAGGGCACTCTTCCAGAACCCTCCAAGATGAAAACGAATGACAAACCTGCCAGCAGCCAGCTGGGATGCTGTGAGGGGAAGGCAGCAGAGGCCCTCTCACCACAGAGGGGCACCGAGGGGTGTCAGGAAGTGGTGGGTGCCTCGGGGCGGGGGCGGGGGCTAGGTTTCAGGGTGAGAAGACCATGCAAGTGAGTCAGCCAGATTTCCCCACTGGGTAAACTAAGAGAGAGGCCAGGGCAGATGGGGGTGGGGAGAGGATGCTGCACCCAAAGAAAGCTAAGAGCTTGAGAAGTTGCATGGCACCCTGTGCCCTCTCAGGCAGGGGGAGCGTCCCTGGACAGGAAATCTGCCACTAGAGCTACACACTGGAGAACTCCTAATGAGCAGCCCCCAGCGAGCTCTGACTCAGACATAGGTGTAACACACAATTCACATTCTCAGAAAATTAAGGCACTGCTTATAGAGCAAAAACAAGATGATTTTTTCCCCCAAGGGATGATCAAGAAAGAGTAAGAGACTGGGGATGTACCTCAGTGGTACAGCACTTGTCTAGCAAGCCTCAGCCCCATGTTCAAATACATCCCAGTACTATACACATACACCAAAAAATAAGAGGAGGGGGGCAAGATGGCTTCACGGGTAAAGACACTTGCTGCCAAGCCTAAGAACCCGAGTTCAAGCCCTAGGATCCACTCGCATGATGGAAGGCAAGAAGTGATCCCAGAAAGTTGTCCTCTGACCTCCACACAGTGGCTATGGAAACCCCCGCATAAATGAATGTAAATTTTTTTAATAAGAAACAAAACAAGAGGAAGTTCTAGGAAGACTTCACAGGTGATAGGCGAAGCCCCTGAAATCCAGGCAGATACAAGAGAGAGCCAGACAGATTCTAATCAAGGGACAGTCTACCAAACACCTGACCAGCACTCCTGGAAACGCCAGCAAAGTCTGTAACTGTCACAGCCAGGAGGAAGGTCCAGCACACACGGACATAGAACAGAAAAGACACTGGAGGGAAATAACTAAGCAGTGCGCAACCACGCGCAGTCAGTACCAAGGGTCCCCATAGGCTCCCTCTCAGGAGCCACACTGCCAGGCACCCACAGTGGAGAAGAAACGGAGCAGAGCACACAGGACTTCCAACTTCCTATAAATGCGAATTATTCTAAAGTTTCAAACAATCCAGTCGAAGAAGTCAAAGCAAGTCAAGCAAATCTCAGGAAAATTAACAAGGGGAAAAACCAAGGAAGAAAAAGTATAAAGACGAATCAATCTCAATCTGTCTCTGCCTGTCTGTCTCTCTCTCACACACACACATACACATATTCAAGGGCTAATCCAGGACTAGAAGAAATCATAAAATAAAAAATTCATGGGAAAAATCAGAAATCAATAACACAAGACACAGAAATGCAAGGTTCACATAAAATTCCAGACATTAGGAGAAGAAATTAAAAACCCACAAGCTTTCTAAAAGACCGAGTCCGTCCCCAACTCCAAAAGGGTTCTGGGTGAACAACAGAATGGTAGGTAGGGGCAACATCACATGATTACTTCTGGTGGAGTGACTGCCAACGTGCAACAGATCATCTATCATTCATTCATTTGTTATTGTGTGTGTATGCATGTGTGTGCACATACGCACAACAGTGTAAATGTGGAGGTCAGAGGACAACTTGCAGGAGTGGATTCTCTCCAACACTGCGTGTGTGGGTCCCAGACCCATCTCACCAGCCTATGGAAGTTCATCTTGATTGCCAACTTGATGGCCTTTAGAAAAACCACAGGAATAAGCTCCAGGCATGTCTGTGAGGGAGGTTCTAGACTGGGTTAACTGAGATAGGAAGACCCATCCGGACTATGAGGGGCACCATCCCACGGACTGGGATTCCAGACGGAATAAAAAGGAGGAAGTGAGCAAGGGACCAGCATTCATCTCTCTGCTTCCTGACTGCAGGTGCAGGGGAGCAGCCTCTCAACTCACCCCTGAAGCCACAACTTCCTCCCTGTAATAGACTGTACCCCAGAACTGTACCCTCTTTCCTTAAGTTGCTTCTATAGATATTTTTCTGTAGCACCCAGGAAAGCAATACAAACCTAGAATCTAACGGTCAACAGATGGGGTCATGTAAGGGGAAAGAAAACAACACTGAGTCATATATGTGGACTCAGAAGTGACTTCCTCAGAAGGTGCCCAGATTGTGCTCTAACCAAAGAGGACAGACAGCACATCATCAGGCCATTCCTATCCAATCCACCAGCAGCTAACTCTGTCCCCACTTTCCGGTGACCCATCTACCCCTCAAGCACAGAACCACTCAGCCAGCCAATCCCAAACCTACCTGTTTGGGACGTTTTACTATGAAGTCAACAAACATTCTCATAATTTAACATGGTATGAGTCAGATGCCTGCATTTCCGAAATGGATAGACACAGGAAAAGACTCAAAAACGGCCAAAGATGGGTCTCCCAAAGAAACCAAAGGACCCCTAATAAGGGAGCACAAAGACTCTGGAGTGCTAGACTACGGATCTCAAACAGCCTAAAGTTGCACAACCAAAGCCTTGACCCCTGTAGAACATGTAAGGAGTGGGACCTAGCGGCAGGTCTTGGGTCAAAGGAGACAAGTCCTGAAAGGGGAGTGTGGAACCCCAGTCCCTTCCTCTCTTCGTTCCCTGGTTGATAATGAGTGCTACATAGTGCCACCCTGTGTGTGGCCTTGTCACAGGTCTAAACACAACAGGGCCAATCAGTCATAAATGCCCCACAAGCTCCAAAGCTGTGAGCCAAAATCAATCTTTTTTCCTTGTTAAGTAACTTACCACGGGTATTTGTCATGGTAACAGAAAGATGGCTAGTACACAGGGGCATACGTTGGTAGATTATCTAAAGCAGTGCTGTTTCTAGACTGTCCTCTCCATCTACCAGTCTACCTGCCGCCCACCACTTTTGGGTTTTGTTGTTATTATTGGATTTTTGTTGTTGTTGTTTTGAGACAGGGTCTCCCTGCAGCCCCAGCTGGCCTAGAACTATGATGACTAGGCTGGCTTTAGGATCAAAGGAGTGTGCCACCACACCGGCCGCCTGTCCCTTCTGCCCGGACCTCACTACCTTTGTTATGCAGTTTTGTGGCAGGGTCACACCTGATGGCATCTGTCCTTCAGTTCCAATCTTCAGAAATACTCTTCATTATTCCTAGCTTTCTGCATTTTCAAATAAATTTGAGAAATCTGTTTGTTGTTTCTAAACAAACAAGAAAAACCTGCTGGGGTTCTGACTGCAATTACAGGAATCTAGAGATCAGACTGAGGAGAGGTGACATCTTCATGGTACCGAGGGCATGTGGGTTAGGTCAGCTCCTGGCACAGCTGGTGGTGTGCTCATCAGCCATCAACGGAGATCTGCAGCTGCCGGTCTCACTGCGATAACCCCAGCCATGACCAGACAGAACTCCACACACTGAAGCCCTGAGGCTGTTAATGTTGCATGATTTGGAAGAGCTAAAGAAAAACAGGCCAAATGCCCTTTGCCCCACAGCAGATAAATACTATGTTCCCAGAACCAACTACTACTCAGCAACAAGAGCAAATAAACACAAAACTTCATAGATGAAACTCACAAATACAATGTTGGATCAAGCACACAGGTAAGGAACAGAGCAGAAAGCTGCTCTGCATGAGTCAGGGACCATCCACAATAAAACATAACTGATATGAGCCTAAATGTGTAGAGTAACTTTAAAGATTTCTCTTTATTTTATGTGGGTAAGTGCTTTGCCTACATGTATGTAATGTGTACCACATGCATGCCTGGTGCCTGAGGAAGTCAGAAGAAACTGCTGGAACCCCTGGAACTGGAGTTGTAGTTATGGATGGTTGTTAACTGCCTTGTGAGTCCTGGGAACTGAACCCGGGTCACCTGTAAGAGCACCAAATGCTCTTAACCGCTGAGCTATCTCTTCAGTCCCACAGAGTAATTTTTAAATGATTTTTTTAAATTTCATAAACATGAGGCTGGAGATTTAGCTCAGCAGTTAACAGCACTGACTGCTCTTGCAGATGACCCAGGTTTGATTCCTATCACCCACGTGGCAGCTAACAATCGTCTGTAACTCCAGTTCCAGGGGATCTGACACCATCTTCTGAACTCTGGCATTACATGACACGGGGACACTTATATTCATACACAGAAATCAAAATAATAAAATATTTAAAGATTGGGCAAGGTGGCACACGCCTTTAATCCCAGCACTTGGGAGGCAGAGGCAGGTGGATCTCTGTGACTTCAAGGCCAGCCTGGTCTACATAGCTAGGGGCCAAAATAAAAGCCTCAAAAAATAAAATAGCCAAAATAAAGAGGCTGCTATGGAGGCACATGCCTTTGAGGCTGAAGCAGAGGATCTCTGTGAGTTCAAGATCAGCCAGGACAACACAGTGAGATCCTGCTTCAAAAAATAAAAAAATAAAAACCACAAAACCCCACAAAGAGATAAAAAAACAGAGGATTCAAACAACCTGGTGCTAGACCCACTTGTAATCTGAAAACTCATGAGGGCAAGGCAGGAAGATCAGGAGTTCCAGCCTGGGGCGGTGAGATAGACAGATCAGTGGTTGAGTGCCTTCTCCTTTTCTAAAGGACCATAGTTTGTGTCCCAGCACTCCAATTAGGTGGCTCACAACCACCTGTAACTCCAGCTCCAGGGGATCTAATGCTGATCTTCCGGCCCTAGCCACACACACGTTGTGCTGTTTTCACTGTCAACCTAATAGAATAAAGCCACCTGAGGAGGGGACACTGATTGAAGAATCTCTTTGATCAGCGTGGCCGATGGCCACATCTGTGAGGAACTGTCTTCAGACACCATCCCTAGGCAGGTGGACCTGAGCTGTCTAAGCTAACTGAATATGAGGCAGAGAGGGAGCCAGTAGGCAACGTTCCTCCATGTTTTTTGCTCCAGGTTCCTGCCCTCAGTTCCTGTCCTGCCCTTCCTCAGTGATAGATTGTGACCTGGAAGCTTAAGCCAAATAAACCCTTTCCTCCCCAGGTTGATTTCAGTCAAAAATGTTCTATCACAGCAACAGAAATAAAACTAATGCACATAAATAAAAATAATAATTTGAGAGAAAAATCAAAACCATAGCTTCAGAAAAATACCACAAATGAAGAAAGACTACATAGCATAACCTCAAAACATGAAATTCCCTCTCAGAAAAGAATGAAATCATGTCAGGCATCCGACTTAAAAGCCAAAAAAACAAAAGACAGAATGGAATGTGAAGGAAACCAGAAACAATGAAAATGCCAAAAGTAATTTACTGAATTTACATGAACACATCAGAGTAAAGCTGAATTTAAAAACATTTCCTCCAGCTGGATACAGTGGCCCACACCTAGAATCACATGTTTGAGGGCAGCTAGAGGCCTGTATAAAAAACGAGAAGGAAAAGGAAAATAAAAGTTCTTTAAATGAAGACATAGAGGCATGAGAGGAACATGCCAGCTCCCTGCTCCAGACACAAATCCCAGGGTCAGCAAGGCCGGGTGACTGGCTGCAAGTCACTACCACTGCGTAGGGAACTGAAAACCTGAACTTGAACCCAGGTCAATCCAACATGTTGATCCGACTGGGGCCATGCGACAATCCACCATGCGCACTGTACTCAGGAGGCGCACATGGGCCCCAGGGAATCACCACAACCATGTACAATGCCTGGCTCTGCAAGTGCCCTTGGTGAAGGTCACACCTGGCTTTGGTGGGACCTGGGCTGGCCTCAGTGTCTTTGCTCTGATATAGCACACCAGGACCCCAGTCTGGGCTGGCTTCAGGCTGCTCCTTCCAGGGGTCTGTCTTGAGACTCTACCTGGCTCACAGGCAGGCAGGCAGGCCTGGGCTGCAGCCTGCACAGAACTCTGGTTAGAAAACCTGTTCAGTCTGCAGAGAGATAATGGCCTACCTCCTCTTTGGGATACTCCGTTGATTTAGCAAGGGCGGTCCATCTCAAGAAACAGTTTAGGGATGGTCAGTTGGACACACGTGGCACATAAAGACCTCTTCCTCCCTCAAACTATAACAAACCTGGTTAAAGCAGGGACATACCTTTAGTCCCAGCACTTAGGAGGCAGAAGCAGGTGAATCTCTTGAATTCCAGGCCAGCTTGGTCTACATATACATTTTGGGCCAGCCAGGGATGCTCTGCTTAAAAAAAAAAAAAGAAACAAATGCCTAAAATACTCAGCTCTGCTGCAGTTCCCCCTTCCTCTACCTCCAAATAACAGCCAATCAGACATCAAGAAATACCCTGCAAAGGCCACCAAGATCTATGATCTCTATTGTAAAATCTAATTTCGTTGAGAACAGAAATTGGAGACAGTGTCCGTATTGGATTGTTCTTTCTAACCAGATCAACAGGTGAAGTTTCCAAGGGCTACCACACACGAACCGAGATGGATGACTTAACTGGCTGCATTCATATGAACCATCCATCCCCAACGCCACAAGTCAGCGCGTCCTGTGTGAGGCTGAGGAAAAAGAAGCCCAGAAGTTCCCACCTTACTGTTGGAGCTCATACTAGGGCAGAGCTGCCACGTGCCACCTGTCCTGTCCCCAACCAGCCCACTCCCCACCTGCACATAAGTGAGCAGTCATCTATGCCACATAGCCCCTTTGGTCACTACACACATTCAGTAACCAAGTTCAAATGACAGCAGGCAAACCCACCAATTCAGAAAGTAACTATAACAGCCGGTTGACATCTACAAAGCCTTTCGCTCCACATACAATTATAAGCAGAGCGGTGGCTTTAAAACAAATTTGATGACATTTATTCATGTTAAGTGCACTTATGTGGACGAATGCGCCATGGTGCACATGGAGGTCAGAGGACGGGCTGTGGGAGTGGTTCTCTCCTGCCATGTGGGTCCCAGGGATCAAACTCAGGTTGTCAGACTTGGTAGCAGATGCCTTTCACCTACCAATTCGTATCACTGGTCCTGGATCATTATCTTAGAGAAATGACTATAGGATGTTAAGAGAAGGATCCAAGTTACAGAATAAATTAATATCTTTCTATATTTATAGAATAAGAACTGAAACTGGGGCTAGGGTACAGCTCAGGGGTACAGTGTTTACCTACCATACAGGCGGCCTTGGGTTCAATCCCAAGAGACAATCAAAAAGTTTCATGGCTTTAAATATATATATATTAGCTGGGTGTGGTGATACACACCTTTAGTCCTAGCACTCAGGAGGCAGAGGCACACAGATCTCTGTGAAACTGAGGCCAGCCTGGTCTACATAGTGAATTCCAGGTCAGCTGGGGCTATAGGGAGACCCTGTTTGCAAATATATTAAATATATATATATTACATTTATTTATTCATTTGTGTATGAGTGTGCCATGACCCACATGTAAGAGGACATGAGTCAGTTTTCTCCTTCCACCATTTGTGTCCTGGGCTATGTAGGTCATCAGGCCTGGTGGCAAGGGCCTCCACTTGCTGAACCATCTTGCTCACAGAAGGTAGAGATGTGATCTTTGGCTGCCAAATCTAACACACTTGGAACAGTATTTGTATACCACTTGATACATCCATGAACCACAGTTTTAATTTGTATTCAAAGAAATGAACAGCAGAAGAATGGTGGCTAGAGCTGAGATTTAAACCCCAGACACTGACAGGTAGTGCTGCAGGAATGCAGGGCACAGCCCACTCAAAACAAATAAAGCCATCTTCTTTCTGCACCCTAGAACTACAGCACTGCTGGAGGCAGAAGCTGGGAATGGTGGTTGCCATCAGAAGCTCCAAAGGGGCCAGGTGCGGTGGTGCACATCTGGAATCCCAGCACTGGGGAGGCAGAGCCAGGAGAAGCCAGCCTGGGCCTCACAGCGAGACCTGGCCTTCAAGAAAATAAATATATATCCCCAAGGAGACTTCTTCACAACAAGCCATTCCGAGCATCGCCTCCCTTTGAACTGAGTGAAGACACAAATGCTGGCCAGTCTGGCCCAACTACCTTTGGCTGCAGAAAGCAGTCCACAAACAGCTGCAAAGGTGGCTGTCTTCACAGCCAAAGCAAATTCAGGGACACTGCTCAAGGGGGGAAGCTGCAGGCCAAGGAGGCAATACCCTCCCTACCCCACCTTAGAACCACACCTCTCCCCATGAGGGTGCCTGCCATGGACTCAGCCCCCACAAGCCCATTTCTCTTTGACAAAAATAAGTTCAGAATCCTGAAGGTGGGCAGGGGCTAAAGGGCTGAGTTGGTCTCGCTGATCCCCAACAAAGGGTTCCCCAGGGAACCTACACACTATTTCCTCTCCACACCTTAGAGAAAACTCGGAGGAGTGATGGCTACTGGGCTACCCGTCAGACAAGACCAAGTCAGAAGGAACAAAGGGGAAAACCAGTCGGGCGTTGGTGTTGATGGTGCTCGCCTCTAGTCCCAGCACTTGAGAGGCAGAAGCAGATGGACTGAAGCTAGCCTGGGCTACAGAGAGAACCTTTCTCAAAAAGATAGACCGACAGACAGAGAGAGAAACAAGGGACAGTTATTCCCGAGGGCATCTGCAGGTACCACAATCTGGTTTCAGGCAGGCAGGAAAGGGACATTTGCTCTCGTTACAAGACAGTAACTTTACCTAATTATTCATGATAAATATTACAGACTTCACCCATAGACTTACATCCCACAAACCCAACTCCCCAGCACATCTGCCTAAATTTATTAAGAAACAAAATCCTAACTGGATTGAGCCAGTCTTTGGCCTAGACAGTTCACATCCCAAGGACTCAGCCTTCCTGGCCCCATCCTCCAAGCCTTAGATGTCAACATCAAATGGTAAGCTTTGCAATCTCTGGGGAACAAAACTCACTGGTTAATTAAATCTATTCTTTGCCCCCAGTGAACTTCAACAGCACAGCCCTATGATTCATCCAGGCCTTGCAAAGAAGCACAGCCTCGTCCCGAGGGACTGGAAGGGGCTGCAGTGGTACGTACCGCCAGGAGCTAAATCACGGGTCTCTTATCCACGTGCAGGTGCACGCAGTAGCACTCTGGGTGTCACAGGCTCACAGTTCATATGGTAGACAGAACAGCCCCCTTGGGCTGGAAAACAAAACTGTTTTCCCACGTCCGGATGTTAAAGAGGAACATCAGGGAGGACTGGGTAAGTGTTCAGATTTTTCCGACAGGCCTGCATGTTACTACCATTACAGTGTTTCTGAGGCCTCAGTATAAGTAAGAAAGGCAAAATCCACCCCTTATACCACTGCTGGTTGACCAGGTTTCCTGGTTGGTGCAATGTGTCTTGGCATTAAAGTCTATGCAGTGAGCCAACGGCTAAGGAAACAGTCTCCTAGGAGTAACAGATTACATGGACATGTTCAAGGTCTACTGTGCAGGTAAGCCAAAGTCATAGGAAGGCTATTTCTGTTTGCCTGAGACCCAATCAGCTACACTGCAGAACCTTCCCATGCCTCCCTTCACTCCTTCCCCAAGAGAACAGACCCCACACAGGGCACCAGCCAGTCTAGTCCTTGAGAGTAGTAAATGGCAGAAAATGCCCAAGGCACCTGGTTCCCAGGAAAGCCCTGGTAGACTGAAAGGGGTCTGAGCTCCTGGAGGCGAGGTTATGGCTGCTCAAGTTGGGTCTGCAGCACACAGGCTTATCGCACAATTAGAAGTCTCAGCATCTAGTAAACAAATGAGTCCCAAGTGTACAGCCTGCCTACTCCAAACCCCCAGGCCCTCCTTGAGTGCTGAATCCAGGAACCATTAATAGCTGCTGTTTATTGAGAGCCTGCTTGCTTTGTGCCACATGCTTTATAAACACTTCAGCACGACCTTCCTCGATCCTGTGAAGGCATTACTACCGTCTTCCGAAGACAGGCAGAACAAAAATTGGAAAAGATTAAACAACTGGCCCCAGGTAGCACAACTCAATGTGGTAAAACCCCTGGACTTGAACACACAGGACCCCAAAGCAGGCCTTCTTCCAACCAATGGGTAGAGCCCATCTCCACCAGGAGCAGCAGGTGAGGTAGGCTTCCCACACTTCCAAATGAACGCCTAGGTTTTGAGCTCACAGAAAAAACAAAACAAAGCCCAGGGATGACAGCACTGAAATCTAAGCTGACTCCTCTGAAGCTTCGCAGCCTGACCACCACCACCCAGGTGTTCCCAGGGGTTCCGCTTCTTCCTTCACTGCAGGTTTCAGGTGCAGTCTCCTGCAAGGGCAGAGCCACGGCCAAGCAGGTCAAGAACTAGACACGTCTGTGAAAGGGATGTGGGTCTGTTGGAAGAGTGCTCGTCCAGCACGCACAAAGCCCTGGATCTGATTCCCAGCACAGCATAAACTGAATGTGGTAGAGCACACCTGGAATGCTTTATAATCCCAGCACTCAGGGGTGGAGGGAGGAGGATCACCTGCATCCACACAGTGAGTTCAAGGCCAGCCTGGGCCACATGAGACCCTGTCTCAAAACAATAAAAAATAGGGGTCAGTAAGATGGCTCAGCAGGTAAAGGCATTTGCACCAAGCCAGATGAGCTGAGTTCAATTTCTGGAGCCCACACAATAAAAGAAATCAACGCCTCCAAGCTGTCCTCTGACCTCCACACGACATACACAGTGGCATGCATGCCCACACACATTACGTAAAAATTTTAAATAAAAATAAAAAGTAATTGGCAAATCTGTGCAATAGCCACTGTAAGAGCTGTGAAAGAGGACCAGCCCCCAGATACAACCCACAGCAATACCACAAAGACTGAATTGCTAAGGGACCAGAGAAACTCCAAAGAGAGGTAGTCTCTGACCCGTATGCACCAGGCTCCAGTGTACACAGCTGTTCACATCTGCGCCAAGGAGTATCATTTTAATTGATATCAAAACCAAACCAGGTCCTGGCCACCTACGCCCATCTACATGACACCCTTCTCCTGGCCGCACACTGGTTCTCACCTAACATGATGCCCAGGGCAGCTGGGCATGGCCCTGCACTACAGACCCACATCCGTAACGGTCCTTTCTGACACAAGAACCCACAGATGACAACTTCTGACCCTATGTGCTCAAGACAATCAAAAAGGCCTTTCCTAGAACAACTTGCTCACACCTACTACTGTATACAAATTGTTTCATGAAAGGCAAGTTAACAAAATTCTTTCCAGAACACTACAGAATTGCAAGAGTCCACATACTGCAGAAGCACTCATAAGCTATTTTATACAAATTATGCTTTTGGGGAGAAAGCTATCTTCTGACCTCCACAAGTGTACCACAGCACATCCCCACATGCATGGGTGGGCATGCACACCAGACAGACACGGACACAGACACAGACACACACACACACATACACACACAGTAGATACAAATTTTTTAAGTCTACTGAGGCCAGGCATGCTGGCACACGCCTATAATAACAGCACTCAGAAGGCAGAGGCAGGTGGATCTCTAAGACTTTGAGGCCAGCCTGGTCTACACAGTGAGTTCCAGGCCAGTCAGAGCCACATAGTGAGACCCTGTCTCAAAACAAAACAAAAAAGTCTACTGGGAATACTGGGAATATCCTGGGATTATGAGCTATTTTTGCTTTTCTAAAAAAAAAAAGAAAGAGAGAAAGAAAAGAAAAACACTTGTACATTTTTTAAAACCTAACAAGCTGTAAGCATTATTTTTAAAACATTAAGAGTACATCATATCTCTTTATATTAATAAGGAAAATGCTAATGATAACATATTTGGAAGTACAAGGTAACAGTATAAATTCGTTTGTTTGCTTTTTGTAGTGGACACAGAACCCAGGACCCTGTGTGAGTTCTGACACTAAACTGCATCCCAGCCTCCATCTGTTTCTAAAAAGTCTTTCCATAAGCCCATATTTACAAGTGCACTGAGTCTGGAGGGATGAGCACAGGCAACCATAAACAGTGGTTACTGCCAGGGAGGCTAAGGGAGAAAAGCATTTTCAATTCTCTTTGTACACTTGCTCTTTCTTTCTTTTGCTTAAAACGAATGTGTGTGAATGTGTGTGTACACCGAACACATACAGTTTTGTAATTAATTTTTTTATCAGGAAAATAAACACCAGAAAATGTCACATTATGCCTCAGAACAACCCTCTGCTTTCCCTAGAGACTTCTAAACACTAAGCCTATTCAGACCCACAGACAGGTCACCCAGGCAGGAGGGACCAAGTCCCTCCCAGACAGGCCTGTGTTTTCTGTCCTGCCAGGAACAGAGCTGTTCTTTAAGCTCTGGACTGTATGTAAACACCACCTGCCAAAAAAAGCTCTGGGAGACACAAAGGAACCTGGGCAAGGGCTAGCGCCAGCCCCTTCTTCACCCCACCATCTGTACAAAGACATGACCCAAGGCATGCTGGGAGGTGAGCACTTTCAGAATGTCCACATTCAAAGGGCCTTCTCACTCCGGAAAGCAGGCTGACCCGCAAGCTCTGGAGTTTCTGATTTCAACTTAGAAACCCATTTGGAATAATACCCCAGGCCTCTGAGTACTACTTGTGGGGTACTCTCTGAGCACTACTTGTGGGGTACTCTCTGAGTACTACTTGTGGGGTACTCTCTGAGTACTACTTGTGGGGTACCCTCTGAGTACTACTTGTGGGGTACCCTCTGAGTACTACTTGTGGGGTACTCTCTGAGTACTACTTGTGGGGTACTCTCTGAGTACTACTTGTGGGGTACTCTCGGAGTACTACTTGTGGGGTACCCTCGGAGCACTACTTGTGGGGTACCCTCTGAGCACTACTTGTGGGGTACCCTCTGAGTACTACTTGTGGGGTACTCTCTGAGTACTACTTGTGGGGTACCCTCTGAGTACTACTTGTGGGGTACCCTCTGAGTACTACTTGTGGGGTACTCTCTGAGTACTACTTGTGGGGTACTCTCTGAGTACTACTTGTGGGTACTCTCTGAGTACTACTTGTGGGGTACTCTCGGAGTACTACTTGTGGGGTACTCTCTGAGTACTACTTGTGGGGTACTCTCGGAGTACTACTTGTGGGGTACTCTCGGAGTACTACTTGTGGGGTACTCTCTGAGCACTACTTGTGGGGTACCCTCTGAGTACTACTTGTGGGGTACCCTCTGAGTACTACTTGTGGGGTACTCTCTGAGTACTACTTGTGGGGTACTCTCTGAGTACTACTTGTGGGTACTCTCTGAGTACTACTTGTGGGGTACTCTCGGAGTACTACTTGTGGGGTACCCTCTGAGCACTACTTGTGGGGTACTCTCTGAGTACTACTTGTGGGGTACTCTCTGAGTACTACTTGTGGGGTACTCTCTGAGTACTACTTGTGGGTACTCTCTGAGTACTACTTGTGGGGTACTCTCGGAGTACTACTTGTGGGTACTTTCTTTCTCTTCTGCCACATTTCCCAGACCAACTTCCCTAACCTCACAGGCTCACTTGAGCTTGATTCTGGAAGCCTCTTGAGAGAGCTTTTTACACAGTTGTCTAGCTCAATCCACCCACAGGTGACCCAGGAGCACACAATGGCACACGGGAAGCAACAGGATGCACTGAGAGAAGAATCCACAGATAAAACCGTTAAAAACAACGTACTTACAAACTGTCACTGCTGCCTACCAGTGAACAAACGGATAAACAAAGCATAGTATATAGTATAAGCAACTGTATTCAGCCTCCAAAGAAAGGTAATTTTTGTTGCTTTTTAAAATGGAGGAGTGGGCTAGAGAGACCCTCCTTAAGAGCACTGGCTGCCCTTGCAGAAGACAGGGTTCGGTTCCCAGCACCCATGTGGCAGCTAACAATCGTCTGTAACTCCAGTTCCAGGGGATACTACACCCTCTTCTGACCTCCATGGGCACTGCACGACACAGGTGCACTTACATACATGCAGGCGATACACTCATACATATAAAAGTAATAAAATATTTTTTAAAATAAACTTTTACTGGGAGAGAGGGTTAAGAACACTGGCTGTTCTTGCAGAGGACCCAGGTTTGGTTCCCATCTCCACATGGCAGCTAACAACGATCTGTAACTCCAGTTCCAGGGGATACAATGCCCTCTTATGGCCTCCTTGGGCACTGCACACACATGGATGCACTTACACACATGTAGGCAAAATACACGTACATATAAAGTAAAAATGAGCTGAAAAAAAGAGAGAATATGAAACCAACAGGATAGGCTGAGGCTGCCATAGTGCATGTCAGGACACTCTACCTTTATGGGATTCCAGGGACTGAACTCAAGTCAGCAGGCTGGCATGGTTAGGCAGAACACACCTTTACCCACTGGGCCATTTGGCGAGTTCTGTTTGTTTTTGAGACAGGGTCTAGCTACATAAAACATGCTATCCTAAAACTCTTGATCTTCGTGTCTCAGCCTCCAGGGTGCAAGTGGAAGTCACCATACCCAGCCTATGAAGGAAATTATGAAACATGCTTACAACATGGGAAGAGCCAGACAGAAATGACAAACACCGGGTGATCCCACGAGAATGTATCTAGAACGGTCAGGACGGAAGGCAGATGGTGGCTGCCCAGGCTGGGAGGGGTTAGGGTGATTTCAAGCTTTGGAGGGTGGGGCAGCCTGGTAGGCAGTGAGGGAACCTTTTCCAGAGACCTCGTGCCACTAACCATACACTTACAAACAATCAATATTTATTTATTTTTTACCACAATAAAAATGGTCTTAGAGGTTGGGGAAATGGTTCAGCAGGTGGTGCTGAGGACCACCATTCAGATCCCCAGCACCCACATAAAAGTCCATGTAATCCAGTGGGCACAGGAAGTAGAGACAGATTTTCTGGTCAAGAGCAGCTTGGCTAGCTAGACTAGCTAGAAAATCAGTGAGTTTCAGATTCAAGGGGGACCTTGACTGAGTATCTCTAAGGTGGAGAGAACCAAGAAAACACCCAACTCAACCTCTAACTGCCACCTGCATGCACACATACATGCACCTACACACCCACATACATGCATAAACACATACTATACACACAAAAAATAAAATTTCTTTTTAAAACTGTATTTACAAACTGTGAAAAATGTGATAAAAGTTATGTAACCCAAAAGCAGAAACCACTGGACTTGGTGGTACATGCCTTTAATCCCAGCACTGGGAAGGCAGAGGCAGGCAGATCTCTATGAGTTTGAGGCCAGCCTGGTCTACAGAGAGAGTTCTAGGCAAGCCAGAGCTATAGAGTGAGACTCTGTCTCAAAAGGAAAGCAGAAACCAAAATGACAACACACACTGTACTCAAGAAGCTGAGGCAGACTGCCAATTCAAGGCCAACGTGGGCTGGCTACATATCAAGACCCTATCTCAAAAAAGTGGGGGCAGAAGATGAGAAGCTGAGGGGTTCCCCAAAGCCTCTTTAGAAAGAGGCTTGCCTTCCCGATGTCAGTGCCGTCCTCCCTCCAGAACAATGGAATGTTCTAGACAAGAGCCTTGTCCAGACGGAATCTAGTAAATGATTAAGACCCTGAGCCCTGGTCATCAAAATGAAGAAAGGCATCCTGTGCTCAAAACAGGAGGAGAGAGGACTGAAGGAGAAAACAACCATCAAATTGTCAGACAAAATGCAAGATTAAATAAATCACGGCATGTTCGTGTAACGGCAACTGCATAAAAACACCGTTTCACTAACACAGGGAATGTACCACAAATGAACAGGAGAAACCAAGCCATCAGCTGTGCACACAGCACACATAGAATGTTCCAGTGTCAAAGATGCCCACACAATCAGAGAAAGAAACAAGGAATCTTCACAGTAGTTCTCTCTGGGGAGAGAGGTTAAGGTGATTTATATTTTTATTTTCTTGCTTATCTTTTTCAGTATTTTCCAATTTTATTTTAAGGCACATTACTTCAATCAAAGGGGTTTGGGAACCTATCTTAAAGGCCTTGCACGACGGCCTGGCAAATAATAAGTGACCACGGAGTACTTGGTGCGTGACAAGAGATTTGAAAATGCAATAAATTCAGGCAGGTTCTCCAACACCAAAGAGGCAGAGGCGGATGGTCTGGGGAGGGGGATAAAGGGCCCAGGCTGCAGAGGGAGGCACAGTGGCAATCCTGTCAGACAATGGTGGACTTCACTCTATAAGGCCACCTCCTGCTGCAGAAGGAGCCTCATACACCAGCATCGCCACCAGAGCTCTGGGAAACATGTTTGTCAGGTCCCACAGAAAGGGGGGGGCAAGGAGGGGGAGAGAGGAAGGGAGGGGGAGAGAAAGAGAGAAGAGAGGGAGGGAGAGAGAAGAGAGGGAGAGATCAACAAGCACAGTAGAGAACAAAGCTCAAGCAAGACTCCTGGCTTGCCGCGGAGACAAACATCCTCTCCTGGTGCACAGATTTCCCATGTGCCCCCCGCCGGTACCTCTGGTACAAACGGTGGCATCACCCACAGCAAAGCCCAGGTCTGCCAGCTCCCAGGTGAAGACGCCAAAGGGCCCCTATGAAACCTAAAAGCTCATCGTAAACAATTTTACTTCTCCAGAAAGCTCACCCACCACCCTTTACATGTCTTTCCCCCGCTCCCAGCACCACAGGCCACGGGGCTGTTACCTCACCCTAAGGAAAGACACAAGGTTCCTGAGTCGGCACAAAGCCCAAACGTTCAAAACACCATTGAGGGCCCGTGAGATGGTTCAGTGAGTAAGATGCACGCTGCCAAGCCCAGCAGCCTGAGTCTGATCCAGTGAACCCACATGATGGAAGGACAGAACCGACTCCCACAAGCTGTCCTTTGACCTCCACACACATGCCATAGTACACACACACAGGCACACACAATAAATGTGACAGTTTTTTAAAAGAAAGCAATCAAGCTGTGATTGGAAAAGATGGTCTAGCCCTGCCTTTCTGCACAAAATTCATTTCCAAAGCAAAAATAATAGACTCAGAGCACAAAGCCCGACAGTCGTCTGCTGGCAATTTTTTTTTCCAAGGGAAAATGTACTGTTTTAAGATCCGTATGGACAGGTCCTATTAATACCTGCCAGTCTGTAACACGATCCACACACTTGACAGGAGAGAAGCCTCATTATCGAATTTAGAAATACGTGCACTGGTCCTCCTGGTCTATTCTGGTTTGAAATAGAAACCAACACAGAAATGATCAATCTTAAATGATAAAATAATGAGGCATAACCAGCACACAGCCATTAGCAACATGAGTCAGTACTTTGTGCAAGGCCAAGGAAAAAAATTGGAAAGCACAATAAAATAATCTTTCAGAGAGGAAAAAGAGAGAGAGAACTGAAATTCAAAGAGTGTGGAGGGTGGTTAAGTAGCCAATCAAAAGGCCTAGCAAAAAAAATCCCTCAGCAAAGCCCAAGGCTCAGGAACCAGCTCTGACCTGCCATTCCAGAAATCCCACTCTCCCAAGGTTTCTGACTCTAAGTGCCCTGGCATTTCCTCTCATCCATTCTGGGCCAGGGAGGACTTGGACTCAGACTCAGGAGGAGCCAGGGCAGGCCCTGTCAGAGCACCACACACCCAGCATGAATGGGTGCTAGAACTCCCCAGGAATCAAAAGCCCCATGGCAGAGCAAACCTAACCCTCCAGCCACAAGCAGGCCAGGGCCAGAAGGATAGGGGCCAGGGAGGTCAGACAGTGAGGATAGGTCAAGCAGGAAAGGACAGTGAGACACAGCACCTCAGTCCCACAGTCTGGGGACCTAGAGGGGCCTTGGAAGCCTGGATGGGGCCCGGAAGTCTCTTAAAACACAGCAAGATGGTTGTGCCAAATGAACTGGGACAAATTCCTCCTCCCAAATTGCAAGCCACTGTTTATGCATCCATGAATCTCTAGGGCCAACAAGTTAGGCAGGGTTAGGCCAAGAGGCAACTTAGGCCTCAGTCCTCCCTTGGGATGAGACAAAGATCAGCCCTCCACTGTATTAGCTTCGGTCCTTGCACATCTCCCATCAGCGGCAGAGTCCAGATCTAACTGTACTCCAGGGTTCCTCTAAACCACTGAGCTGCTTTAAGACACTTGGATGAGAATCAGAATATCAAAACATTTGCTAGCTATGGCATCTGGGGAGGGGAGCACAATTCCATAAGCCACAACAGGAGAAAAAGATCAGGAATGATAAGGAGTCAGAATTCAAGAGACAAGAAGAACACGCCCACCAGCTTCCTATGGTCAGGAACACTCCACTGTGAATCTTCAGTGAGACTCCCTCGAGACACTCAAGCAGGCTTAATTATTCCCATTGTACAGATACAGGAACAGAGACTCCGAGACTTGGGTAATGAAACCCCAGTGAGGACCTGAACACCACCTGCAGGGCTTTTGCCTGAACAAGCTGAGGTTCCCCAATTACTTGCCCATCCCCAAGAGGAGCAGTTATCTTCCAAAGACAAGATTCCCTGGGCTCCTGCGGGGAAGGGCCAATAGGCTCTGGAGGACTACAAATGCTTTCCCAACACCATTCCACGGGGAGGGCCAGCACTGACCAAGTACCCAATAATGAAGGTCTTGGTTGGTTTTAGTTTTTAAACAGGGTTTCACACTACAACTCGACCAGAAACTCACGAGGTCACCCAGGCCTAGTGAAATCACCTCCTACATCACCCAGTGTTTTGTTCTGAATCCTTTCTCCCGTGTCCCTTCCTGCAGCCAACACCTGTGGCATGCTTGGGCATGGATGACACCACAAGTGCCCAGTCTTCTGTCCTAAGACTTGACAGGAATTACAACAGTCACAGACTGCATGCCAAGTCTGTGCTAGGCACTGCACCATCTTCCCAAGAGCACGGTGGCCATGTCTCTCTGCAAAGACAGACTCAGGCCCAGAGTCCCACGGTAGCGGCAGCAGGTTTCCCACCTCAGAGCCTGGACACCCTCAGGTCCCTCCTTGCACATCAGGTGTACAGACCTGATGACCAAATGGCTGCAGCTGAATTCCAGAGAAAACACGCTAAGGCTTCAGACGGATGGACGGGAAAACCAAATGTCATGAGACCACAGACAGACAACACAACCAAAATGTACACTAACCCCTCAAGAAAGGAAAATCCGTAGGTGAAGTTTAACTGTCCTGCAAACCAAAGGTTTTCAAAGGTTTCTCCCCGGCAGCCATTTAGCAAATGACACACTACGGAGAGGATCGGCGCCCCCCTTCTCCCACTTCCTTCAAGCTCATCAGTGCTGAGGGGTGGGGGGAGGAACACCTATTCTCGCCTAACGGTGGGCTTCGTCTTCCTACAATCTTTACCAGGAAGAAAAGAATACACCGTTCAATATTCTGGGTGCAAATCCGCTCCAGAGAGGCCCATAAGCTCTTTCAAGGGAGAGGGAGAAATAAAAAAAAAAAGGAAACCCATCTGGCAGGCCCCGACTACCGACATCCTGTTTATCATTAACATTTCGTACTGTGCAGCACTGGGTACTGAGAAAACAGCACCCCGGTTCCCGCAGCCGAACCCACTCCATCCGGGGGGCGGCCCTCGGCCTGCAGCTCGGGCGGCCTCGCAGGCCGCGGACCCTGGGGCGCAGCCGAGGCCGCCCGGAGCGACCCAGATCCGGATCCGGATCACGAGCCCACCCCGCCGGGCCCCCCGCCGCCCTCCCGCCCAGGCCGCGGCGCCACAACAATGGCGAGGACGGCCGCCGCCGCCGCCCAGGCCGCAGCCCCGCGCCGGCCGCGGGGACAAAGCGCAGCCCGGCCCCGGCCCACCTGGTCTGCGTCCGCGCGCGACGGGCCCCGGCGATGGCGGTCGGGCGGCGGCCGGGCGCGGGGGCGGCGGATGGCGGCGGATGGCGCGGCGGCGGCGCGGGGCTCGGCGCTCCTGCCTGCTCCTCCCGCTCCTCGGCGCTCGCTGGAGCCTCGGCGCTGTGGCTCGCCGCCGCCTCCCGCCCGCGCTCCGCTCCCCGCCCCCCGCCGCCCCCGCCTCCGCGCCGCCCCCGCCCGCCGCCCGCACCGCGGCCCGCGCAGCGCCCCCTGCCGCGCCGCGCGCGGGTCCCCCGGCCTGGGCGCGGGGAAGGCTGGAAGGCGCGCCGAGCCGCGGTGCCGAGGGGAGAGGGGACCCGGGTGGGGAGAGGACCCCGGTGGAGCGGGGAGAGGGGACGCGGACGGAGAGGTGCGGTGGAGCGGGGATCCCCGATGGGGAGGAGGCCTTGATGGAAAAGGACTTTGATGGAGAGGGGGCCTCGCGGAAAGGGGACGCCGGTGGGAGGAACTGGAATGGAGAGGGGGCCCTGCTGGAGAGGAGGCCTCAGTAGAAAGGGCTGTGGTGGAGGGGGGCCCGGCGGAGAGGGACCTTGATGGAGAGGGGACCCCGGTGGCAGGGTCTTGGATTGAGAGGAGGCCTCGGTGGAGAGGAGCTGCGGAGCAGAAAGGGACCTTGATGGGGAGGGGCCCTGGTGGAGAGTTTGCTGGAGACCGGGAGCGTCGGTGGAGAGGGGCTGCGTTGGAGGGGGACCTTGATGGAGAGGGGACCCCGGTGAAAAGAGGCTGCAGTGGAGAGGAGACCTCGGTGGAAAGGGACCCTGATGGAGAAGGGAGCCCCCGATGGAGAAGGACCTTGATGGAGAAGGGGGGCCTCGGTGGAGAGGAGCTGCGTCGGTAAGGGGGCCTCAGTGGAGAGGGGAGAGGGGGCCCGTGTAGACAGGGGCACGATGGAGAGTGACCCCGACGGACTGGGGGCAGGGAGCTCCTGCAGGGAGAGGACTGGAGCCCAGACCGCCAGGAGACCCCGGGGAGGGCGCTGGGGTGAGAATGGGGCGGGGAAGTGGGGAGGGCGCTGAGCCCGGAAGGGGGAAGGGTGGTGAGGTGGGAGGGAGGAAGGAGAGTGCGCCCGGATTCTGCCCCCTCTTGGTGGAGCCGCAGCGGCTCCTGACAGCCGGACAGCCGGATGGTGTTAGAAATACGCACGGGTGTCTGACAGACGCCCTAAGGAAAGAGCAGAAATAATACATTGTTCCCTTCCTATAACAAGGTTGTTGCACCGTCTAGGTGCTCCGTCCCTTTTGTTTAAGATAAGAAGCCATAGGACGTTCCTCTCGGGAGTTTGCGTGTATTTGTGTGAATGCAAAACAAAAGAGCGGGGAAAGGGCTCCCCTCGCGGTTACTTATGTGGTGTGAGGCTCTGGGGAGTTCTTGCTTTTTATTCCAGACAACTTGGCAATTAAAAAAACAAATTCAAGGAGCAAAGATAATTTAAAAACTAAGAGCTGGAGATGTAGCTTAGTTGAAGAGCTGTAGCTCTCCGTTCAATTACTGCTAAAAAAAATCAAGTAAGTAGTTGGGTTCCCAGCATCCGGGGCTTTTTCTGAATAGGCTTAGCCCCAGCTGCCACCGTGCCCTGCATTCGTGGCCTTGGTGTCTCTGATTTAGTGCCAACAGTGGAGTTCATATTACTGCCCCTGTTAACACTGGAGAAAAAAAGGATCTTTGAGGATAGCTAGCATGCCCAAGGCCGCCCAGCTAGCCCCCCATTTCAGCCGAACTTCACACTCAATACTTGGCTGGTAGAAATCTGGGTAGTTTTAGAACCTTCCCCCTGCGTCTTAATTCTACTTTGTGTCCATGATCATTTCCTTTAGGATTTTATTATTTTTATTTTATGTGTATGAGCATATTGCCTGCATGGATGTAAGTGTAACCCTGTCACAATGCAAAGCCAGAGGGGGTCAGAAGAGGTTGTCAGATTCCCCTGGAACTGGAGTTAAGGATGGTTGTTAGCCACCATGTGGGTGCTGGGATTCAAACCCAGGTCCTCTGTAAAAGCCACCAGTGAGCCATCTCTCCACCCCCATGATTATTTTTTATGTTATCCTCTTTTTAAAATGAACTTGCCAGGCATGGTGGCACATGCCTATAATCCTAGCACTGGTGAAGCTGAGGCAGGAGGATTGCTGTTCCTTTGGGGCCAGTCTGGTCTTCTTAGCAGATATCAGGCCAGCTAGGGTTACACAGCAAGACCCTGTCTCACTCAGTCAGTCAATCCAGGTGTGGTGGCGCACACTTGCCTGAAATCCCAGCACTGAGGACAGGGAAGGAAGAGGATCAGAAGTTCAAGGTCATCCTTGAACTTGGGTTACAAGGTGACCTGGAATTTCTGGTCCTCTGGACTATATCTCCCAAATTCTGGGATTACAGGATGTAATTTATTTGGTGCTGGGGATAGAACCCTGGGCTGTGTACATGACAGACAAGCACTGTACTGACTGAGCTGCACATGTCTCTGGTCCTGGAGTCACTCATTTTAACCCTCAGCACATGCCCACAAGGTAAGTACTGCTGCTCCTATTAGAAGAAAGGCAGACTTTGTAGCTGTCACAGTAACACCACACACATGGAGACACTGTCTTGACCTGTGACTGTGCAATCTGACATGGCAAAAGGGACATTTCAGATATGATTCGGGGAATGATCCTGGATTATTTTTGAGTGACTCCGGAGTAATCACAGGGATCTTTATAAGAGGGCTTAGGAGGGGTTGGAGAGAGGGCTCAGCAATTAAGAGTGCTTGCTGCTCTTCCAGAAGATTTGAGTTCCATTCCCAGACTTCATGTTAGGCATCTCACAACCGCCTGTAACTCCAGCTCCAAGGCATCCAGTGCTCTCTTCTGGCCTCTCTGGGCACCCACATTCAGGGCACACCATACACACATACATCAAGTAATAAAATCAGTAAAAATCATTTTGAAAAGAAAGAGCCAGAGAGGGATGGCTCAGCAACTGAGAATACTTGTAGTTACTCTTTGAGAGGCCCAAGTTCAATTTCCAGCAACCAAGTCAGGAAGCTCACAACCGCCTGTAACTCCAGCTCCTGGGGATCCAATGCCTCTGTCCTCAGTGGGCACCTGTACTAGAGCACACACCTACACACAAACACACACGGGCAGAGTTTTTAAAAATCTTCAAAGTTCAGATGTGGTGGTCCACACCTTTAATCCCAGCACTTGGGAGGTGGAGGTAGGCAGATCCCTGTGAGTTCAAGCCCAGCCTGGTCTACATAGTGAGTTCCAGGCCAGCTGAGGCTACAGGTAGACCCTGTCTCAAAAAGATCAAAAAAGGAAAAGAAAAAAACCTTAAAAGATACACATTGAAAAAGAAAAAGAGGGCCTCAGGGGAGAGATGAAGCAAGAGTCATCACATAGGTTGTCGAGCGAGGAAGGAGAACAGCCTGGAAAGAATGAACTCTCCTAGAACCTTTGCAAGGAACACAGCCCCTTCACCTTGGGCTTCTGATGTCTAGGACTGTAAGAGAATAAAGCCATGTGACATTAAGCCAAGAATCTTCCAGTGGTTTTTTACACAAGTCTTCAGCCTTGGAGATTCAGTGAAGGCAACATGGCAAAGTAATAGGCTGCAGAGACAGGCCTAGCCTCAGGCGCTGCTCAGCCACAGCCTGCCTCACAGACCAAGGTAAGGGTGACTGGAAAGGACCTAGCACAGAGCAGAGCCCTGGTAATCAAAGCTCACCCCTTCCTCCACTGAGTCTCTGTTCCCTTGCAGTCGGTCCCTGAGCTGTTTCTGGGGCCTGTGTGGAACCAGGAAGACAGTACCATCAAAGGACAGTAATGTACAGTCCGAGGCTTCATTCTGGCCCAGCCTCCAACTTGCAGAGCGTTCCCTCGACAGCACCTTTGAAAACCGTGTGGGATGACTCTGGTCTTCCCTATGGCACAAAAGAGCTTGGCTCACAGCAAGCACACACCTGTACCTGTAAGTGGAGTCCTAACAGGCTGAAGTGAAACACAGGACTCCTGACCACCCCATGGCACAGCCAGCCAGAACAGCTGGAGACAGGCCTGAAAACTCCCAACTAGCCAGCACCAGGTTGGCCTTAGCCTTTTCCGTTGCCCCCGCCTTGGTGACAAAGCACCCATGGAAGTTAGGAAAGGTGAGCTTCACTTAAGGTCAAGAAAACAAAGCACTAGGGCTGAGGATGTGGCTCAGTTGGTAGAGTGCTTGTCTAGCACACAGTGTCCCGAGTTTGATCCCCAGCACCAAATAAACAGAGAGTGATAGTGCACACCAGTGATCCCAGTACCCAGGAGGCAGAGACAGGAATATCAGCAGGTCAGGGTCATCCTCCACTATTTAGTGAGTCAGAGAGCAGCCCAGGATATTACAATCTATCAAAGGAAAAGATAGCATTACTGGAGTCAACGACCCAAGATAAATCCCAGCTAAAACCCCAGTCTCCTAGGCCTTTCAGTAAATATGTATGGGCTGAAATATGGCTTAGAGGCAGAGCATGTGCTCTAGGAGGATTGGGTTTGATCCCAGCACCAGAAAAATACAAAATGGAATACATAGGCAAGTCGAGCCTGGCAATCCCAGCTACTCAGGAGGCAGAAGCAGGAGGATTTCATGTTTAAGGTTGGATTGGGCTGTATAGTAAGTTCAGGGCAACTTAGTAAGACCATGTTTAAAACTTTAAAACCAGCGCTAGAGAGTTGACGCAGCAGTTAAGAGCGCTGCCTGTGCTTGCAGAGGGCCCGGGTTCTGTTCCCAGCACCCACATGGCAGCTAACTCCAGTTCCAGGCGAATCTGATGCCCTCTTCTGACCGCTGACGGCACTGCACAACATACCTGGGTTCAATCCCTGGGACCCACTTAGTGGAAAGAAAGAACAGACTCATGAAAGTTGTGCTCTGACCTCCACACATGTGCTGTGGCATTCGAGTGTCATGCCTCACTCATGCGATAAATAAAAGCTAGAGCTGGAGATGGAGAGATGGCTCAGGGGTTAAGAGCACTGGCTGCTCTTAAAGAAGACCCCAGTTCAGCTCTCTGCATCCACGAGTAGCTAACAACCATCTGAAGCTCCAGTTCCAAGAGGATCCAATCCCCTCTCCTGGCCTCTCCCAGCATTGCATGCCCAGGTGCACCTGCATACATATGCAGGCAAAATCCTTCAAACACAAAATAAAAATAAGTTAGTGTTTTTTTTTAAAGCTAGGGCTAGGATGGAGCTCAGTGAGAGAGCACTACCTAATATGCAAAATCCTAGGTTCTCTAGTGTTACACTCACACACAGAACAATGCACACACAGAGACACATACATAAAAAGACATATACACAGATATACATACACATACAGATACACACAAGCAGACACACACACCACACTCATGCACACACAGAATGGGTCACCAGGCTCATTTAAAATGGTCTACTGTAAAGCAACTGTTGTGTCCCATGTCTGTCATCCAGAGGCACTGACTGATGAATGTTCAGGGTCCACCTAATCTGCATAGCAAGTTCCAAGCCACCCAGAACTACATGAGACTTTATCTTTAAAAAAAATTCTAGAGGCTGGAAAGATGGCTCAGTGATTATAGAGCACTGGTTGCTCTTGCAGAGAACCTAGGTTCAGTTCCGTTACCAGCACCAACTTGGCAGCTAACAACCATCAGTAACTCAGCTCCAGGGGATCTGACACCCTCTTTTGGCCTCTGTAGGCATTGTACTATATACGTTGCACTTACATACATGTAGGCAAAATGCTCATAGACAAAAATAAAACAAGGTGGGATTGGAAGGTGGTGGTCTTTCTGAGACAGGGTCTTCCTGTAGCCCCAGCTGGCCTGGAACTCACTATATAGACTAGGCTGGCCTGGATCTCACAGAGATCCACCTGCCTCTGCCTTGCAAATGCTGGGATTAAAGGTGTAAGCCATCACACCAGGCCAAACAAAACATTTTAAAGTAAAAAAGGACTGGATGGAGTGGTGCACACCTGCACTCCAAGGCAGGATCACCACAAGTTGGAAGCCAGCCTAGTCTGCATGGTGAGTGCCAGGCCAGGGCTACATAGCAAGAATCTAGCCTCTTCAAAAACATAAGAGGAAAGAAATTACTTCCTTTTTTTCTGGGGCGGGGAGTGCCTGGCATGGGACACGGCCTCTCCACGCTGGGCTGCACTGTCATCTCAGGAGGTGACATGAATTTCAGTTACACAGTTAGCCGTACACATCTACAGGTCCTACATTCTCAGAGTCAGGAAGACACATTGGTAGAATCCTCACAAGGGTAAGAACTGTAGCTCTGATTTTGGTCCTGACCCTGGCAGCAAGCATGTGTCTAGCAAATTGTGAACACTCAATAGCAATTGGCAAGAATCAAAGGATTGAGCTAAAGATGTTGCTTAGTTGATAGAATGCCCACCTTGTAAGCATGAAGCCTTCAGTTCAATCCTAGCACCTCACAAATAGTGAATGGTGGCAGATGCTCGTAATCCCTGAACTTGGAAAGTAAAGACTGAGGTACTAGAGGTTTGAGGCCATCCTCAGTTATATAGCAGATTCAAGGCCAGCCTGGAATGCATGAGACCCTGTGTCCAAAAATGATGGGGGTTGGATAGGTGGCTCTGCTGGTAAAGTGCTTGCTGCATAAGCGTGAAAACTTGAGTTCAGATCCCCAGAACCCACATAGAAAGCTATGTGTGGTAGTGTACACCTGTAGTTCTAGCACTGGGGAATGGAGCAGGAGTGTCCTTGGGTCCTGCTGGCCAGCCAGGAATAGCCAGTGAACTCTGGGTTCCGAGAGAGACCCTGCCTCCGAAAAGAAGGTGGAGAGTGGGTGAGAAAGAGGCACACAAAGAAAGCCACGATGAGATACAACTTCATGGCGGTAATTGCGTATGTGTACATGCATGCATGTGCACATACTTGCAAGTATGTGATGGACCTCCTGACCTTCCCACTGTGACCTCCCGAGTGGTAGGGTTACAGGCATAGGCCACCACATCTCGCTGTCAAATAGCCATTTTTTTAATCAAACATTCTAACAAGACAATCCAAAGATCGACAGATTCCATATTTACCTTTTGAGGAGTGATGATGGGAAAATAGCATTTGTTTTCTATAATCATTGTGCCTAGACATTTCCGGTCTTGGTGAGTCTGACTGCTGGGTGGAGACCCGCAGGCGTGGCCATTGCTTTCCTCTGTGTGCTGGAACTGCCTTTCCTACGCTTGCTGCTCTGTTTCACAAAACACCAAAGAGCTGTGTCCCCAAGGTTGAGATTTGAAAAACTGTGCGGTTTCCATCTACGGCATTCCTAAGACGAACTGGCTTCTCTGATGCCTGCAGGAGCCTGGCCGTGAGCAGGATGGAGACTTTCCTGGTTTGCTGTCATTGCCTTGACTTGGATGGCTCCAGCTGCTTTCCCCATGATTGCTTCAGTAACACCAGAGACAATCCACTGGATTTCAAATGGCATTTAGGACCGTGGAAATGGCTCCACGGTAAAGTGCTTGCTGCACTAAACGTGAGGACCAGAGTTTGAGGCCCCAGCATCTACATAAATACTGAATGGTCATGGTGGCACACCCATATGGACACTAAGCAAGCTCCAGGTTCAGTGAGAGACCCTACTTCAAAATATAACATGGAAACTGGGTGTGGTGGCACCTTTAATCCCAGCACTCGGGAGGCTGAGGCAGAAAGGAGGAAAGGAAATGAAATCTGTGAGCAAGGGAGATAGAGAGATGGGAGGGCAGCTCACTCTCCTTTACTGAGCACATCACTCATAGAATGTTTTGCATCTTTTTCCTGTGCATGGAAACCCAGGACCTCTCATATTCGGGGCAAGTGCTGTACCCCTGGTTTGTGAATCTTGAGGAGTGGCTTCCACCTCTCTTGCTGACTACACGCCAAGGGTTCTAATCCACACTTCGAATGCAGCATCTCCGTGAGCCAGGAACACCAGGCTCAGAGAGGCTCAGCCAGCAACAGCTGAAACTCTTTAGCCTGCATTTGCTTTTAGTTGATGTAGCCCAGGCTGGTCTCAAGCTTATCATGTAGTCAAGGATGACCTTGAACTCCTGATCCTCCTGCTTCCACCTCCCAAGTAAGTCCTGGGATTACAGGTGTCTGCTATCATGCCTGGTTTAGTTGAGTTTAAAAATCACTGATTTGGGAGCATGGTATGGTGGCATGTGCCTGTAATCCCGGATTGTATAGCCTAGACAGCATACCAAGAGCTTGTCTCCAGAACCCAAAACGACCGTTTTTAGAGGTCACACAGCTGAGCACTTCATTATTGTTGTTCTTGAGCTTTGCTGCACCTGACTACACTGCTGTGTGGGTCAGAGGGATAATGGTTGCCTAGGTTACTTCTCAAGGACTTGAAGTCTGATTTTTTGGAAACTACTGATTCTTCTCTTAGACCTGGACACGTGTCCAATGGTGACTTCTTTGATTCGAGGGGCTGAAAACTCTGCCTTCAGATTGTGCTAAACCTCCATTTTCTGCATGTCTCCTATGGAGATTAATTAGGCATGCACAGGCGGCTGCAGCACCTCGCCTCTGGTCAGCACCTCAACTCACCATGCCTCTTTATCCCATAAATACCCCCCCATCCTGTCCTCAGGGAGGCAGATTTGAGTAATGCTCTCCCCTTTCCACGCTTGGCTGCCTCCTGAACAAAGCCTTTGGCTTTTGCAAACTTGGTCATTTCGATGATTGGCGTCCTGCCCAGCTGGCCTGGGTCAATGACACAATCAAATCCAGGAGCCTGTCCAGTGTTGCCTGATTTCAAAGCTTCTGCTCTTAACCACAGCGATGCCTGAATGTGTTTGCTGGCACAGATCAATCCAGTCATAAAGAGGAACGTAATTAAAGGAGGCTGGGCGTATAACTAGCAGTAGAGTGCTTCCATCATGCATGAAGCCCTAGGTGGAATCCACAATGCTTCTATCACCAGAGTTGTTCGGGTGAAAGCCTGGGTCCTGGCAGCCTAACAAGCTAGGCTTAGCCACTCATCCTCAGCAGGCCAATTAACCACACAATAGGGAAAAGGGCAAAGGATTTATTCAACGTGGCCATGTTGGGAAGAGCAACAAACCAAGTCCAGGAACCTGCCCCCTCTCCCATCCCATCTTCAGAATCCCGACAAGAGATTTAGGTTTAAATGGAGAGCCAGGGGCAGGGGCATACAAGCAGTCCCAGTGAGGGTGTGGGCCTGCCCACCACTGACCCATCAGAACCCTGTGAAAGCACCCCTGGGCGGGGAAGGAGAAGCTTGCTCTCTGGTCGGCACTAGGGCTTCAGGCTTCTGCCAGCATGGGCTTCCTGGGGAAGTTCCAGTTCCTTGGGTTTCAAGCGCCTCAGAACCAAAGGGAGGGACACACATGTCTCTTTATTATAATTATTCATACCCAGAAACTACTACTAATAATGAAAATTTCGTAAAGAAGTTCAAACCACTCAGGTGACTATGTGCATCTGCCTTTTACTTTCCAGGTGGGAAGATATGTCCCTGGTATTGAAATGTGTTTAGACTCACTGACCTGGGCCTGTGGGCTAGCAGCTAAGGGCAGGATGGTGTATAAAGGAAACAGAGTGGCTGGACCACAGTCACTAAGGATCCATGCCAGTGTCCCACAGATCCGCAACATCCCCATGGATGCCAGGCATAGACGACAGCCAGGGGCGGAGGGACACACCAGCAGGGCCCAGGTGTGCACCAATAATAATGAGACAATGGGGTTCCCTAGGCCTGGTCCCCACCCACGGGTCAGGGGCTGTGAGCAGTGGCTTCTCCCAGATGCTCAGCCCCAGCCTCCACCCTGAGAGGATGTAGTGGCTCCTATTGTTTTTGAAGGAGAATAACCCAGCAAAATACCAGGCAACAATCTTGCTACATCAGGCAAGCTTCTGGAATGTGTGTCTGGCCCTTAAACAATACTGCTTTAGCCTCATCTTTCACATCTTCCCTTTTGTATACACAAGGCTTTCCCTGATGTCTGGACCTCTGCTTGGTATGAATTCTTCCCATTCCCTGAAATTCCCTTTGCCTGGTGACTCCTACCCAATCCTCAGGACTCAGCTTGAACATACTCCTTTCAGAACCACTTCCTGTGGGCAGCCATCTCCAAACTGCCATTATACCAGTCATTGGACCTCCCTCCCTTAACCCCTGGGACAGGGTGTCCAAGGCTCATGAGGCAGGCAGGAGGCTCTCAGAGCTAACAGGCCAGTGGATCACATAAAAAATACTACTCCTAGGGGCTGGGAAGATGGATTAGTAGGTAAGAGTGTGTGGCAAACTTGCTACCCAAGTCTGAAGACCCAAGTTTGATCCCTAGGATCAGGAAATAGCAGGATGCAGAGGCATACTCCTGCAGTCCTAGCAGTCCAACGGAAGGAAGGCAGAGACGGAGAGGCTCACGGGCTCTGCCTCAAAAATAAGGTGGAGGGGGTGAATTGAGTCCTGAAAAGTCATCCTCTGACTTCCACATGTGTGGCGTAGTACACACATGCCCACGCTCACACACACAGACACACACACATACGTGTGGCGTGGTACACACGTGCCCATGCTCACACAGACATACACGCAAACACACACACAATAAATGAATCTTAAAAACAACAACCTGTTTGCCGGTGTGCTTGTGCAACCAGAGATGGAGAGATTCTAAAGAGAGGCTTGTGCCCCTCCTTCAGCTATCAGCTGTGGTCCCCGCAGAACTGGAATACTCCTAAGAATCTCATGCCAGAGGGAAAGGTTGACTCCTGGTGCCCGGGAGAGGAGGCATTAGTCTCCTAGAAACAAGATTTCACACACTTCAGCACTTAGAAAGTAGAGGTGGGAAGATCAGGTGTCGAAGGTCATCCTTGGCCTCATAGCAAGGATGGGCCAGCCTGGGCTATGGCAGATGTATGGAAGGTGCAAGTGTGAGAATGAGCATAGAGACACACACCTATAATCCCAGCACTGGGGAGGGTGAAGCAGGAGGGTTGTGCATTTAAGGCCAACCTGGGCTACATAGTGAGTCCAAAGCAAACCTTATCTACAGAGTCTCGAAAAAAAAAAAGTAAATTTGGGAGGATAACAAAAATGGTTGATTGGCCTAAGGGCTGTAACAACCCCAGCGCTTCACCTGTGCATCACGGCAAGTGTGTGTGTTTCTGTAAGTGTGCATTTGCGTGTGTGTTTCTGTGTATATATATTTGTATGCTTTTCTGTTCCCTTTCACACAGCATTCTCTAGTAGGATTTCTTGGTTGACTTGCTCTGTTCCAAGTAATCCTGCAGGGGTGCTGGAACCCTCTTCTGGTTCCTCTAGCACTCCCAGCTGTGCAGACAAGGAGGAGAGAAAGGCAGACCAGGAAATGTGCCCCTCGCTTCTGCCCACAGTCCATCTGCTGCAACTCTTTCACTTGACTGTGTAGGAAGTTGGAAACTGAAGTCTAGTGGTGTGCACTGGAAGGAGAGGGGACAGGGACTGTGACATCGTTCTGAACACTCTTATACAGACTCATTTGATCCTCACAAAAATCCCAAGATAGTTGCTGTTAACACTTGTTTTAAAGAAGAAATTGTACAGAAGGGTTACATGTCTGACTTAAGAAAGCTAAGCATGTATGTCTCGGGGCCAGGCCACAACCAAGGCAATCTGTCTCCAGGGTGTACCAACACTTTTGCCAGGTGCCTGCCTCTCTACAGACAATGAAAGGAAAGTCTCCAAAGCCAGATGCTGCTGCTACCTTGGGGAGGGTGCAAATGGGTCTCTTAGGATGAGAGCAGCAAATATGATCTATTTATTATCTAGTCTAAAAAAAATCAGAATAACACTACACTTTACTAATATGTAACATACAAATTGTCCGGAGCATCTTCCCTCAACAGAGGGTCAATTGTGTAAATCCATATTAGTACAAGTTAATACTGCTCTGACTTTCTCAAAGAACAAACAGCTATCAGTTGCAGTGCTCAGAGAAGTAGAACTGTGCCCTAAGCACTTTTGTTCTAACTAATGGTCACAGATTGGGAGAGTTTAATCCAGCATGCAGGAGGATCAGAAGTTCAAGGTCATCTTCAGTCACACAGCAAGTTTAGAGCCAACCCTATCAAAAAAACAAACTGGGTCCAGAGAGATGGCTCAGTGGTCAAGAGCACTGGCTGCTCTTGTAGAGGACTGGAGTAAGGTTCCCAGCACCCATATGGCAGCTAACAACCATCCTGTAATTCCAGTTCCAGGGGATTCGACGCCCTCTTCTGACCTCTGTGGGCATTGCACTCATATAGCGCACATATGTACATGCAAGCAAAGCATACACATATAAATAAATGGAGAAAGAAAGATTAAAAACCAACCCAAACGAAAAAACGATTCAAGCCGTGCACGAAACACTGGACACCAAAACCTGGCACAGCCTCTCCAATGCCACAGCCTCCCAACGCAGGCCCGGATCGCCCCGGCCGCAGAGAGGGGCGGGGCTTTGTGACCACGCCCCTCCGTTTCCCCGCCTTCCTGGGGTTGATGAGTACGTTGTCTCGCATTGTGATTGGAGACGAGCGATTGGGTAAAGTTTCCGCCCCTCTCCCGACAGCCAGCTCCGATTGGCTAAGGTGCCGCGGCGCGGGGTGATGGCGTCACCCGCGCTGTGACGGAGAATGCGGGCGCGGGGGTTGGGCCGGCGCTTCTCCGTGCCAGGGGCGCTGAGTACCCGGGTGCCCTGAGACGTGGGGCCGCGGGCTAAGCACCAGGTCCGGGCTTGACGTGGAGACTCAGCAAGCACCTGGGCGCAGCCGCTAGCTCAGTTAGAGGAAACCGCGCCGTCCGCCTTGTTTTCTGAGACTGGGTTTCCGAACCCGGGGTCCCTGTCTCGGCTACATGGCACGTCACAGTGCTTTTTACGTGGGTGCTGGGGACTGAGCTCCGGTTCACATGTTTGCACTGCAAGCCGTTTACCCACTAAGCTCCCTCCCTAGCCCTACTGCGGAGGTTTTCGAGCGAGGGTGCTGGAGGCAGCAAATCAAAAGGCCAATCGGTGCTGGCCATGGTGGTGCCCGCCTGTAATCCCTGCACTCAGGAGGTAGAGACAGGCGGACCTCTGTGAGATCAAGGCCAGACTGGGGTACATAGCAGTTCTAGGCCAGCAGTTCTAGGGGCTCACAGTGAGACCCTGCCTCAAAAAGCAGGCCAATCGCTGACAGCGAGTCCTGCTGGCTTATTACCCCATCTCCGGAGTCAAGAGAAGGACTTCCGGCCAACGGAGAAAAATCCCGGAGGATTGTGACCAGCAGAAGTGTCTGCAAAACAATATAGTACTTGTGGGGAAATAAACCTTGCCCTAAAGATAATTTATTCCTTGATATCGAATGAGCGTATCGTCATGAAGTTGTCAAAGTTAAATGGAAGAAGAAATCTATTACCACGTTTTCTTGGATCAAGATTTGTTATCTGGACTGGAGATGTAGCTTAGCCGGTACAGTGCTGGCTTAGCCTCCGCAAAGCCATACGTTCTACACCTAGCATTACATAAACTCAACATTCAGCCGGTGGAGGCAGGAAGATCATAAGTTTATTGCCATTTAGCTACGGTAGCCAGTTCGAGGCCTGTGATACATGAGACCCTACTTCAAAAACAACAACAACCAAAAAGAACACAGAAATTTAGCAGTTCTAAGTGCTGGGAAATCTAACATGAGCTTCCAGTAGGTTCATCGGCCTCAGTCAACCCCAGCCAATATCTTGACTGTGACGCCTGAGAACTCTTGACCCTCCCCCCAAGTCATTTCTAAATCCCAGCCCCACAGAAACTGTATGAGGCTGTAAATGGTTATTGTTTCAGAGGCTAAATTGGGCAATAATTTATTATGTAGCAATAGGTAACTAAGCACAGTTGGTAGAAAGAAACAGGAGCTGGGTATATTGGCTCACACTTAAATCCTACCACTCAGGAGGCTGAGGCAGGAGGATCAGAGTTCAAAGTTCTCCTCAGGTACATAGTGAGTTCCAGGCCAGTCATGGGCTACATGTGTGTGCGTGTGGACGGGGGGAGCTGGGGCTGGACAGTTGGTTTAGTAGTTAAAAGCATTGGCTGCTCCTACAAAGGACCTGAGTTTGGTTCTCAGTACTTACATAGTGGCTAATACTGGTCCGTAATTCCAGTTCCAAGGGATCTGATACTCTCTTCTGGCCTCTGTGGACACTGCACACACGTAGTGCACTTACATACATGCATGCAAATACTCATACACATAAAAATAAAATTTTAAAAGAACTTTGATGTATTTATATTTTATGACCTCATTAAATTTAACTTTTTAATCCTAATGATGTTTGTATAGATTCTTTCCCCCTCCGTGTGTGTGTGTTTGGCCTTGAACTCCTGATCCTCTTGGCTCTGCTTCCCAAGTGCTGAGATTACAGGTATGTAACACCATGCCCCACCTGGATTTTCTATGTAAACAATTATGTCGTCTACCAAGAGAGGGTTTGGTTTCTTCCTTTCCACTCTGTAGACTTCATTTGCCTACAGAATTGTGTCATCCATATCAGACATCCTTTCCTCTTTTGATCTTAGGGGAAAAGGGTTCAGTGTTACAGCCTTGGGTATTGGCTCCAGACCTCCACCGTCAGCTGCCTGTGCTGCCCTCCCCCGCCTCCCTCGGCAGCTGATCTCTCGATAACACACCTTCTTAGGCTTGCAGGCTGATGGATCCTAATTGCAATGCTAAGGAGGGCCACAAGGGGGCACCACAAGGTTGAGCTTTGTTCGATTTAGAGCTGCCTGTCTGAGCACAACCCCCGCTCCCCGAGCTCTAAAGATATCAAGAGAAATCCGGCATAGTGGCGCGGCCTTTAATCCCAGCACTTGGGTAGCTGAGGCAGGTGGATCTCTGTGAGACTGAAGCCAGCCTAATCTACATATGAATTCCAGGCTAGCTGTGGCTGCAGGGAGACCCTATCTCAAAGAGACCGAAAAACAAAACAAAACATATGAAGGCAGGTGGCCTGGGCTCTCCAGGTTCTCAGCACTAGCATAAAGCCTGGCACAGAAAGGAGCTCCGGAAATGTTCGTTGAGTGATGTGAGTATCATCTAGATTCAGGAAGTGGAGGCAGGAGGATTGCAAGTTTAAGGTCAGCCTAGGCTATATAAGCAAGACTGTTGATACTTGATATCAAAACAAAAGTTCACTCGGACCTGATGTGGGGTCCCCTGTGGCTGTGTGGCAGGATAGGAGACAGGGCAAACGGTGCTGTTCCTAGACCCTGTGGGAAGAGAGGTATGGAACAGCCAAGGCCCAGTTTCCTAGAGCCTGGGTCCCACCTTCATCATTTTCTGAGGCTGGGTCTTACTGTGCACCCCTGGCTGGCCTGGAACTCCCTATGTAGACCTGGCTGGCCTAGAACTCATAGAGATCTGCCTGCCTCTGCTTTCCCAGTGCTGGGATCAAAGGCGTGGCCACCATGTCCCACCTACCTTCACTTTTGGCTTTAGAGCAACTACAGAAGAGAGACTTGTACTCCAGGAGGGAGAAGGCAAAGATGGCAGTGCCATGGGCGAGGAGAACAGGGTGCCCTGTGTGAGCTGTGTGCAGGTCATCCCAAGGAGGGACATGCTGGCCAAGGCTGAAGGATACTGTAGTCAGCCGGGCTTCAAGGATGTGGGTCTCGGCAGCTGGAGCACCGCCAGCAGCCTTCTGTTTCCTGAACAGCTGGGGACAAAAGTGTCCAGGGCTTCAGCCCTCCCTGACACAAGGACAGCTCAATGGCCCACTGGGATCGCATCCAAGGTGACAAAGTGGCCAGGGATTTCTAAGCTGTGGACCCAGCATTCCGTGTAGGTAGTCAAGCCCATCTGTGTTTATTCTAACAGGTCACAGTTAGACTGTAGGTTACTCAAGATGACAAAAATGCACTGCTGTGGGTTCGAAGTCAGCTCAGTAGAGAGAAGCAGCAGATCTGTCCATCTGTCAGTCCATTGAGAACTGTTCATCTGTCTGTCCATCCATTCTGCAAATATTTACAGAACACCAACTAAGCCCCAGGCTCTGTTCCAGGCACTGGGGCTTCAGCAGAGGACAAGCAGACATTCCAGACGGGGTGACAGCACGGGAACAAATCAGTACACAGTGCCGGAGAATGCCGGGGACCTGTGGAGGTGGCAGCCAAGGGACGATGCCCCTAGGGGCTGGTGTTGGAACTGACACCTGCATCCAGAGATTTGAGCCTTGAGAGAACTGGGGATTTTGCTTTCTTTTTTAAAAAATTTATTTACTCATTATTTATTATTTTTATTTTCTGTGTGTGAGTGTATTGCTCGCATGTATGTACGTGCACCCGTGTCATGCAGTGCCTTTGGAAGCCAAAAGGGGGTATCGGATACCCTGGAACTGGATTTACAGATGGTTGTGAGCCACCGTGTGGGTGCTGGGAATTGAACCTAGGTCCTCTGCAAGAGCAGCCAGTGCTCTCAACTGCTGAACTCTCTCTCCAACCCCTTGCTTTCTTTTTAAATTGAGATTATTTTATGTACACTGCAGGCTAAAGGAAATATGTAAGAGAAATCATATAAATTTTTGTCTTACGTTAAGAAAAAGGGGTCAGATGGGCATTGGGGTATACATCTTTAATCCTAGGATTTAGGAGGCAGAGGTAGGTGGATTGTTATGAGACTGAGGCCAGCATGGTCTACATAGAGAGTTCAAGACCAGCTAGTGAGACCCTGTCTGAAAAAAAAAAAAAAAGACAAAAAGGAGGCCAAAGAGATGACTGGGTCAGTAAAGTACTTGCCATACATACAGGAAAAGCTAAGTTTCAATCCCCAAACCCAGGTAAAAGCTGCGTGCTGTGCTGAGTGCTGTGGCCTATGTCTGCAAGCCCGGCACTAGGGCCAGGGCAGAGACAGGCAGATCCCTCATGCTGGATAGCCACCTAGTCTAACCCAGCTGGTGAGCTCCAGGTTCAGGGAAAGACCCTGCCTCAAACGTTAAGATGGAGCTGGGTATGGTGGCACACACCTTTAGTTCCAGCACTTGGAAGGCAGAGGCAAGCGGATCTCTGTGAGATTGAGGCAGGCCGGGTCTACATAGTGATTTACTTCCAGACCAGCTGGAGCTTCAGGGAGACCTTGTCTCAAAAAAAGACCCTAAAAACAATTAAGATGGAGGGCAACTAACTGAAGAAGATATTTGATGCTGACATCTGATGTCCATACACATGTGCACACTCTTCTGCACACACATACATGCACACACACATACATGAACAGGTACATACACCACATACACACAAACACACGAACATAAACCACATTTACAAAGTTAGGAAAAAGACTGTGCCATTTATTTATTTATTTTTTTTGAGACAGGGTCTTACTATGCAGAGCAGGCTGGCCTTGAACTGACAGAGATCTGTCTGCCTCCGCTTCCTGAGTGCTGGCACTAAAGGTGTGCAACACCACACCCAACTGCAATTTAGAATTTGAATAAGAGACATTGATACCAACTCCTGAGGTTCTATTATCATTGTTACATTTGCTGTCTTTAGTGTATTGCAAGAACTGAGTTTTAGGGTCTGGAGAGATGGCTCAGCAGTTCAAAGCATTGACTGCTCTTGCAGAGGACCCTGGTTCAATTCCCAGCACCCACATGGTGGCTGACAACCATCCATAACTCCAGTTCCAGGGGATCCCACAACTTCCTCTGACCTCCATAGGCACTGCATGACATGGGTGCACTTACACACATGTAGCATAACACTCATACAGATAAAATAAAAATAAAGATTTTTTTAAAAGAACTGAGTTTTAGCTTGGTCAGGATGCTGTAATAAAGTGCCACATGCTGGGCGGCTTAAACAACAGAAATGTATTTTTACAGTTTGGGAGACCAAAGTGTGCTCAGGTTTCAGCCCCTCTGAAGGTCAGAAGAAGGACTGTCTATGCCACATCCTTTCCCTGCCAGCCTCAGGCCGTCATTCATTGGCTGTGGATGTGGCACCACCACCCTCCATTGGCACGGGCCACCCTCACCCTGTGCTCCACACCCTCTTCTCTCTGCACCTGGCTGCCTCTGTCTCCCCATACATGTATGTGTGTAGGTGGCTCAAATGTGTGCATGCAGGGGGCCCAGATTAATGTCACCTCTCTCCCTTGATGTCCCTCCATCTTGTTTGGGGGGTAGGGTCTCTTGGTGAACCTGGAGTTCACTGTTTCAGCTAGACTGGCCCGTCAGCAGGCCCCCAGGATCCTCCTGTCCAGAGCTGGGTCACAGACGCACGCTGTTGTACCTGGCTTTTCCTTGGGTGCTGGGAATCTGAGCTCAGGTCCTCAGGTTTCCATGGCAGGCACTTTGCCCACTGAGCATCTCCCCAGCCCTGACTTGACTTCTTTTAAAAAAAAGGTCATCATTTTCGTTTCTTCTTCTTTTTATGTATATGAGCGTATTGCTTGCGTGGAGGTAACTCATGTCATGCCCTCGGAGGTCAGAAGCCCCTGGAACCGGAGTTAGGATGGTCATTAGCTGCCATGTGGGTGCTGGGAACTGAATGTGGGTCCTCTGCAAGAACAGCCAGTGCTGTTGACCACTGGGTCATCTCTCTACCCCTTGACTTGTTCTTTTTACTGGTACAAGGACTCGAACTCTGGGCCTGGCATATACTAGGTGAACTTTCCACCACTGTAGCCAAACCTCAGACATGTTTCCTTTTGTTTTTAGACATTATTTTTGTGCATGTGTGTGTGTGAGTGTGGACACACTCTGTGTCAAGGACATTAGCTGCCGGCCGGGCACCAGGAATGGAAGCCCAGGCCCTCTAGAAGAGTCATAAATGTTCTTACACATGAAGCCATCTCTCCAGCCCCCTGGGGACATTTCTCATTCAAACTACCACAGAGTTATGCAATTTAATCCCTAAAATGACTGGGGAGCAGTGAGCAGGCTAAACTCTAAAACTCTATCACCTGCCACTCCTGTGCCTCAGATCCTGACGGAGGCAAAGGTGGATGTGGATGGCTGGTCTGGTGAGTCTGCCAGGAGTCCCTGTGCATCACAAACAAGCTGAGATGTAGCCCCGGCTAAGGAACTCAGATTCCTTAGAGAAAGACAGCTGCAGCTAGGCTAGCTTCCCAGGTGTGGAAACTGCAGCTTAGGGAATGTGGCTAGCTTCAGGCCACAGGGAGTGGGATCAAGGCTAGGCCTCAGCTTAGATGGGCTTGGCTGAAGCTATCCTCCATGGCCACATAGGCCACCATGTAAGTACGGACTCTTTTTTAAAAATTATATATTATTTATTATTTTTATTTTATGTGTATGAGTGTATTACCTGCATATGTGTAAGTACACGTGTTGTGCAATGCCCACAGAGGTCAGAAGAAGGTGTTGAATCCCCTGGAACTGGGGCTACAGGCGGTTGTTGGCTACCATGTGGGTGCTGGGAAAAGAACCCAGGTCCTCTGCAAGAGCAGCTAGTGCTCTTCACCACTGAGCCATCTCTCTAGCCCCAGGCCCAGGCTCTTTGCTAAGCACCTCACTGATCATGACACTATGTCTCTTTGCCTCCTGCCTCAGACTCCACTCCAGCCTCCAAAGCCTTGACGGGCATGGGTCTTTACAGCCTCTCCCATCCTTCAAGGGCTCTGCTCCCCTTTTCAGGTGGAGGCCTCCCTGGGCACTGGACCTAGATGCACACGCCTCCTCCTGTTCCTCTCCCTAGCACCTACCCCCAAGGTCTCATGGTCCCTTTGCAGATGAGGACTATAGAGTTCAGAAAAGTTGTGGTTTGTCCACAATGAAGGGACAAGACCCTTGTGGATGTTCAAACCAGCCTGTCTTATCTTCTGGATCCCAGAGGGAAGGGGGGGGCGGGTTCTGTGTCTCATTTTCACTGGCTGTGCTGGTCCATACATAAGAGAGGCTGAGAGTTTAGGTGATCAGAAAGAAGGACTTTGGGGGCTGGGAATATGTCTCAGTCAGTACAGAGTTTTCCCTGCATGTATGAAGTCCCCAGTTCCATCTCTCCAGGCATGGTCACACACACCTTTGATCCCAGCACTTGGGAGGCAGAGGCAGGAGGGTCAGGAGTTCAAGGTCATCCTCAGCTAAATAGAGAATTTCAGACCAGCCTATGCTACAAGAGACCCTGTTTCAAAAAGGCCAAAAAAATACAGAAAAAAGAGAGAGATTTAGAGAAGGGAAACAAATAAAGAAAACATTTCCCTTTCAACTTGAGCAAGGTTCACTGCAATAACACTCTGTGAACACTAGAGGGCGACCTGGGACAGAAACCCAGTCAAGACTGCTCAGAAGACAAGGTGTTTGGCTGCCCAAAGAGATAGGACAATGGTGACAATTTGTCCTTCCCTGGGCTTGCCCTTTGTGACAGAACCTCACTGTGTCCTCACAGCAAACCCAGAAACCAGGAATTCCAGTAATATTCATTTAACAGTCCATGAAACCAAGGCCCAATATTAAGTGATTCTGCCAAGTCACACTGGAAACCAGAGCCAGAGGCTAAACTTGGCTCGGACCTTAAAGCCCCAATGTTGGCCACCTGCTCTCTCCTTCATGCTGATGAGCCCATTCCGGACTGAGTCCCTTCCAGGTGGTTCCCTTAAGCTCTGAGAGATCTACGCAGTCCTGCTTAGAGGTGGGGAGGGGGTCCGTCCCCATGACTGCTTCTAGAGAGAATAGACTGGGGCGGCATGAGAGGGGGTGATGAGGAGGGACTGCGGAAAGAGCCAGGGACTGTGGGGAGGGAGATCCCAGTCCCTGGGCTGGAAGTCCTTCTGGCTGGTCCCTGAGTGCACTAGCCACTGGGAGCCTGCCAGGGTTATTAATATCCTGCTGAGTCAGGGGGCTCTTGAGTTGCAGCATCACAAGACATGGAGGCCAAGTGTAGCAGGAACACGCTTGACTCCAGTGTGCTCTCTCCCGCGTCCGCACCGCCCTCCTCCCTCTGGGCCCTCGGGTCTGGCTGTGGTGCCATTTGCGGAGATCATCACCCTATGGAACTGTCACCAGTGTTTCCAAGTGCCCTGGAGCTAAGGTTCCACAACTGATCTTCCCCAGACTGCTTTGCCGAGGGCCTGTGATGTGTTCAGCCCTGTCCCAGAGGCGTAGGATTCTGCAGCTGTGTCACAGGGCTTGCCTCCTGCCTGCACAGGGCCCCAGCCCCAGCTGACTGAGCTCTACTGGGACCTGTGTTATGTAGACCAGGCTGGCCTCATCTTCTGAGTGCAGGGATCAAAGTTGTGTGCCACCACACCCACCTCTTATTTTTTAAGGTAGAATCTTACTGTGTAGCTCAGGATAGCTCCAAACCTGTGATCCTCCTGTCTCAGCCTCCCCTGAGCTGAGAGTCCAGGCCTGTGTCCCCTAGCCCAGCAACACATGGCACCTATAGGACCGATCTAGGAATCAGTGGATTCGTCGCGAATCTCACACCTGCTCTGCCTCTACTTCCTTACCCTCCTGGCGCCTCGCACTTGAACCTCTGGATAGGCTCTCCCTCTCCCACCGTCCATGCATGGCTCCACCAAGGCTGAGCTCCCTGTGCGTGGAGTCCAGATCTGGGCCCCTTTCTCACTTCTGACAGTGGCTGTGGAGTGGGGCTTCAGCTTCAAGTCCCCAGCCGAGCTCTTATCAGTCAGTGCCAAGCATCCCTGAGAGCCTGGGACGGGCAGCCCACTCCGTTCCCCAGCCCCTCACAAGCCCTGTTATCAGGAGATACATTCCAAGTGGGGCTCTTTCCTCCTGCTCTGGGTAAGATAGTGCTCTGAGCCTTCCGGTCAAGTGGGAAGGGGGCATGGGGTGGAGTGGGGGTGGGGAAGAGGTTATCAAAGTGGGAAGCCCCAGTGTGGGCTGGGTCTTCAGCCTAAGAAAACACCGTGCAGGCCTTCAGCCCAGAATGACTGGCTTAGGAAGTAACCGTTGGTTGGGCTGAGCCAGAAGGCTTCACGTCTGCTCCTTGGAGGAGCCAGGAATGGCTCCCAAGGTCTGGGAGGAGAGTCCATAGCACCTTTCTCTGTGCCTTGGCTTTAAGTCAGTACCTGAGCTGTGGGAGGACTTGAAGCACAGCCAGTGAAGGAACAGAGGACTCAGATTACATGTGATATATATATATATATATATATATATATATATATGGAGAGAGAGAGAGAACCAGTGGCCAAGCATGATGGCACACACTTTTAATCCCAGCACTTGGGGTAGAGTCAGGCAGATCTCTGTGTCTTCAAGTCCAGCCTGGTCTACATAGAGTTTCAGACTATCAGGGTTATATGGTGAGACTCTGTCTCAAAAACAAAAACAAAAGCCAGTGGCAGAAGGTCCACATTCCACACATGGTCTATCTACTTAGTCACAGTTAGCCTTCCAGACCCTGCCAGGCACTATGTACTTTTGTGAAGACCATAGATCCTTGGCTCTGACTTTCCAGCTCTCAGGAGACCAAAAGAAGATGAAGGCTCAATCCAGACAGGCACACAGGGGCCACAAGACACAGAGGACTTCTAAACCAGCCAATGTGAGCATAGTCTGCCATGGCTGGACTTGAAACCCAGGCATTCAGCGCCGGAGTGAAGAGGTGGAACAGGGAACCAGTCTGCTAGCACTGCGATGGACAAGGATACTGGAGGACAGATTCCCATGGCAACACCGGTGTGGAGGGACACTTCAGCTGTGAGCAACTTGAAGGATGTGAGTGGCACTGGGCTAGCTTGGTGCTTTAACTCTGAGCCTTGAACAGACATCCGGTAACAGGCAAACACTAAGCAAGTTCTCTCTGAAGGGCAACACCATGGCTGAATGGGGGCCCAGGATCACGGCAGAGCCATGATCTCACAGACAGATGAATTATACACCAAAGCAAGTGAAGAAGTGAGCTTCGTCAAAGACTGCAGATACCAGATCACTCTGATTCAGAACATGTAACACCGATGCCAAGACATCAAAAGGCCAGGGGATGAAGCTGATGAGAGGAGCCAGGTGTGGTGGCACATCCCTCCCAGCATTGGGAGGCAGAGGCAGGCAGATTTCTTTGTGATCAGAGGCTGGCCTCCTCTGCATAGGGAATTCTAGGCCAGCTAGGGCTACAGGGAGGCTCTGTCATAAAAAGCAAACCAAAACAAACAAAAAACAGAAACAAAACCACCACTACCAACAAAGCTGATGGGAGGGACTCAGGAATGGACAGATGTGTGCCCGTACATGTATGTGTCTGTATTTGCACATGTATGCCTAGGAGTGTGGAGGCCAGAGGTCGACCCTGGGTGTGTTGTTCCTTATTTGTGTGTGTGTGTGTGTGTGTGTGTGTCTGGTCTGTGTATGTGTGTTCACATGTGTAGGCACATGTGTGAGTACACATGCACATATGTGTAAGTACACATGTGGAGGCCCCAAAATTGATGCTGGAAACCTTCCTTGATAGCTTTCACCTTGATAGGTTCACGATATTCTCTGAGGCAGGAGCTCTCAATCAAACCCAGAGCTTATAGATAGGGCTAGTCTCACTGGAGATCCCCAGGCTCTGACGTCTGAGATTGGAATTACAGGGGCTGCCATGCTTGCCCAACATGAGTGCTGAGCCAATCCCTAGTCTCTCACTGAACTTACTAATAAGGCTAGGCTGGCTGGCCAGTGAGAGCGCTGGCTGCTCTTGCGCAGGACCTGGGTTCAGTTCCCAGCACCCACGTGGCAGCTAACAACCATCCATAACTCTAGTTCAAAGGGGTTCCAGTGCCTTCTTCTTCCTCCAAGGACACTGCAAGACACGGATCCACTTGCATACATATAGATAAAACAGTTATACACAGAAAATAAAAGTAAATGTGCGCCACCATGCTAGCTTTTTGACATGGGTTCTGGGGATCAGAGTCAGGTCCACAGGCTTGTACAGCAAACACTTTACCATGTGTGTTTGAAACATAAACATCAATAGAATTTCTAGAAGCAAAAAAGCATATTTATAATAAAACACACAGATGTAATCTGGCCAGTTAGATGAGACTCACTACGAACCGAAACAAGGGAAGCAGAAGATGGGTTTGGCTTGTTCTCAGAATGCAACAGAAACAGAGAAGGAAAAGGAAGCTGTGAGAGCAGATGCAGAGGCCAGAATGGAAGGGAAGACATCCTCAGGATGATCCCAGCACAGGTCCTGCCTCCCTCTGCAGGAAGTTCTAGAGAATCCACTTCAGGAAGAAGGGGCATTCGGGACCCCAGGAGGACTGAGGATGAAGAGGAACGGTAAATAAGAGGTATCTTAAACACACATCGCACAGACTAGCACCTGGGATTTAACAAATAAGCAAACACTCCCGAATTACTGGATGGTTTATATGTGTCAGATGTGGGTGGCGAGAAGCTAAGACCTTTCATCGTTTGGGAAGGAAACTGACATTTGTAGAGCTTCAATCTCGTCAAGTAAATATATGCATTAACTTTTTTTTTCCAGGCGAGGTCTCATGTAGTCCAGGCTAGCCTCAAACTTGCTATGTCGCTGGGAATGACCTTCAATTCCTGTTCCTCTCGCCTCCACCTCATCAGTGCAACTACTGCTAACTGAGCTCCATCTCCAGCCCAAACTAAAAACTAAATTCAAGAATGATCAAGGGAGGAGAAAAAAGGAAAAAGAAAAAAAAAACATGGCAGAAACAAGTCCAAGTAGATTTGTAATAATAACAACCATAAGTAGATGAAATCTATCAGTTCAGCGCATCTCAGGCTGGATTGTAGGGGGAAAAAAAGTTTAATGAAATTCAGAAGAAATTCCCCCAAACTTAAAAGTTTGGAAAGGCTGAAAACAAAAGGGTGAGAGAAATACAAGTGAAGACATATGTGTCCTATCATTCAGGAGTATTATCGCCAGGTGTGGTGGTGGCACACCCTTTAATCCCATCCCTCTGAATTCTGGAGGCAGAGGCAGGGGGATCGCTCTGAGATCAAGGCCAGCCTGTCTACATAGTGAGTTCCAGGCCAGCTGGAGCTACAGGGAAACCCTGTATTAAAAGAAAAAAAGAAAGAAAGAAAAGAAGAATAGAAAATAGAAAAGTAGAGAGAAGAGGGCCAGGCCAGAGGGCTCAGCATGGAAAGGCGCTTGCTGTCAAGACTAACAACCGGAGTTCAATCCTTGAGACCACATGGTGGAAGAAGAGAACCAACCGCTAAAGATTGTCCTCTGACTTCCAAGGAGCACTGTGACATGTCTACACATGCACACACACAAAAGAAACAAATGTGAAAAATTAAAAGCAAATGGGCCAAAGAACAAGAAAGAGGAGCTGGAGGATATGTTCAGTGGTGGCACACAAGGCCATACGGGTTCAGTCCCTAAGACAAGGAGGAGAGAATAGAAAAGATATACGCAAGCCCGTGGGCGCAGGCCTGTCATCTTAGCTTCTTGGGAGGGGAGGCTGAGACAGGAGAATCAAAACCTCAGAACCTCCATGCCTGCCTGGGTTACAGAGTCTGAAGCTTGCCTGTCCAATTTAATGAGATCCTATCTCAAAATAAAAATTTTAAAAAAGGGCTTAGGATAGAGCTCAGTGGTAGACTTCCTGCCCAGCATGTAGAGGACCCTAGGTTTGATCCTCAGCACCATACACACACTAAACAAATAAATAAATAAGCAAAGTAGAAGATCAAACTCAAATGAAACTGCTTCCACTGCACAGGGAATATTATATATTAAAAAAAAAAACCACAAATGAGCCTGCAAATGCTTTTTTGTTGTTGTTTTGTTTGTTTTTGAGACAGGGTGTCCCCTTAGCTCCAGCTGGCCTTGAACTCACTTCATAGATAGGCTGGACTCGATCCTACAGAGACCCACTTGCCTCTGCCTCCTGAGTGCTGTGACTAAAGGCTTGAACCACCATACCCAGCCTCTGGAGCATAAACTTTTAAAAGAATATTCTCTTTAAAAATTATCAGCTGGGAGCCAGGAGAGATAGTTCAGTGTTTAAGAGCACTGACTGCTCTTGCAGAAGACCCAGGTTCGATTCCCAGCACCCACATGGCGGCTAACACTGGTCAGTAACTCCAGTTCCAGGAGACTCACCACCCTCTTCTGACATCTTCAGGCACTACATGACATGGGTGCAAGCAATACACTCATACACAGAAAATAAATTTTTTTTTTTAAATTATCATCTGAGTGTTGTAGATCTCTGTGAATTCAAATCCAGCCTGGTCTAGATAGTGAGTTCCAGGCCATCCAGGACTACATAGTGAAACTCTGCCTCAAAACAAACAAATAAAAGCAAATAAAAAAGAAAAAGAAAGAAAAGAGACCCTCACCAAATTGGCCTGTTGACACTTCATTGTGAACAGGGTAGAAGAAGGCAATCAGGTCCTTACCTGAGATTCCAGCCATGCCCACGTCCTGCCCCTGCCCCAGTGTGCATAATCCTGCTCATGCTGCACAAGGTCTCAGGCTGTGCTGGAGTGCACTGGAGGCGGGAGGTTGACAGAGTGGGGACCATGGTCCCGCGGCTTCCAGGAGGTCCACCGTGCTGGGTGGACTGGTGACGCAGCTTCCCGGGTCCGCATACTCCTATGAATAATCTTGGTAAACTCATTGGTACAGCAAGCTGGATTTGGGTGGTATCCTTCAAAACTGTGACAAAACACTCTGACCGATACCAACTTGGGGAAGAAGGAAGGGTTTATTTAGCTTATATCTCCCGGGTCACAGTTCATCACTGAGGGAGCCTAAGGTAGGAACTCAGCAGGAGCCTTGAGGCAGGAGCTGAAGCACAGGCCATGGAGGAACGCTGCTCACTGGCTTGCTCCCCTGGCCCAGGCTCAGCCTGCTTTCTTATATAATTCAGAAAACCTGCCCAGGAATGGCACTGCCCACAGTGGGCTGGGCCCTCCCTCATCATTCAACAATCAAGAAAATACCCCAGAGACATGGCCACAGGCCAGTCCAATGGAGGAAATTCCCCAGTTGAGGCTCCCTCAATCCAGTGCGTCAAGTTGACAACTGAGCTATCCAGCACAGGTGGAATTATTTTTGGGGCTGTTGTTGCCCTCTCTATCGTGGGTGAATAGAAATGACTCCAAAGTGTCAAAGAAACGGGATGAACTGATCCATAGGTGAATCTCACCAAGTTCCATGTCAAGAAATTCCAGAGAGTCAGGGCTGGGTGGTTGGTATCGAAACAGTTCAGAATGTTTGTAAGTCAAAAAGTAGGTCATAAAACTGCAGAGAATTATTGCCTTTTGTTGCTGTTATTATTCAAATTTTTTCTATAAATGCAGAGAGAGAGAGGGAAAAAAAAGACTGGAAAGGGTCAGCCAAAAAAAGAAAAGAAAAGAAATAGAATTTGTGCGTAACCAAAACACATAATAATCAGGGAAACAGATCATGTCTTGAAGGAGTTCACCCTGTTCCTCCCAGGGCTCTCAAGAGACTCACTGCGCATCTGGAGGCCCAGGGCACAGGCTGCTAGAATTCCTGTCTCTAAGTGAGGCAGAGGAGGTGACCCCAGTCTTGTGGGAGGGGCATCCTCCCCCCAGGAGCTCCCTGACCTCAAGCTCGCTGCCATGTGTCTGCCACACCACCTGCGTGGGTGGGGCATGGGATTTCGCATGCTGCCTGTTCTCTTGTTCTATAGTGGGAGCAAATCCCCGTGGAGCAGAGGCCAAAGGGGCCACTTGGGGCTCTAGATGCTTCTCCCACCCCAGCTGAACGTCCCTCTGCAGGCTCGGCCCCTGGGTGGAGTTCCGGGGGCCAGAGCTACGGCTGCCAGACTGCACAGCTGGGCTGCTGGCGGAATGTTATTCCTCTTCTACTGGAAACTCTTTCCTTTCCCACCAGCAAGCCTCGTTTTGGGATCAGGTTTCTTTTCTTTCTTTTTTTTTTTTTAATTACCTTTTTTTTTTTACATTTATTTATTTAGTTATTTGTGTGTGTGTGTGTGTGTGTGCATGTGCGCACCTGTGCACAAACATGTCATGGCACATGTGTGGAAGTCAGAGGACAACTTTCAGGAGTCAGTTCTCTCTTACTGTGAGAATTCGGGGCATTAACTCAGGTCATCAAGTGTAGCAGCAATCACCTTTACCCTCTGAGCCATCTCTCTCCAGCCCTGGGACCAGATTAAAAGCTGTAACTAGATGCCTGAGGTTGTGTGGGACCAGGGAGAAGCCAGGGATCCAATAACCAGCTGGATTCCAAAATTATCCTGGTAAAATAGCTGGGCCTGGTGACCCTGGTGGCTTCCTGAACTTTTATGAGCGTGATATATGCTTGTGAGGGTTGTCAGAAAAAAGATACAGGACATTTGTGCCCAGGAGGCAGTTCAGTTGGTAGAGTACTTGCTTAGCATGCAAGAGGCTCTCGGTTCCATCTCTAGCATTGCATAAACCAGGCGTGGTTGTGGTGGTACATGCCTGTAATTCCAGCACTCCAGAGCTGGAGGCAGGAGGATCAGAAATTCAAGGTCATCCTTTGCTAGATAGCAAATCGGGAGCCAACCTGGGCTACTTGAGACCCTGTCTTCAACAAAAACAGGACACTGAGTTGAATCTGAACTCCGGATCAGAGACGTTTTTAATGTTGGGTTGGCTGGTTTTTATTGTGAACTCGATGGCAACCCTACAAGCACTGGAGAACAGGGAACCTTAATGGAAGGATTTCCTCCATCAGGTTGTCCTGCGGCCATGTCTGTGAGGATTGTCATGACTGATGATTGATGTGCGGGAGGGTCCAGCTCACTGTGGGCAGCACCATCCTTAGGCATGAGCTTTCCTCCACAGTTCCCGCTCTGATGTCGCTCCAGGACGGACTGTGACCTGGGAGTGAACACCACATAGACCCTTCCTTGCTTCTGGTCGTGGCATTTGTGACGCAACAGGAAGCTGGCACATACCAGGACAAGTGTGCGCTCCCATCTGCAGACTCCAAATTGCATGTTTGGCATGGATCTAAGAACACCTCTGAGCCTGTGCCACCAAGAACCCGTGCAAGTGTGAGAAAGTGTAAATGTGGGACTGGAGTGACGGCTCAGCAGTTACGAGCACTCACTGCTCTTGCAGAGGATGGGGTTCTATTCCCAGCACACACATGGCAGCTGACAACTGTCCGAATCTCCAGTTCCAAGGGATCCAATGCCCTCTTCTGACCTCCCAGGGAATTGCACAAGGAAGGTGCACTGACATGCATGTAGGCAATACACTCATACACATAAAAATAGTAAGATTTTTTTAAAGTGTAAATGTGTACAGTCTAAAGACACACATAGACCCAAGTATGTGTGCAGCGGAACCAAGGTGTAAGAATTTCCTAGTGTGTATTTGTGTAAGGTGTATGTGTGTACATGGATCTCTGTGCAACCATGAGCACATACATGTTCATGTTCCCACCTCAGACACGTGTTCTAGAGCACACAGGAGAACGAGCACTGTGCAGAATATTTGGGCGGGGATTTCATGCCTGAGTTTACACAAGAGAAACAAAGGGCCCCCAGCCTGCCACACCGTGTGTGAGTGTGGGTGTGCTCCGGCCCTGCAAGGACCGCAGGACTCTGAGCTCGCTCTGTGAGGTGCAGGGGCTAGGCATCATCTCAGCCTGTGACCGTCTTCATTGTGATAGTCTCTTTCCCATGTACGGAAGTCAGATGGAGGGCAACCCGCAGAGCCACGTGCACACACACATGCGTTACATAAACGCTGTGGTCCAAGCAGTGGCCAGATGTTCCGCCTTTCCTGAGCCAGATGGCAGTGGATCCTGGGATCACGGGGTTTTCTAGCTTCTCCTGCCCTTTTGACCCTCCCCTCCACTTCCCTCAGCAGGGGCTCCGGTCACGGGTGATGGTGTTATGGTGTTTGGGAGGTATCAGCTCTCCCAGTCGGGCTCCCCATACAGTGCTCCATCAGGCTGTGCATTATGCCACCAGGTTCAATGCCCTGGACCTGTCCCTGGACTCCCCTAGGGCATGTCCAACCACCCCCCCGGGCACCTGCCAGCTTTGAGTTCTCAGAGGTGACAGATGAGAAGGCCACCTTACAAATTTGCTGGGGCTTCAGCACAAACTGCCACGTCTCTGGAGGCTGCAAGTCCAAGGTCAGGTGGCTTGCACGTGGCTATCAGGTGGCCACCTTCTCCCCTTCTCTTCACATGGTGTCCTCAGTGTATGTCTGTGTTTTGTGTGTTTGTGGGTGTTTGTGTGTGTGCACATGTGTGTAGTCTAGAGGCCAACCTCTGGAGTAGCTCCTCAGTTCACCAAGGGTTGCCCACTTTGTTTTGTTAGGCATTCTTTCACTGGTACTTGGGGCTCGCTGATTAGGGGAGACTGGCAGTCCAGGGAGCTGTAGGAATCCGCCTGACTCTATTTGCCCAGAGCTCTGGAATTGAAAGCACATTTTGATCCTGATTATTATTATTATTATTATTATTATTATTGTCTTTTTAAAGCAGGGTCTCCCTGTAGCCCCAGCTGGTCTGCAACTCACCAGGTAGACCAGGCTGGTCTTGAACTCACAGAGATCCTCCTGCCTCTGCATCCCAAGTGCTGGGATTAAAGGCGAGCACCACCATGCCCAACTCTGACTTTTTTTAACATGACTTCTGGGGCTACAGCTCAGGTCATTGTGCACAGCACAATGCACTCCAGAAATACTGGAGTATTTCTCTAGTCCTGCCTTTTGTTTTTTGAGATAGAATCTTGCTTTGTAACCCAAGCTGGATTAGAATTCATGACCCTCCTGCCTCAACCTCTTGAGTGTGGGGTGACAGGTGTGTGTGCCGTATTGCCGCCCATGTGATCCCCGTGCCCCTGTGAGCTCCCCAATGCCTGGCACGTGCTCACATCTCTACACTAATCCTTCTTCTCTAATGACATTGTCAGTTTGGATTAGGGCCAGTTAGTCATCTCTCTCCAAGTGCAGCCACATTTCGAGGCACCAGCATGTAAGCCACCCCCGCCCCGCAGCAGCGAGGCCCCTCCCAGCCCCAGCCCAATGTCATCCTGCTAGCTGTGCTCCCACGGTGCTCTTCAACCTCTGGCTTTTTATTTTGACCAAAAAGGACTTTATTGGGGGTCAGATAGGATAGCCAGAGCCAAGTGTTCGGGGGTGACACCCTCAGTCCTGGCCCCCAGTATGGAAGGAAGGGGTCAGGTCACACCTCTGCCCTTTACTCCTCTGGATCAGAGTCATGGAGCCTGGAGGGGGACAGGGAGAGACAGGCTTTGGAGTGCTCAGGGATTTGGGGTGGGCTCGAGGCCTTCGGGCCTCACTTTCCCTGACTGAGGAGTGGGAAAGCACCCCGGGCTGGATGCTTCTAGACAACTCATGGTTTGCTGGTTGGTGGCTGTTCGTGCGAGGCTGGTGGCCAGCTTGGGTGGGAGGAACGCTGGGAGGTCCTCTATCTGCTTCCTGTGGCTGTATGACAGATTGCCACAAGCTTGGTGGCTTAAACCACATATACCCTCTGTCCTGCGGTGCTGTGGGGCAGAAGTCCACAAGTCAGCCAGCTACATGGAGGTGCTGTGGGGCCCTGTTCCCGCCTGGCTCCCGGAGGTCTCCACAGTCTGTGACTTTTGGCCCCTTCTGCACCTCAGAACCAGTAGATCAGATCGCCTTTGTCACATGCAGATATCCCGGCCTCTCCTGAGCACTCTCTTCCACTTTAAGGGTCCTTGTGATCTCATGGGCGCCCTGGACAGTCCAGGGCCGCCTCCCCTCCATCAGTCAGCTGTGGGAGCTTCGTTCCAATTGCTACCCAGATTCCTCAGTGCCGAATCCTTTGGAGTTGCTACAATGCAGTCCCTCCGGCTGGGAGCTTGTAAACAGCATAAATGTCTCTCACAGTTTGGAAGTTGAGTTCAATGGTCTCGTGCTGGTGAGGAAGGGGTCTGCCCTAGGCTGTAGATGGCAGACTTCCTCCTGGGTCCTCACATAGTAGAAGGGGATGTATCTCCCCAGGGCCTGTTTGTACGTCATGGGGGTTCTGCCCCGAGGACCTCTGATTTCCCCACAGTCCCCTTCCAATGCCTTCCCACTGGGGTTAGTATTCTAGCACATGAATTTGTGGGGGACACAAATGTTCCTTCTGGAGTTCTGTGTCTCATGACATAGTTAGGCTCTGGGATTAGGATGCGGACATTTGGGGGCCCATGAACCAAACTTCCGCTTGCAAATAGACTGTTCTATTGCATTTTCTTTCACTAAGAGACTGTATTAGTAAAGTTACTTTTCTCATTGCTGTTACCAAGTACCTGATAATAAGCAACAGAAGGCCAGGTGTGATGCCCTGGGCCTTTAACTGCCACTACAGAGGCAGGCTGATCTCTGTGTGATAGAGGCCAGCCTGGTCTACAGAGAGAGTTCTAGGCTAGCCAGGACTACATAGTGAGACTCTGTCTTGAGAAACAAATTGAGGAAAAAAAAAAAAGGAACAGAGGGATTTTTTATGTTGCGTGGGAATAGGATTTCATTATCCCAAGCTTGCCTCAAACTCCATATGCAGCAGAGGATGACCTTGAACTCCAGATCCTCCCGCTTCTACCTTCCAAGCGCTGGGATCACAGGCACTCACCATCACACCTGCTTAATGCAGTGCTGACGATGGAACCCAGTGCCTTGTGCACACTACTCAAGCACTCTACTACAGAGCAGCACCCGAGAGTCTGCTTGGCTCATGGTTTGAGCGTACTGTGCGTGATGATGGTGTGAGGGCGTGGTGGGGAGTGGCTGTGGCTGCGGCAGCAGGAGGCTCCTTGCTTATTGCCCCAGTGAACCAGGAAGCAGGGACAAGACAGGATGTGTAGACAGGCTCTAAGCCTGGAGGCAGGGACAGGACAGGATGTGGGTCTAGGTTCTAAGGCTGGAGAGGCCTGCACCCAGCAACCCACTTCCTCCAGCTAGGAGGAACGGTACCTTCAAAACAGCACTGCCAACTGGAGACCCAGTATTCAAGCACAGCAGTCTTCCAGGGACATTTACATCCAAAACATAACCTGGGTCTGGGTTATTTTGGAGACTACAAATGGTTTTTAATTTTTTTTAAGATTTATTTATTTTTATTTTATGTGTATATGTATGCTTGCATGTCTGTAAGAGCACCACCACCCAAGGAGGCCGGAAGGGGCATTGGATCCCCAGGAAATGGAGTTACAGGTAGTTGTGAGCCCCATGTAGGTGCTGGGAACCGAACCCAGGTCCTCTGCAAGAATAGTGAGTATTCTTAACTGTGGTGCCAGCTCTCTAGCCCCAGAAAAAAATTTTTTTCAAGAAACTATTTATAGAAGTTCTCATGTCTCTGGAGGCTGCATCCAGCTCTGATCCAGGTAGAAAGGTAGGACAGTGGGGATCCCTCCACAGAACCGCGTCAACCATTCATGAGGGTGGAGCCCTCATCACGGTGGGCTCCAGAGCCCACCGCCAACACCAGGACATTGGCGATGTTGTTTATAATGCATGAAATCTCAAGGCACAGATTCAAACCAGAATGGTGACCTCCCACAGAGCTTGTGTGGTACTCTGTGACCCACCCCTTGAATTAAGGATAAGACACACAGGGTCTTCTGTGGCCCAGGCTGACCTTGAACTCACTTCATAGCCAAGGATGACTTTAACCTCTAGATCCTCCTGCCTCCACTTTCAAGTGCTGGCGTTCCAGGCGTGCACCATTCCTCCGGGGTTATTCGGAGCTGGGAGGGAACCAGGGCATTGTGAATGTATGCTAGGCGAGCACTCTGACTGAGCTACATCCTAGTCCTATTTCCTGCTCTCTCCTAGCGCTCCTCAGACCTTCGTAGATTGTGCTCTGGATTTGAAATGACATGTTAAAAAGTCAAGTGCTCAGTTCATATTTCTTGTCGATGAACTCTGGGCTATGTTCTGGTTCTATGTTCTGTGATGTTATTACTGCAAACTGGCAGCTGGGGTGTCAGGCAGGTGATGACTGGTGGGGGTGGAGAGATGGAAAAGGAGAAACAGGGAGGCAGGAGGGCACAGCAAAACTCAGGGCCAGCCCCAGGCTCCAGTAAGCCAGCCTATGCGGAGAGACTGCAGGATCTATCAGACTGTGGGGAGAGCATGGATGGGAACCGAGAAAGGCAAAGGAGGCATCATGGTTATGGAGCTTTCCAGGGGCGACGGAGAGACAATCTGGCCTTGTTCCCGGCACACCTAGTGTGCTAGCCAGGACGGGACCCTAGGAGGTCCAGCCATGGGTGACTTCAGACAACCCTTCTGGATGCAGGTGTGATGGTATATGCCTGCAATTCCAGAACTCAGAATGCTGAGGCAGGAAGACTGCTAGTTCAAAGCCAACCTGGGCTACAGAGTGAGTTCCAGACCAGCCTGGGCAACTTGCGAGACTCTGGCTCAAACTCAGTAAACATGGGATGTCATTCAGTGGCAGAAAGCTTGCCTCACTTGCAGGAACCTTCAGGTTCAACACTTAATACTGCAAAATCAGAAGGCAGAGACACCCAGACCCCTCCTTGGGTATATTCGCTGTACCAAGGGCACACTCTCTGTCTCCTTGACTAAGAGACTTGCAGCTGTCACCAGCCGCCTGCTACCTGCCACCCTTCTAGGCATGCTCCAGGAGCAGAGCAGCTATGTGGTTCCAGAAGGAACAGCAGCCTGGTCTCCGTCCCCTTTTCTCACTCTCCTGAGAACCTGTCCAGAATGCTGGGGTGGTGTCCGCTGTCTCTGCTGTCAGGGTCTGCTGGGTCTATCCCATACACCAGAGTGCAAGAACTATCCAATCCCAGAGAAGCCATCATTCTCACCAGCCTCAGTGCTGAACATTGAGCACAGACTGTGCAAGCCTCTCACGTGGAGGGCACCCAACCACTCAACAACCCGCAGGGACCAATGCCATCACTTTCTGACAGATGAGGACACCAGAGCTCAGGTGGGGACACCAGCACCAACTGCTGCCGTAGCTACACAGGATGTGGCTCCAGACAGTGGCTGGCAACTTTCCTATCTGCCTCCGGGGACTCCTGCACCCCTGCCAGATGCTCCTGGCCCTCCATTCTTCCAAAGATTCTCTCACTTATCTGTCAGTGACCTGTCCTTCCTGAGGATGTGGTCCCTATAGGCAGGCAGAAGCCCATCCGCAGCCCAGACCTGGAGCAGGCTTTGCTGCAGATGACGATCCCGGAGAGTGGGGGCGAGGAGAGAGGAAGACGCCCTCACCCGTTGTGCTCCGAACCCTGACAGGCACTTCCTGCACCCGTGGGAATGTGCAGAAGGAATTTTAAAGACGCCAGAACCAGCCAGGATTCAAGGTTGGATGGGGGAGGAGGACGTCCACACGGTGGCCCTGCCATATCTGGCACTCTTGAGGGTCTTCTGAGCAGGTCAAAGATATGTGCGCTCTAATACAGCTAGGAACATGGCACCTCTGCTGGGAAGAGAGGGCCTTGGGAGGGAGGTGGGGGTCTTGAGCCCCGGGCAGACTCCCACTACATGGGATATGATGATCCAGCTGGGGATCCAGATGGCAGTGGGGCTGTGTCCTCGCCAGAGTCAGGACAGAGGAAGTTCCTTCTCTCCCTTGAAGGATCCTGGGTATAATGGGTTAAATTGTGTTTCCCCCTCCCAAGAAAGATATATTGAAGTTCTAACTCCCAGTTCTTATGGATACACACTTTTTTGGAAAGAAAGTCTTTGCAGACATGATTAACATATATCTTTAGTAGCTAGGGATATGGCTCAGTTAGCGGAGTGCTTGCCTAAAGCACGCACAAAGCCTTGGTTCCATCCCCAGCACAGAATAAATTGGGCATAGTGGTGCATGCCTGTGACCCCAGCACTTGGGAGTTGGAGGCAGGGGGATCAGGAGTTCAAGGTCATTTTTTGCTACAGGTAGAGTTAGAAGTCAGTGTGAGCTACATGAGACCTGGTCTCAAAAAAAAAAGTGTTTAGGGAGCTGGAGAGATGGTTCAGTGGTTAAGAGCACTGGCTGCTCTTGCAGATTCCCAGCACCCACATGGTGGCTAACAGCTGTCCATAACTCCGGTTCCAGGGGATTCAACACCTTCTTCTGACCTCCATGGGCATTGCATGACACTGGTACACTTACACACATGCAGGCAATACACTCATACATATAAAAAAAATAATAATATGAAATATATTTTTTTAAGTGTTTAGGTGAGGTTACACTGGAGGAGGGGGCTGGGCAAGCTCACTTGTTCTAAGAAGAGGACACTGGGTGGCAGAAACATGCCGGAAGGGAGGATCATGGGGCAGAGAGAGATGTGCCTCAAGGCCCCAGAGCAACAAGGGCAGCAGACACCTCCAGATGCTGAGAGGCAGGCTAGCCCCAGCTCTGCTCTTCCTGCTGATCTCCTTGCCCACATGGACTTTGGTATTTTCATCTGTTAAATGGGCATGGTACACACCCCACTTTAGAGATTGTGAACTGCAGTGAGCACCCAAATACCTCCAGCTCACTCCAACCCCCTACAGTCTGCTGGCTGTGAGAGGCCAGAGTCCAGAAGCCTCCAGGGCTTCTCTGTTCTGTGACCCTTGCCACTGCACAATTTCCTTCTGCCCTGGCTCACCTACTCCATCCCTCCGTATGTGTAGACCTCTCCTTCTGGGACCTCTACACACCCTTACTGCAGCTGACACCACTGCTCCACTTCCAGGAACAGAGACCTGCTCTTTGGGAGCAAGGGAGTTGTCCAACGAGGACTCAAGACAGGAAGAGGGTCCTCTGGCTCTCAGTGGACTTTCCCAGGCAGTGAAGAAATTCACTGTGGCCTCAGGTAGAAGGCCTGAGGGATGGAGAAACACCAGACAGTGGTTTCAGGAGGTACCAAACAGCTAGAAAAGTCGAGGAGCAGGTCAGGCTTCCGTTTTGGGGGCCTTGTCCCCCTTTGCCCTCTGACCAGCGGCACTATGGTGCTGTTTAGGATGAGAAAACCCTCCATTCCCACCAGGGAGTGCCAGTGTGTTCCGTATGCTAAAAACCACACAGGACAGTGCCCTTTACATCTGTATTGTCACGTGAAATGCACATCCATAAACGGCTGACTTGGAAACGACCTATTAGGTCACACAGAGTCCGGCCCCTGGGGGCCAAAGCTGTGCTAATTGCCCACACACTATGGTTGATGGCTTCTGTGGATCCTACTGTGGGCACCTGCTCTCCCTAGGCTCTGGGGCTGGGTGTTGGGAGAAGCCATCTCACGCCCCAAAGCCTTTAGCTCCTGGGCAGCAACTCCCTCAGATCACTAGGTTCCTGGCGGGTTAATAGCTATTCCTGGAGAAAAGAGTCCTGTGGTCAAATAACTTTAGGAAACTCAGAGTTAAAGGGACTCAAACGGCTGGCCTTTCTACAGGACTTGTCAGAGCCTTTGCAACAATTAAGCCCTTATGAGCAAACATCCTTTGTGGGGGCTGAGTGTGCAGCACTTTCCAAATGTATTGGACCACAAAAGCCTTTTCACCCAGAAGCATCTTGCAGGCTGAGGCCTCTGGACACTCTTTGGAACGTGCTGCCCTAAGCTGTCAGTGACCATTGATGGGTTGGCCCCTGTGTTGGGTTAGGAGGTTGGAGGATTTTGCTGAGCTTGGTGCTGAGGTGCAGTGATACATAGAGGAAAACATGTACTGTGGCCATGAAGAGCCAAGACAAGGCTCTGCCCCTCCTGCAGCCATCTTGCTCTGGTCTGTGGTGTCCAGGAATGGAGGCTAAAGCAGGATTGCCCCCGTGAGTCACGCTGGCTACCTCAGAGGACTCTGAGTCCAAGTGAAAGGGCCATGAGGCCCCACAGTACCAACATGCCAGTCACCCAGGCTGGATGAGGTCACCAGCCTCCAACCAGGATGGGGAAATTGAGTCAGGGTGGGTCTGCCCATTCAGTCTAGCCACCTCTCTGGGGCCAGTGCTGCCCAGAGCCTGGGCTGGTGGCCAGGCGCTCACCAGGCAGAGATAAGCATCTGGCAGGTGTTGGAAGACATCCACACAAGCTCCACCAGACGGAACTGGAAGTAGCCGATGATGAAGCCCGAGATGACGTCCGTGATGTGGTGGCGTCCAATCATCACTCGTGACAGGCCCACGCAGAAGGCCCAGAGCACCAGCAGCACACGCAGGGGCACAGCCAACACCAGGTGACTGAGGAAGAACTTGGACACCATGGCTGCGCGGCTGGCGTGGCCGGCGGGGAAGGCGTAGATGTCCATGGTGAGGTAGTCCAGGAGCCCCGGGCTTGTCTCGTAAGGGCCACGTCGCTTGATGAGTTTTTGGACACCGGCCACTGTCATGATGTCAAGGAGCAGAGCTGTGGGTGGGAGACAGAGGCCTGGGTGTCAGTGCCACAGGCTGGCGGAGCTCCAGTCCCCAGCAGCCCATCCCGCCTTCACTTTCCTTGACCATAGGAACCTCCGGGCACACTCCTACCTCAGCCTTTTACCTGCTGTTCCTCCAGCCTGGACTGCTCTGCCCTGGGCAGTCCCTGCCCTCAACAGAGAGGCCTTCCCTGGCCACCCTGTTTGTAGAAGCCCCCAGCACTGCTCCCTCACCCTGTGTCATTGCTCTCCCCACCTGGCATATTATACATTTCCTCCCTCCCTCCCCCCTCCCGTTTCCTCCCTCCTCCCGTCCCATCTTTTTTTTCCTTCCTTCCTTTCTCTTTCCTCCTTTTCTTCCCTCCCTCCCTTCCTCCCTCCCTTCTCCCTGTTCCATCCACGGTTTGTGTGAGTGGTATCTGTACATGTTCCTGTGTGTGTGCATGTAGAGGTCAGAGGTTGACTTGAGAGTCTTCCTTGATTGCTAGCCACATTATAATAATAGTTATTATTATTAATTATTGAGACAGGGTCTCCCTATAGCCTCAGCAGGCCTGGAACTCTCTATGTAGACCAGACTGGCCTTGATCTCACAGAGAGAGACCCACCTGCCTCTGCCACCCCAGCACTGGGACTAAAGTATTGCACTGAATTATTTTTAGTGATTTATTTATTTTTATTTGTACAAGTGTTTGGATGACTGGCATGCTTACTGGTATGTGCGGTGCTGTGAAGGCTGGAAGAGAATGACAGTCACCATGTGGGTGCTGGGAGTCGAACCCAGGTCCCCTGGATAAACATTATGTGCTCTTCTCCCCTGAGTCATCTCTCCAGCCCCTCTATTTTCTGAGTTGGGGTCTCTCACTGAAGCTGGAGCTGAGGCAGTCAGCAAGCCTCATGATCTCCTGTCACTGCCCTGTGCAGTGTTGGGATTCCAGGCATGCGTGCATGGCCATGCTTAGCTTTTTATGTGGGTGCTGGGGATCCGAACTCAGGTCATCACGCTTGCCGCACTCGTACCCACTGAGCCGTCTCCACAGTCCCAATCCTGCCACCCTGTTTACGTTTTCTTGTTTCTCTCTTGTCTGTCCCCGATCCCCACCACTAGGTGACGGGTTTCATAGGCAGATACAGGTACCTGCAGGGTTCCAGGCTGAGATGTGGGGCCTGGGCTGCAGGAATCTTCTCAAAGCATCTCATGGAAGCTTCCCCAGCCCCGAGAGAACAGTGGATTTAATAAAGTCTAAGTGTAACTCATGCCACACACCATCAACGGTGTGAGAATATGCAAGCCAGTGGTGTTCTGCGTGGTCGCTGTGCCACGCAGCCAGTAGACCAGGCTGGCTCTGAGCTCACAGAGTTCTGCCTCCCTCTGCCTCCTGACTGCTGAGATTAAAGGCATGTACCACTATGTCTGGCCTAAGTATGGTGTTTTTAAGATTCTGATTGTCATGTGAATCAGTACTAGGTCCCTTCCAACGGCTGAATGATACTTCATTGAAAAGATAGGCCACAGTTGTTATCAGCTGAGGGACATCAGTGTGCTGCCACTTTGGGCCATACAATCAATGCTAGTGTTGAGCCACAGACTTCAGTCTTTTGGGTATATATCATCTTCTCTTTTCTCGAAGCACTAGGGATTGGACCTAGGGTTTTTGAGCATGTAAAAGGAGAGTCTACTACTGAGCTAGCTCTCTCTAGGTGTTTTCTGTGCAATCAAGCTACACATTGCGATGGACTTTTACAGCTGTTTGTTTTTTTTTTTAAGACAGGGCCTTACTATGTAATCCAGACTGGCCAGAGCTCACAGTCTTCCTGCCTCTGCCTCCCACATGCTAGGATTCCAGGCACGTGGCACCATAGCTGGTTCCTCTGTGTAGCTATTTAAGGCTCCCCCAAACTTCCCTCCAAGGCTGCCAGACCGTATCACCCCGCTTTACAGATGACAGAGCCTTGGAACACTGAATATTCACCCTTCTTGTCCTTCTTTCTGAATGTTCTGCTCTTTCCTGACCTACTGACTTTTTCTCCCTTGTCATCTTCCAGCCTCTGGGAGGCTCATCCTGACCTCACAGGCAGCTGGACTCTCTGGGCTGTGTCTCTCATGCCTTATGCAGTAGCCACTTCTGAACTGTGATGTCATGAGAGGGGCATGCATGGCATCACTTTCCAGAGGTGGGGCCGAGTCTGTTATCCCCATAAATTTCCCCCTGGCCTCTCAGGGGAGCCCACAGGGCAGCCATCTCCAGATGTTGTCACTGACTGGAAGTGTGGTTAGCTGGGTGGGCTCTCTCCCCATTCCAGCAGTTTAGGGGATGGCTGGACAGGCCTCCATCCTGTTTCTGCCACTGCTCTGCCTCTCTCAGATAAAGACACCATGCCAGGGCCCAGTTTCACTGGCTGGTCACAGTGGCTCCCTGACTGCCAGTGTGGGGCCCAGGCCAGCCCTCCCCGTGTACCGAGAAGTCATGGAGCTCAGGCCTTCTGCTCTGGGGCCAGGCTGGTCTAGAAGGCCACACTGTCGGGTCAGAAACAGAACCTCAGAGAGACTGCCTCCCCGTTCCTCTTGGCCTCTGGAGACACTGGTGTGCGGTCACAGCACCTGTATGTCCATCCTTAGTGACAGCTAATACAGCCCAGCAGTGTAGTGAGGCTACTGTGTGACCTGGGACAAGTCACCTAACTGTTCTCATCCGCCTGTGAGACACAGATTATTGATAGCCCTTCCCATGAGGGGGTCCAGGAGGAGCCTGCAAGGGTGACCAGTGGTCCCAGGTGAGGGACAAAGGAGGTTTCCATGATACACAATACTCTGCGCCCAAGCAGGGAAGTCCCAGCAACCAGGTAGTGTCAGTCCTCCCCAATGCCTGGCTCACCAGAGGGCTGGGTAAGGTGGGGACCACTACTACAGGCCGACTGGAGGCTGGGCGCTTGTCTGTAAAACCTCCAAATGTGTGCCAGTTAGTGGTTAAGACTCCCATGGCAATGGGAAAAACAAAGGGACAGGAGTGCATCTCGGTGGTAGAGCATGGGTTTAGCAAGTACAAGGCCCTGCTTCATCTTCAGCGAGAGAAGAGGGAGGGAAGGAGGGAGGGAGGGAGGGAAGGAGGGAGGGAGGGAGAGAGAGATTAGGTGATGGGCCAGGCACAGTGATGCAGGCCTGTAATCTCAGCACTCAGGAGGTTGAGGCAGGAGGATACTAAATTTGAAGCCAACCTAGGCTACAGAGTGAAACCCTGTTTCAAAACACAAAATAAACACATTGGGTAGCTATTGACTTCCCTATCCAAATTCTTGTGTATAGTTGGCTCTTCAGATGGCAGTTGTGTGCCAGGCCTAGGGCTGGTCAGCCAGGCTGGCAGAACCCTTATGGCCAAGGGGAGATAGAAAGTTACTAAATGTTCACCAGAGTGATGCTGTGGCAGCGTGGAGGGCCTTGAGGGCAAGCATTTTACCAGGCTGCAGCTGTCCAGTGGTTTTGAGGGCTAAGAACAGAAGTGACTAGGCGGCTCTACCCAGCTCAGTGCCCAGGCTTGGATAGCTCTTCATCTGAACCCATAGCCTCTCTGGGCCTCACACTCCTCTCCTGACTCGGAGGCCCTGCCTCTCTCCCTCCTCCAGCTCAACCAGCCCTGGTGTGACTGTGATCAGCACATAATCTAGAGCCTGAAATAGAAACCAACGGTACCATCACTCAAAACTCCAAGAAGTCTGCTCTTCTCAGGTGTGTTAACCTACACCCTGTCCTCAACACAGAGTGGGACAAAGTGATCCCCATGGAAGGAAATATCCACTTGGCTAGAGGCTTGGGGACCAGGGTCAGGAGAGCTGGTACTATCTGGCTGCCTCTGATTTGCTCTGTGACTTGGGAAGGTCACTCCTTGTGCCCTGGCCCTCTGCTTGCTGGGGTCTACCAGGGCTGTGCCATCAGGATCGAGAATGAGAGACCAAAGTCAATGCTGCCGCTGGCAGACTGCATGGGCTCTGCGAGAGCCCGGATCCGGTCCCTCCTTGGTATCCGGGGAGCCGCAGCAGAGCCTGCTTTGAGAGCTACTTCAGGCAGTGAGAACACATGGTACCTGGGACCATAGCAGGGGACCACAGAATGTGGGCCACACCACCTCTCACACCCTCTAAGCCAGCAGTCTCCACGCACAGCACCTTTTCCAGAAGGAGCAGGGTCTGGTGCCTGAGTATTCCCTGTTGAAGCTCAGTTGCTCCTGATGCCTAGCTGTCCTGAAGGTCTCCTGGCCTTGGGGGTGATGGGGACCTGCCTCCTCCCTCCAGCTCTGTCACTCTCTGTGCTGTGGTGAATAGGTGGCCAGAGTGCTGGAAACCCTCAGGAAGGGCAGAGCCAGGCCATGGTCCTGAAAGCCGGGAATGGGCTTGGCCGAGCTGAGCGGCAGAGTTGCCAGTCTGCTGTGGCTGTGCACACGGAGCAGGGGGGTGGCTGGGAGGACCTGGAATAGCCCCTTTTAGGTGGGACTGCTATCCCATTGAGGATGGGCCTTAGGGGGCTGCCCGGTCAGCTCACCCCTGCAGGGTTGGAGAGGGGACAGGAAGGCAGAGGTGGGGGCAGGGCTGGTGGCCAGCAAGGGGCAAAGACTCACATGACTCCTGCTTGCCGAAGGGACAGATCCATGGGATCAAATCCCTTACTGGGGCCCGGTGCTTCTGGTCTGGGGGTGCCCTCTGCCTCTGCCCTCCATTCTGGCTCTGGGAGCGGGGGGCCAGCCCTCCACAGCTACAGGGGAGCGAGTGTCGTGGGTCTGCGTATTGAAGGGCACTTAGCTTGCAACCAGAAGTCTCCCCACCACACCTGCCTGGACTCCGTGATTCCGTCTGTAGCGCTCTCCTCAGGAAGTGATCAGGACTGTGCACTGGACTCCTCGTTAAGGATACCCACTGCATGTTACTTAGAGCCCCGAAAATCTCGCAGTGACCTGGTGCCCTTCAGGACCAGACAGATGCACACACCGTGGCCAAGTCTAGACAATGAGTGCCGGGCGGCCACTGCAGATGACAAGGCCAACATGTATTTATAGCCACCAAGGGAGAGCTATGGAGCGGGTGTGCTTAGTGGAAAAGGCTGACCACAAAAAGGATTTACAGTCAGTGCCACCTCAATAAAATGAGACACAAGCAAGTTGGTGTTGTACAAGAAGAGGTCTGCAAGGTGCCGCCCTGCCTGATGTCAGGACTTCGGTCCGAGCGGAGGTGGGGTGGGAGGTAGGGGTGGAGTGAAGGGGGGTTTTTATTGTCTTTCTGTGCTAAAATTTTTCTTACCATGAACATGAATTTTGTGTGCACAGTTTGAAAGTTATTTTTTGGCTGAGTATGTAATTCAATTGCTGGGGTACTTGCATAGCATGCACAAAGCCCTGGGTTCGATTCTCAGCAAAAAATCCAAGCCAGCATTCAAGGGACAAGAGGATCAGAAGTTCAAGGTCAACCTTGGCTACATAATGAGGCCAGCCTGGGCTACACGAGGCCCTATTTTATTTTTAAAAGAGGGTAAATACTGCAGAATCCTACTTCTGTGAGGTCCTGAAGTAGTGAGTTCATCGTGGCAGAAGCTAAAGTGGGGCTGAGGGGCGGGGAGGTGGCACAAGGGTGGTAAGGGTTTCGTGGGCAGAGCTTCAGTTCTGCAAGGGGAAGAACTTCGGGAGGCGCCTGTCAGTGACAGCTGCACTGAAATGTTTAATGCCACTAAACTGTGTACTTAGAAAGGTTCAAATGACATTTTATGCTCTCTCTCTCTCTATCTATCTATATATATACACACACACACATATATGTATATAAAACCACATATGCAAAAAGTTATTTTTAGAAATCCAAAGCAACATTCTGAAAGGATTTAGTCCCCAGGAATATTTGCTAAGCAGATCAGTTGGGTGAGTGGAAACCCAGAGGGGATCAGGGATATCCAGGGCCTCTGGCAGGGGACCCTCTGCTCTGTGGGTGTGAGGACTATGCCAGGTCAGGTGGCTGTCAGATGGGTCCTGGTCTGTACTCTACTCTCCTCTCCTGAGTGGCTCTACACAGATGTGATATACAGGCATCTGCGTCATTACCTGAAGAATCTATATGTCAAGCTGGCTCTAGGGAAGACTGCGCCCGGGGGTACTGTCTCAGCTGAGTGCCTTGTGTCACTGGGAGTGGGTCCTATTGGCTGTGTGACTGCCGGGCAGACCTGCTCTATCCTTCTGTATGGTGAGTTTATTTCTATTACAGGTCAGAGTCTTGAGCACGCACTCTCACCAGAGGTTGACATCTAAATTGTCCCCAAGAGCAGGAATCAGCCAGGGGGCAGGGGATGGGACTGCTGACAGGCAGGTCGTCTGCAGAGTTGGCCAAGGGTTGGGTGGAGAAGCTCATGGCTGAAGAAGCCATGTCCCATGTGTTTGGTGAGAGGGATGTGGGGGCCTGAGACAAGATAGCAAATGTGGCCCACACAGACAGACAGGTACCAGGTCAAGGAACACGAGGTACACACACAACAGGAGACATACACTATACGTTGGTGTGTACGGAGAGAGCGCCAGAGATACGGTGCCCAAACTCCACAAAGGTTACTTTGGGGAGGGGACTAAGGGACAGGCCTGTTTTCTTTGTGATCTGTCTTCTGTGGACCACAAGCTGGCATTGAGGCCACCACACCCTTCAACCCAGAGGACATCTGGGGACATCTGTCCAGCAAGTGCCTGTTCAACCTCAGATTGATGTCGTCATGGGTGTTACCCACTGTAACCGAGTAGCAGCCTCTCAAACTCTCCTGTAATCTTCCTTATTTTGTCTTTAAAAGTTCCCTTAGGGGCTGGAGAGATGGCTCAGATGGCAAAGATGTCTGTGGTAGAAGCCTGAGGATCTGAGTTTGGATTCCCAGCACCCACATAAAAGCTGAGCATGGCAGTCTACCTCCGTAACCCTGGTAATGGGGGTCGGATACAGGCCGATCACTGGAGCTCACTGGACAGCTATCTGGTCAAATTGGTAAGCTCCAGGTTCAGTGACAGAACCTGCCTCAAAAAAGAATAAGAGGAGAGGGACTGAGGAAATCACCCGGTGTAGATGTCTGGCTTCTCTACGCAAGCACACTCCCCGTTACCTGAGCAGCACTCAGCATTTGGGAGGTGGAGACAGGAGGGCTGCTGGGAGTTTGAAGTCAGCCTGGGACATAGAGTATGTGACCGCATCTCAACAAAACAAGTGTGAGCCATGGGTGGAACACAACTGTAAACCCAGCTCCTAGGATCAGGAAAATCAGGATTTCAGGGCTAGCTTCAGCTATCTAATGAGGCTGAGGCCACCCTGGGCTCCACAGGATCCTGTCTCAGCAGTCTAAAACAGTAAGACAAACAAAACCAACCCAACAGTTAATAATAAGTGTTGGTCATAGTGAAACTCATTACTTTGTTTGCTAACCTAAAAGAAAAAAAAAGGCAAAATAATATTAAGTATTGGTGAAGGTACAGAGAGACTGGAGAGCGTATGCAGAAACGGGGGAAGGTGATTTGTGCAACTGCAGTGGAAAACAACACCAAGCTCCTCTCACAACTAACTGTAGTTAGCATGTGCCCATCTTCTATGGAGTCAACCAAATTACTAAGAGCTGGGAATTAGATACATACACCTGTGCTCACAAGTGCCAGAACCTGGAAACACGTGTCATTAGATAGTGGAGAATCACAATGGGGTTCATTCACATGACAAAATATTATTCAGTTGTGAAAGGAAGAAAATCAGGCTGGAGAGATGGCTCTGGGTAAAGGTACCCACTACCAAGCCAGTGACCCAAGTTTGATCCCCAGGACCCACGCTGTGGAGAGATACTCCTGCCAGTTGTCCTCTGACCTCTACATGCACTCTGTGGCACACATACACGTCCTGTTCCCCCAAATAAAGAAATAACATTTAAAAGTTAGATTTACTTTTATTTATGTGTATGTGTCCATGTGAGCGTATGCACGTCTGTTTGCAGGAGCCCCCAGAGTTTAGAAGAAGATGTGGAATACCCGGAGCTGAAGTTAGAGGCTGCTGTGAGCTGCTTGATGTGGGTGCTGGGTACTGAACTCAGGTCCTCTGGAAGAGCATCAAGTGTTCTTAACAACTGAGCCAGCTCTCCAGCCCTTATAAATCTTTTTTGTTTGGAGACAGGGTTTCCCTGTAGCCCTAGCCAGCCTGGAACTTATTATGTAGACCAGGCTGGCCTTGATCTCACAGAGATCTGCCTGCCTCTGCCTACCAAGTGTTTGTGATTAAAGGTGTACAGCACAATGCCCAGCAAAAAAAAGATAAAATAACAATAACAACAAAAACTCCTTTTTTTAAAAAAAAAAAAGAAAATTCTGACACGTGCTCTAACATGAATGGACTCCGAGGACATTAAACTAGGAAAAATTAGTCAGTTACAGAAAGGCAAATACTGTCAGTCTGATTATGGGAAGTTCCTAGAGTGGTCAAATTCATAGAGACAGAGAGGAGACGGTGGCTGCAAGGGCTTGGGGAGGAGGACAGGTGAGGCGCTGTGATTAACCGGGACAGAGTTTTACTGGGGAAGAAGAGAGTGTCCCGCAGGAGGGTTGTAGTGACGAGCTGATGACACTGAGAATCGTTTGCGCAGTGAGAACACATGGGGCAGGAGCAGAGGGCCCAGGTTTGATTCTCAGCGCCCAGGTCGGGCGCTCACAACCCTCTGTAGCTCCAGCTCTGCGAGATCTGCACACCTCTTCTGATTTCTGAGGGCGTGCCCTTAGCGCGCACACACTCACACACATACACACACACACAGACAATTTAAAAATAATAAAAACATATTTTAAAATGGTAACGTGAAGGGCTGGAGAGATGGCTAGTAGCTAAGAGCACTGTCTGCTCTTGTGGAGGACCTGGGTTCAGTTCCCAGCACTGACATGGCTGCTAACAACTGTCTGTAACTCCAGTTCCAGAAGATCCAGTGCCCTTTTCTGACCTCCATGGGCACTGCATGACATGGGTGAACTTCCATACATGCAGGCAAAAAACCCCACTCATACACATAAAATAAAAACACCTCAATAAATAAATAAATACATTAAAAATGATAACACACTCATACACTGCTATATCCTAGGCCACAACGTGTGTGTGTGTGTGTGTGTGTGTGTGTGTGTGTGTGTGATGTACATAAGTGCACCATGTGTGCCATATCCACAGAAGTCAGAAGAGGAACTGGAGTTACAGGCAGTTGTTAGGCACCATGGGTGGGTGCTGGGAATCAAGCCTGGGTCCTCTGCAAGAGCAACCAGTACTCTTAATTATTTTACCATAATAAAAATAACCTATAAAAATGTCATGTTTAGGGGCTGGCAAGATGGCGCCGTGGGTTAAAGAAGCCTGCCACCAAATCTGATGACCTGAGTTTGATCTCTTGACCTATATGATAGGAAGAACCAGCTCCCAAAAGTTGTCCTCTGATCTCCACACATACATGCACATACATACACCTTAAATAACTAAATGTAATCAAAACATTTTTACTGTCATGTTTGGCACTGGGGAGACAACTCCGTTGATAAAATGCTTGCTGCATACACATGAGATTTGAGTTCAGGTCCCCAGCAGCAGATAGAAGTTGCGTATGGTAATATGTGCCTGTAATCATAGCACTGTGGAGGCGGGGATCACACACACACACACACACACACACACAAATCGTGGTGATATTCAGGATCATCTCACTTGGTAAACTGGGATAGGCTGGTCACCTGTCCCCAGCTCCCAGTAGGACTATCCAGCCAGGTGTAGGGGAGGGAGAATGAAGGTAATAAGCACGAGCGAGCATCCAGAACGAAGAGGGTCTGATGGGAGGTGGGAGTGATGGAGACAATGTCATCACGATGTTAGCCACTGCTACTAAGTACCCACTACCCTTAGCATGTGCCAAGTACTGTCATTCTATGCTCATATTTTAACAGCCCATTTGACAGATGAAGAAACTGAGGCTCTAAGAGATGAAGGCTGCAGCAGGTCTGGAATGTGCATGTGAGTCTGGCTGATTCTGAGCTTCTGCTGGCTGCTTAGGTGCTCTGGAGTCTTGTGATGGGCAGGAGGCAGTTGAGGTTCCAGGGGTACAAGACCACCTGCTGGGGACTATTTTGGCCTCTGGGGACCTTCTGAGGCCCAGCTCTCATTTTCTACTGTTTTCAATCTGCCACTCAGGGAGCCAGCAGACTCAGAGACTTCCCCTGGTACCAGTCAGGTGCCATGTGCTCTGTGTGGAGGCAGAGCTGGGCGGACACAGCAACCCCGACACACACACCTTGCAGTTCCCACAACAGTGACATCGGGACTGGGCTTCACTAGCTTTGAGTCTTCACCGTGTACCTATTGTCCCATTGCATGGATCAGGAAGCTGAGGTGCAGAGGTGGGAAATGACTAAAGCAGGTCTGCACAGGGAGGAAGGGTCAGAGTAGGAACAAGGACAGAGTCTAGGCCTGGGTTCCAGGGCTGGTAGGTACCCCAGGCCCTGTGGTGGGTGACAGATGGTCTGTGCTCAGCGGATGGTAGCTTTCCTTACATGGAGGAGGTGACTGGCATCCCTCCTGGTAGATGAGGTGCTGCAGGACTAGGATCCCCCTTGATATTTTTGTTATTTTGAGACAGAGTCTCATGTAGTGCCGGCCAGCCTGCAACTCACTGTACGACCAAAGACGACCTTTACCTTCTGAGCTGCCTGCATCCTCCTCATGAAGTTCGGTACCCGGCTTTATGGGCATGGGTTTTGTACATGCTAAGCAACACCTTACCAACTCGACAGCCCCAGACCTCACTCTACTGCCTATGGCACTTTTCTCCCACTAGGCTGAGGGTCTGGGACCCACACTCCATGGAGGAATCTTGGCTCCCCAGACGCACCCTACCTGCTCCACACAGCCCGCTCGAGTGGCTGTTCAGGTGCATGTAATGTGTGGGCCCATGGTGACTGTGAGGGCAGGAGTTCTAGCTGGAGGTTTTGGTTCCTGTACCAACCATGATGAGTGAGCCACTTGGTCCTCCTGAGCCTCAGCTCACTCATCCTTACAATGGGTTCAATAACATAGCCCTTTAAAGATTACCAGGAAGGCCTTTTATGTCTTAAATTAGGCAGGTGCATGGCATAGCATTTGGTCCATAACAAAGCTCAGTAAGTAACTTTCTTAAAGTTGAAAAAGTCACAGTCAGGGCTGGAGAGACGGCTCAGCAGTTAAAAGCACTGACAGCTCTTGCAGAAGACCCAGGTTTGGTTCCCAGAACCCACATGGCAGCTAATAACTGTCTGCAGCTCCAGTTCCAGGGGATCCGACATCCCCTCTGACATCTGTGGGCATTGCACAACACGGGTGCACTCGCATACATGCAGGCAAAACACTCATACACAGAAAATAAAAATAATAAATATTTTTTTTAAAAAGCCACTGTCGCCCACTCAAGAAGCCTGGACCCCTGTTGTCACTCTGCAGAGCAAATGTGGTTGTGCCTACAGTAGCTGGTTTCTGGAAGCGTCTGGAAGCATCACCCTAACAAGTGAAGTGCAAGGTTTGAACATGTGGGGCAGGGGAAGTGGTCCTAAAAGCCAGTGGGCATGTTTAAGAAGCAGATTGGCACACCTTTAATCCCAGCACTTGGGAGGCAGAGGCAGGTGGATCTCTGTGAGATCAAGTCCTGTCAGTCTACATAGTGAGTTCCAGGTCAGCAGGGGCTCCAGGGAGACCCCCTCTCAAAAAGACCAAAACCAAAACAAACAAAAAAAGAAGCAGATTAAAGCAGAGCTATTCCAGTTGGTGATGATGTCAGCTTGCATACCTCCTGCCACGGGGGGCTCACCCCCTTGCTGGAGTGGCTACTGGCTGGGAAGCTGAGGCCTGCCTATTCTCTGACTCTTATGCTGCAGGAAGCTCCAGACTGCCAGAGATGGTTCCTTCTCCCCTTCCTCAGAGAAGTGCTGAGCTGTGAAGTTGTTGTGGGCATAGGAGAATCTTCACATAAGCAGAGCTTCTGTTCCAGAACCTTCCGGCCTAGTGCCTTGGCCACCTGTTCTGACTCCCTCTACCCACGCCTGGTCCCAAAGACTTGGATTGGCTCCTGCAAGGCAGAGGCTTGTGTGTCAGCTCAAAGGCTTGACCAGGCTATTTGATCTATGTGAACCTCAGTTTCCTGGTCTGTAAAATGGGCACGATTGTAGCACAAGCCTCATGGGACTAACCAGGATAAAACAGTAATATAAGGCAAATAGTTTAGCAATAAAAGTGAGAAACTCCAGTGGGAACGGATTTAGCCTCTTCCTCCCAATGTTGTGTCCACCTAGCCTCTGGCTCCAGACTCTTTGAGACCCTACCAGGGAACACTTAGGTTCTCACTGTAACTTCTAGAACCAAAGGAGTCAGCATTCCCATCAACCCCAGGTGACGTCTGGACAGGCCTGTCTCAGATGGTAGAAGCCAAGGTTCCCAGAGCACCACGGGATCCAGAGGTGACGGGCTGGATGGGGCTGGGTACCGCTGAGTGGGGAGGGTGGCTTGGCTTCCACATGTGTCCCATGTGGCAACTGGCACAGGGCAAAGCTAACCCGAAGGGTTATCGGCAAAGACTTTGGCAAAGGAAACTGACGAACAGACCCCTTTGTCTAGAGGCGTCCCTGGGGACAGAGCAGGTAAGGACTCCCAGGGGCTCGGAGTGGGTGGTTAGGAGTCCTCAAATAGGTCCTGTTGAGCCTCCAGGCCCTGTGCAAGAGGCCTGGGTAACTGAACTGAGTGTGGAGGCGAGGACCACAGGGGAGAGAGAGCTCACAGTGGGCCGGACAGTGACATCACTCTAGGACACTGAGCAAAGGCCCCCAGGTTACCACACCAAAATCTCAATCTCCTTGTACACTGCTTGTGGGCAGCAAGTGCCCTGTGCAGAGAGCTGGCTCCCAGGGTGCCCTCTGGCCTCTGCATGCTCAAAGCCCCTTGCAGGGGGCCCTTGCCTCTCTACACCAGAGGCCTGTCCATTTCTGGGGCACCCTCCCTGCCTAACCTCATTAGAAGAATCCCTTGGTTTCTGCGGATATCGGCAGACCCTGTAAGGGGTGGGGCTGGCTCCTCTGGAGAGGCCGACCAGCGGGTGACAGGTGGCAGGTGGGTACACTCACCCAGCAGCAGGTTCATGAGCACCTCCTGGCCGGCCAGTGTGCTGCTCCTTACCAGGCAGAGGATGGTGCCCCCGATCCAGGGGATGCCGTGGCCTGTGATGCCGATGAGCTTGACCATGGAGCGGGCGCTGGCCCAGGACGCAGCCCGGCCAGCACACACCCCCAGGCGCTTGGACATGCAGATATCAATGGCCAGCAGGGAGTTGAAGGCGATGCCCTTGAACGAGGGGTTCAGCTGCATGCAGTCCTCCTCAGGCAGCTGCTGTGACTGGCGACGCTCCCGGGCCCCATCAGCAGAGGGTGGGGGCTGTGTTGAGGGCCCCGAGGCCTTCCTGCCTGAGCTTCGGGGCTCCGGGGTCCCCTTGGGGGGCTGGCTCAGGGAGAGGAACTCAGCTCGGTTGAGAACATTGTTGCGGTCCCGGGCACGAGCCCGACTCTGGGAGGCTGGCATGGTGACCTCACTCACTCTGAAAAGGCCAGTGCCAGCCTACGTCCGAGGGCCCTTCTCCCCTAAGACAAGAACCACCACCGTGGCCTGCCTCCCTGCCTTCTCTGCAGCAGCTGTTAAATATAGAGTGGAGGATTGCACATGGCTGTTTACCTCTGGCTGTCACCAGGCTCCGAGGGGACGTCAGTGCCAGCTGGGCAGCCAATGGAGCCACAGGGGTGGCAGACGAGTCGGCAGCTGAGGCCTGGCTGCCTCAGGGCCTGGGCTATTTAAATCTGCCAATGGCTGGTCCTTGGGCTCTGAGGGACTCTGGGAAATGTAGTTCTGTTGTTCTGGATTCTGCTGGCCTTGCCTCTGGCCCAGGAAGAGATGGACCCTGAATTAACCTCTGCATTTATCAGTTGCCCTCTAACTAGTCCAGGGCCATAGGAACAAGGCTCTCTTGTCCCTCTGGCTGGGCAACGGGGACCTAGTCCCTGGGACTGGAGGGAGTTCATGACGTCACTGAGAACATGGCACGTTGGATCTAGGGCTAGGCCGACTCCTCCCTTTGTGATAGCATTTCATTAAGTTGCCAGGCTGGGTTGTCTTTCCCTTCTTAAAGCCAGTCTCCTGTGGCTGTAGTGAATCGCAGTGCAATTGAATGGTTGTCTGTGAGGGGTAATTAATTTGTGATAGATCTGCCTCTTGGAGGTTGCCCCTGGTACTTGGAGCTGTGCAAAAGACATGAATGCTCCAGCACCTTTGGGAAGCCAACACATAGTCCCAGAGCTGCTAGCTCTGTGCTAGGAGCTAGGCACTCTACAGAGTGAAGCCAACCTGTCCCTAACCATTGGGACACTCAAGGTTCCTTAGGGGACTGAACAAATGACCTATAATAACCTGAAGTGTGCTCTGAGCTGACTGGAAGTCGTGAATGGCTTAGTTGGAGAAGGAAGAAGAACATTTGGGAAGCTGGGCAGGGATAGCCTGCCCCAGTGGCTGGTAATGGAGGAGAGGTGTGCATCCCAGAGGGTGCCCCAGAAGCCCTGCTGAGCACACATGGTTTGAGGGAGGCTTCCTGTAGCTCCCTGGGTAGCTGTGGGCCAAAGCCCACAGCTGTTTGGGGACTGCCTGGCAATGGGCTAGTAAAGGGAGGCCATGCACTGGAGAGCGAGAAGCAATGGCCTGAGTCTTGTCACACTGGGGATTATAGCTTGTCTGTCTGCCCAGGCCAGACCCAGATAGGTGGCTGAGACTTTTCTGTTAACATAGAGTCTGGGCATGAAAGCCCAGGACCACCTATAGTCTCCTAGGGACAGGAAGGAATTTGGGTTGGGAGACAGCGCCGGCTCTGGTCACGGGACCAATCCACAGGCTTCAGAGTCAGGAACACTGGGCCTCACCCCCGACCAGCTGCAAGGCTTTGCTTAGCTCAATACCTCCCTCTGCCTTGTTTCCACCTGTAACATGGACATCCTAGCACCTACCTCTCAGGGGTTGTGGATAGGTTTCAAAGAGACCGTGCTTATAAAATGCTAAGTGACCTCTCAGAGTGAGCAGTGAGCAGCTGACTCCATGTGACACCGAGCAAAGCCCTCTCTCCCTTTAGAAGAACCCAGCCCATGGGCTGGCCCTGTGCCATCCTTGGCTGGGGTAGGGTCAGCATCAAAGTGACCGTAGTGTGAGGTTCCTTGCAAACCTCTGCTAGGTGACTAGACCAGGCTAGGCGTGTTCCGCCCCCCCCCCCGCCCCTTCTTCTTCTTCTTTCCATTCAAAGTATGGGGCTAGAGGAGTAGAGGGCTAGGAAACTGTTTCAGACGCATCACATCTGCCCTCTTGGTTATGGTAGCAACAACACAAGCTGCTTATCCTGGACTTCAGACAGGTTGTTCTGGAGAGTGAGCCAGGACAGCCATACTTTGGCTTTGACTGAGTGAGTTCATTAGGTATCTAGCAAGTAGCAAATAGTAGAAAGATAGACACAGAGAGATAGACAAACAGATAGGAAAACATCATCAAACTGGGTGCTCAAAGCATCCCGTAAAAATTGACTAGGGAGCCCCTCTGAGGCAGCCAGCAGTGGTTCTCCATCGAGAGTCCTGGGCACAGCAGGGCGCCTCCTGGGGCGAGGCTTCCGAGTAAGAGCAGCAGGGACGGCCCAGAACACTCACAACACTCAGCAAACCGACCGGGAAGTTGAGGCAGTCAAAACTCCCGACTGAACGTTCTCCCCAGGGATGAGCCTCCTCTGACTTCCTGCAGCTCTGTCCCACCTGACGCACATTTTATATTCTGGGATAAGCAATGATAACCTCCTGTGGAAATGCTCACCTGTGCTTTGACTCTTGGGCTGTTTGGCTGCTTTCTTCCCGCTCCTTGTCCGAGTTAGGGGAGCCAGCCCATGAAGGGTTCCTTGAAGGACATTTTGAGACAAATATACTTAGATCTGAAATGGGGGAGGGACCCCACTCACAAAGCCAGTCCCAGTGAGTTTGGACAGCACATGAGAATTCACCAATATAATGTACATTACACAGGTAGACCGTGATGTCCGTGAAAATGGGTATCTAATGACTGGACCTTGAGCGGTATACTTTGGTTGACTGACACTGTTTTTAAAATGTTTTATTCATTGTTTTTAAATTTTAAAATATTATTATTTGTACTTTATGTGTATGAATGTATTGCTTGCATGTGTGTAAGTTCCACTAGTACAATGCCTGAGGAAGTCAGAAGAGGACATCAGATCTCCTGGAAGTGGAGTTACAGACGATTGCTAGCTGCCATATGAGTGCTGGGATTTGAACCTGGGTCTTCTATAAGAACAGCCAGTACTCTTAATCACGGAGCCATCTCTCCAGCCCCTTATTTATTGTTTTTATTTTATGTGTATGAGTGTATTACCTGCATGTATGTAAGTGCACTCGTGTCCTACAGTGTTGGCAGAAGTCAGAAAAGGGAATCAAATTCTCCTGAAAGGAAAGTTAAGGATGGTTGTTAGCCTCCATGTGGGTTACCAGGAATCGAACCCAGGCCCTCTGCCAGAATAGTAAGTGCTCTTAACCACTGAGCTATCTCTCCAGCTGCCACCATTTAACCAAAGTCTCTGAGAAGCAGTTGTGATGACTACTACTACAGATGTGGAAACTGAGGTTCAGAGAGGTGAAGGCATCCAACCAGAAACCCAAAAGAAGAGAGACTCAACTCAGAGGTCTCTGGTGTGGAGACTCAGGGGGCCTTTGGATTCAGATCCTTCAGGCCACAGGGGGGTGGAAGCTTGGTTCTGTGCCAAGGAAGTCACCTTACCCTCTCAGGGTGCGGCCATGACCTGGGCTGGCCTCAGCAGGGCCCAAGGAGCCCGACCAGTCAAGACTATTAATACTGAAGGCTGTGTCAGCATTCACTCTGGTTCCAGTGGCCAGTAAGCTCTAAACAGCCATGGGGTCCAATTTATCTGTCAGTAGTTAAGATAGATTCTGAAGAGGGACAGCCCAGGTTTCAATCGCTGGCTTAACCACTCTCAGCTGTATGAGTAAAGGCAAGCCTTTCCATCCCTCCAGGACTCTGTTTCTTTCCCTTGGAGACTATTGAGAAAGTTTATATGAAATATTCACTCAGCCCAAGGGGCTGTGCTGGCCTCCCCTGTGACCAGAACCTGCTGTTCTCCTCTGCATGCTGCGGTGCCTCTGTTCACCTTCACAGGCAGCTGAGAGGCAGGGGCCACGCCTCAGTCCGTTAGCTCTTATAAACACCTACCATGGGACACACAGTCCCATTTCTCAAGAGTCTTGGTATTCATTCATTTATTCTATCAATGCTTTTATTGACTTCTTCCTGCAGGTTAGCCAAGGAGGAAGGACACACATCCTTGAAACAATGAGCTAGTTAAAACACAGTATAATAGCACCAATAACCATAATTTTTTCTTACCTTCAAAACATTACTATTCACTGCAATAATTAATTCAGTTGATGGTTATAATCCCATCGCTTGAAAACTAATACTGTTAATACAGGATGGCAGCTTAGAAAGAGACCCTCACTTGTCCCATTGCCAATCACTGAACTACTTTACAGCAACCGGGTATTGTAAAAACAAAGTGTTCAATATTACGCAAATGATATCTATGTATATTATATATATTTACATATACAAATACATATTTAAAATATGATCATGCCAGGCACGGTGGCTCACATCTTTAATACCAGCACTTGTGAGGCAGCGGCAAGTGAATTTTTGTGAGTTTGAGGCCCGCCTGGTCTACATATCAAGTTCCAGGCCAGTTAGGACTATAAAGTGAGACCTTGTCTCAAACAAACAAACACCAAAAAAAAAAAAAAAAATCAAGGTCTTTTAGACTATGACTTACTTTTTAAAAAACATTTACTTGGACTATTTTTAATTATGTACATGCAGGGCGGAAGAAATTTCTCAGTGGTTAAGAGCACCAGCTGTTCTTGCAGAGGACCAGGGTTCAATTCCTAGCACCTACATGGTGGCTAACAACCATCCATAACTCCAGTTCCAGGAGAATCTGACGCCCTCTTCTGACCTCCCGGGCATTGCATGACACTGATGCACTTACTGCACACATGCAGGCAATACACTCATACACATAAAATAATAAATCAGAATACTGAACTGTGTGTAGATATGTGTACATGACTGTAAGTATGCTTAGAGGGAAGACAAGGTGTCGCAGAGTCCCTGGAGCTGGAGTTCCGGCAGCTATGAACCAGCTCAGGTCCTCTAGAAGAGCAGCAAGTGCTTTCACCTGCTGAGCCATCTCCTCAGCTCTGACTGACTTTTTCATTTAACAAAATGGTCACATTTCCATGACAACCCCATTATTTATAATGATTGCTTGGCACGTCACGTAAGGGGCCATCATCTATGTACAGACATCGCACTTTTGCTGTTTCCATTTGGGGGCTATCATATTCAGAACTATTCTAGGATGGCCACCCTCAGACATCCCTGTGTCTCCAGAGCAGAATGTAAGCAGTACAAAGTAAAACAGGATGCTGTGGGCAGAGTTGGGCTAGCCTGAGCTGTTGCTGTGCGGAGACCTAGGGACACACAAGACACAGGGCAAGCCCAGCCACCCTCTTCCCACTTTACAGGAGTTGACATCTGTAAGCTCAGAGGTCCCAGACCCAGCAGGGACTTAGGCAGCTGGTCTCACACACTTTTGGTCTGAGAGATGTGTTCCTGGAGATGTGTGACCCATAAACATCTCTCTTCCCTGACTGTGTGCTCTCATTCCTGAGTCCTACTGTGTGCTAGGCCCTTGTAAGAACCAACAGGATGCGCAAAGCAGGGTGCACCACAGCCCATCTACACAGAAGATCTGGCTCTCCGAAGGCATCACCTCCCTGGCCCTGCTGTGCCAGCACCACCACCTGCTGAGAGTTGGGGTGGGAGGCTGTCTCACCAGGCCCCATGGCTGATACTAGTTTCTGACCCAGGCCTGTCTAAATCCAGGTCCCTGACCATTTGACCACACTGCCTCTCTCTCACTTAAGAGCAGGAGTTTCTGGCAGCTGGTGCAGTTTGCAGTCTTGAATGTTTAAGACAAAGCCAGCCATAATACTCACGAGCATATTTACTGTAAGCCATACTGAACACACCCTGTATATAAGTCTGGAGGCTAAATGTAAGTCTCTGTATCATCTGCTTTAGCTATCAGAACAACTGTGTAGACAGGTGCCCATCAGAGCAAGGAGAATGTCCTAGCTCAGAGGCAGAGGGGCTCTACCCAGGCCACGGAGTGAGTCACAGACTGCTCTGACACTCAGACCTCACCCTGTCTTCTGAGACCCTTCTCTGTGTGTTAATGTCTGTGTTACTTCCTGATACCCTCCATACACCAATTCTGCATGTGTGCCTTCAAGGGTCTAACAAAGTGACAGCCCCTGAAGACTGTGATTCTGTTTGTTCAGTCATGCTAGGCAGGTTCTGGCACACAGTAGGCACGCAGGAAACACTGAATGAACAACTGAGTACAGACCCTGGCTCTAAGCAATTGCAGATTTGATCATCAAAGCCCAAAGGCCAATAGCAGGCTGCTACCTGCAGTGCTGACCCCAGAAGGTAGAGAGAGGGTGGGTGAGAGGCTGGAGAGGCCGGTAGGGAGGGCCAGTCCCGTTCCTCAGGCGGGCCAGCCTGGCTGAGAGCCGCTTTCATCACCACCTCCCCGCCGCTGGCCGGCGCCGGGATCGCTTTCTCAGTTCGAATTTCTAAGGTTATTTTAGTCAGGAAACCTGATCCTTCGCTCGGTTTATTTTAGCACCTTGGAGAACTCCCAGTGCCGCACCCAGCCGTGCCCAGCTTGCTGTCGCCCCCCTCTGTCTTTAACCGTGCCACAGGGCATGGGAACCACGCAGCCTGTATCCTGCACCTTTCCCAGGTCGCTGCCCCGCCCCCGGAGACCCCGGCCAGGGGACCACCTTTCCCGCTCAGTGCCAGAAAGCTCCAGGCCTGTGGAAGCCCAGCCAGAGGCACAGGGATGCAGGCTCACCCCGAGCTGGCCATCCTCGAGCCCTAGCACACCTGCCCAGCCGGCTACCCCCATACTTAGCATGACATACCCCTTGCAGCCACACACACACTCTCACAAATACACTCTGCTCCATCACAGCCACGCCTGCAAGCTATGCTCACATCCACACCACCACACAGATACGCCCACAGACGTACACACATCACACACTCACACAGGAACAGACATGTGGGAGCACATATAGCCAACCACACACCCCTCACACATAACCTCCTGGACACTTCGACATGCACACCAGCCTTACACACATAGCCTGCTCGATTCTGGACACGCATCAAAATGGCTTACTCATTCACTGCCTGATGGATAGCGATCGATGCTTGCTCATAATGCTTATAAACATCAATCATAGCTATTTATTACTTAAGCTAATTTATGCCTTCATTCATCATTCTTGTAGTTATCCCTCAATATCCCTCTGCCCCACAGGGACTTAAGGGCTGCTGATTGTCTGGGCAGGCTGTGGTCCCCAGTGTCCCGTGGAGCCAGTGCCAAGCTGAGATGTTCAGTTAGGATGATGAGGAGGCCCCACTCTAAGGTTTAAAGTCAGATCAGATGATGGGGTTCAGATACCTGAGAGTGTCTCTCTCCTTCTTCTATGTCAGGCCACTGTCTCTCAGTAGAGACCAATGTTATCACTGAACTGAGGCTAGGAGACTTGGGTTCTAGTCTCAGAGCCTTCTCTGGATGAACTCTCTGGGCCTCTTTCCTGCCTGCAGGGTAGCCTGTGAGACCAGCTCTCTTTGAGATATAGTCCCTCTTAACCTGGCCAGGCCTAGCCTGCTACCTGTAGATTCATCCAGCCTCACCTGGCTCTGCCTCCTTGCCTCTTGAAACCACTCCCTCCAGCCACAGGTGACGACCACCGAGCTGCCAGGCCTTTGGGCCCCACCCACCTGTCCTTGGCGGCCATTCTAAGCCTCACTGGTTTTCATCTGGTTCTAAACAGTTGGAGAGAGAACCCTGTCTCCCAAGGCAACAGAACCCCAGCACATCCCACTTCCCATGGCAGACTGAAGACTGACTTTCCCTCAAAATGCCTTTCTGGACACATGAGGACCCTGCCTTTGGAGGTGATGAACTCTTGGCAAACCTGTTGTGGCCCTGAATGCAGGTTGGTCCATGAGAGATAATGAGACTTGTGACTGCCTGTGGTGGCCACTGAACAGGAGGTCTCTACGCTCCACTCCACCCCAGTGACCCAGCCTCTGCACCTTAGAGCCAGGCTGCCTGGTTCAACCTACCCTCTTCTTCCAGCGGGCCTCAGTGTCCTTATCTCTACAATGGGATTGTGACAAGGTCTAGCTTCCAGTGTCACTGACAAGGCCATGAAGGTAATTTGTGCAAAAGCCCTGGCTCATTGTCTGTTCAACAAGAAGATACTGTCCTAGGGTCACTCCTTGGGCCTCTGAGGGCTCTGTGCTTGTTCATGACTTTCTGCCACAGGCAGTGTTATTTCTACCTCTGACTTGCTGTGTGTAACTTTGGTTTCATGATCTCTCTGGTTCAGTGTACCAGGGATGTACAATCCTGACATCTCCTCTTTCTCCTTTTCCAAGGGTGGCTGGCATAGGAGTCTGGTAGATACAGATATGAGAAAGGAGAGGGGGTGGGGGCAGTTATGAGTCTCTGCTTTCAGGTACATCTCTAACATTGGCACTTTGTTTTTTTGTTTGTTTGTTTGTTTTTGAGACAGGGTCTCTCTGTAGCCCCAGCTGGCCTGGAACTCACTATGTAGACCAGGCTGGCCTCGATCTCATAGATATCCACCTGCCTCTGTTAAGTACTGGGATTAAAGGCATGCACCACCACACTCAGCCTAGACAGTGGTCCTTTACTCTCTCAGTCACATCCGGAGCCTCCACATAGGCTGAGGCTGCTATAGGTTTGTGTACAACACCCACAGAGCTCTCAAGTACTTCCAGAAAGTGGAAGGGCTGCATGGGGAGGCAGGAGGACCCCAGAGCCTGAGAATAGAAAAGCAAGCTTGGTGGGCCTTTTAGTAGGACCAGAGAATGCACCAGTGAGCTAAGCCTGTTCAAACCCTGTAGCTCCCCGTGGAGAAGGTGCCCCTCAGTGGAGCCCAACAACCCCTAACCCTGGACCCATCCCTCTTGCAGGTCAAGGTGAAGTCCTTCATAGGAGGTGATGTGAAAGGGGATCGTGTGTGTGTGTGTGTGTGTGTGTGTGTGTGTGTGTGTGTGTGTAGGGAGGGAGAATGCTTTCTGCTCTGCAAATCCTCACCCTATGGACACCCCAACACCTGTTCTGGTGAGACTTGCCAGTGGCCAATTCATCTTAGCTCAGACTGCCAGTCCTAACATGGAAGGGTGGCATGCTTGATGGAGGATTTAATGTGGGCCTTGGAGGGTGGTGAGATCGGTGCTGGGAATCCAGAAGTCACTGTCCCCTAATGCCAGTTTTTTGGCTGTAGTCACTTCCCGGGGTCGAGACAAGGCTCATGGAGGACCTCACACAGTGAGTGGCAAGGGTGCTCTATGAACATCATCTCAGCCCCGACCAGGGTGGAAGCAGACATAAGTAGAGTTTCCAGCTGGCCTCAGGGGAGCCCCTCCCCTGGAAATGACCTCTGGCGCTTTCCTGTTCATCTAGGGGGCAGTGTAGACGATGGATTCTCTTTCCTAAGAGATAGAGCGCTCACAAGTTCCTGGAAAGTCTTGAACTTGACTCTTTGTTCCTGGAACAGGATCACTGCCTTCAAGGCCACTATGGTCTGACAGGTTCCAGGCATTTGGGGTGATGAGAGTTGAGACCGACACCCTCAGAGTTAATGTCTTCCTTCAATATAAACTAAATAGCATAGTAATCTGATTACATAAGTTATTATAAGTGGTAAGGGGTCCCGGAGGAGCAGAATGCTGTGTGGGAGGAGTCACTGTGGCCAGGAAAGACTTCCCAGAAATCAAACTTTGTGTGGAGTCCTCAGAGGACCCGTATGCTGGCTCCCATTATCGGATGTGAGGACAATGCCGATAGGTTCTGACACGGTCAGCAGCGATGGTCAGGCTGAAAGTGGCTGGAGAAAGGCCACCTTAACCGGTCCTTTCCTACGTGGTCAACCTGGTGCTCGGCTAGTCTGAGATGGATTCTTCATGGACAGACACCCCTGACCCCCCAAAGTTTCAGGGATGTCCCTCCAGGCCCCTGCCCTCCCATGCGCTGAGCATGCTCCAGCCCTGGAACTGGCAGGAAGCCACCTGTCTGTTGTCCACTGTGGCATCCTTGAGAGTTGGAGTCATGGGACTGTGAGAGCACGGAGGGCACGGTTTCAGTGCGGCGGCCAGGTTTTCTGAGGTCACAAATTTTTATCTTGAAAATGATCGCAGGTGTGCGCGTTGGGAGGGTACTGCCTGAGGCTACTTAGATTTCTTGCCCCGCCCCCTCCCCACTGCTGTCTAGGCATGAACTCCTTTTGAATCTCAGCTCTGAGATCACCAAGTTGACTCAGGAGGGACACCTGCCAGTTTGGGGTGATGGGCAGGTCTCTTAGTTTTCCCATTTGGAATTTTTCCTCTGTGAAATGGATTAACAGGCCCTTCCCACTCGTGATGGGTGAAATGATAAAGCTGTGTAAGGGTGTCACATGTCGGGTCAACGGGTTGACCACCTCGCGGACCGCTTTGCAAATGGGAAGGATCAACACGGGGTGGGGGGCAGGTTCCTCTATCTCCCCCCAACCTTCCTAGCCCTGGAACCTCCCCAAACCCCTAGAGCCTCTACCCAGTCACCGACCCCTGCAGCCGGGATTCCCAGGGCAGTACAACAACTTTCGTGAGCCCCAGAAAGCCTATGGCTTGCAGAGGTCAAAGGGCATTAGGAACAGCCCCCCCCCAGGAACCGAATCAGACGCTGAACTACACTACCCAGAATTCCCAGGGCCAGCCAAAAAGGAAATGTCGTTTATGCAAGGAGAGGCTCAACTCCCCCAGCAGCTGCAGAGAGCGAGAGGAGGGGGCGGGGGGAGAGGGGTTACCAGGGGGAGGGCGCGCTGGGTGCAGGAGCGAGGGTGGAGAGCCGGGCGGGCGGGGAGGAGGAGGCGGCGCCCGCCCGCCCGTGGCCGCCTGCGGACCTGCATCCCGCGGGGCGCGCGAGCCGGCGGCCGTCCTGCGTGCGCCGGCTGCGCTCGGGCGGGCGGCTGCGGGCGGACGCGGGGCCAGGCCGGCGCAGGGGCCGAGTTTCTGCAAAGTTTGACCTGGTTGCCTTTCGGATGCTGCAGCAGAGCGAGGCAGCGCGGGGCGCGCCAGGCGGCTGCGGCGCGGCGGCGGGGCAGAGCGGCGACAGCGCGCTCACAATGATCATAAAATAAAGGGGGCGCGCGGGGTGGGGGCGAGAGAGCCCCGAGCCCAGCCCTCCGCCCCCGGCCACCCCCTCAACAGCCCCGAGCCCGGAGGGGCGTTGGGGGTCCGGGGCGCCCTCGCCGTCCCCAGACCCTAGTAAGACAGAACCAAGGGACACTGCCCGGGGAGGGGGTGGGCTCCCGAGTACGTGCCAGCGGCGAGGTCGGGGGCGTCCGGAGGGCGGCGACCCGGGCACCGGGAGCGGCCCCAGGGGCAGGTGAGTTCGCGGCGCCCCCAGGGTGGGAACGTGCGTGCGTGCCAAAGTTCCGGGGCAGCGGCGAGCGCCCCCGACGCGCGGGGACCGGCGGCTGGCCAGGGGAAACTGAGGCACCGGACGCGGCGGGGCGGGGCCGTTGCGCCCTCTCGGGGTCGAGAGAGCTCGGCTGGCGGAGGGGCGCCCGCCAGGTCGGGATCTGCCCGGGGGTGGCTCTGCGCCCCCGGAGGACCCGGGAGAAAGGGGCGTTCCACGCCGGCGGCGCGGAAGTCCTGGTGACCCACTGCGGTGACAGTCGGTCGACCCCTCCACCCCGCCCCTGGGCCAGGGTGTCAGCGGAGATGTCACGGGAGGCGATTATTCGCTGGTGCGCGCAGTCGTGCGGCCACCGCTGACCGGGCGGGCGGAGGGGGCCGCCACCTCCGGGGAGACCGCCCAGAGCTGCGCCGTCAGCTCCGCGCCCCGCGCCCCGCGCACACGCGTCGCCGCCCCCGCGCGTCCCCCGCAGGAAAGTTCGGCTCAACTTTGACGCGCTGTCCCTCCACCTCTCCGCAGGTCCTCGGCGGCCTCGGCGCAGCAGGCAGCGGCGGACGCTCGAGCGCAGCCCCGGGGCCGCACTCGGTGGCCGGCGGCGAAGGAGCGCGCGGGGCGCCCGCGAGTGGGCGCCGATAGGGACCCCGGAGCGCCCCTCCTGGAACCGCGGGTGGGCGGCCGCCCCGCAGGGCGCTGGGACCTCGGCCGATTGAACGGAAACCGCTCTCCAATTGATTGGGCCCCGCCGGGCGGGCGCGTGTGCCCCGGGAGCGGGTGCGGAAGGCAGACGGGCAGGAAGTCGGCGTTCTGCAGCGAGGGTGGCGCGACCGCGCGGGGACCGAGCCTTTCTTATTTATGTGTCTGCCAGTGCTCGTCTGCCTCCTCCGAAGACTTCAGGGAAAGTCTGCGAGCTGCCAACCCCGAGTGTGAGGACGCAGGGCTGGATGTCAGAGCAACATGTTTATCCATTAAACTGCAAACTTTTCTTTTTTTAAACCCAAAGAGTATCGGTGGCTTTTGCCCACTGCTAGAACAGAGATTGTCCAGGGCTCTTGAGATGCAGCAGAATCCTTATTTATAACCAGGCCCGGTAGTGCTATGCAAACCCCCTCCACTCAGTAAGTTCTCTATCCTATGGATATCGGTCTTGAGCTTTGAGATTAGATTGTGAACCCTCCGCACTGGGTCCTGCAACCTCCATCCTTTCAATGCCCTGTTATTTCTGGGACTGCTGGCCTTCCCTGGAGATTAGAGCGGTCCTGTGTGCCATGGGCTGTATTCAGAGCATCGGAGGCAAAGCCAGAGTCTTCCGGGAAGGGATCACAGTGATTGATGTGAAAGCCTCCATCGACCCCATCCCCACCAGCATCGATGAGTCCTCCAGCGTGGTGCTGCGCTACCGGACACCCCACTTCCGGGCCTCTGCCCAGGTGGTCATGCCACCCATCCCCAAGAAGGAGACTTGGATTGTTGGCTGGATTCAAGCGTGTAGCCATATGGAGTTCTATAACCAGTATGGGGAGCAGGGCATGTAAGTACTGCTTGGGATAGGCTGGGGGGCTGGGGAGCTGGGGGCTGAGCTTTGAGGTCTTGGGGGTGGGGGCTGGAGAAGGACTGTCCAGACAGAGGGAGGCTTTAAGTAAGGGTGGAAGTGGTCCCTGAGTCCTGTTGGACCAGGCAATTCCCTGGAGCCGGTAATTGTTGATGAGGGTCTGGGTTTGGCACCCTGAGGTGATCTGTGGCCCCCAAGGCTCCTCTGTGCTTCCCTGCCACATGCTGAAAAAACAGAAACCTGTGTTTCTTTGGCAAAGCAAGTTTCAGGGCCATTAGTGGTCACCAGAGAGGCCACACTCTGCCCCCAGGCTCAGGCCTCTGTGAGCCCACGTGGCAGGACACTAAGCTTGGGGAGACATCTGAAATCTCCAGGCTTCTTTGTGTAGGGCTTTGTGATTGGGCCTGAATTTGTAACTCTGGGGTGTCTGGATGCACAGCAGGCCCCAGAGGACCGCCTTTGCCATGGCCAGTGGTGGTTGGTGACTTGTGGCAGTGTGTGTTTAAGAGGGACTTTTGAAACCCCATTTTGCAGCGTGAAGCTTTCTATCTCCCAGTAGAGCTCAAGGGTCAGCATCCCAGCATCCAGTGTCCCTCCAATGGGGCCCTAACTAGGAACAGCCAGAGGAGCCCACTGGCCTCTTCTTGGTGGCCTGCTCTCCTAAGATGACATGAGTCTCAACAAGGGCCCTGGGGTCCTGGCTCTTGCATGTCTCTGATCCCAGAGTAGGCCATCCCCAAGAAGAGTCTCAGACGCTCACGCGAACAGTGACTTGGTTTGATGGCGGCCCTGGCAGAGGTGGTGAAAGCAGCAGCCGAGAGCCGGTGGCCCCCCAGGGAACAGCCCCCCACTTTGACCCCCATGACAGTTCATAGATAGTGTCCCAGAGTCTCTCCGAGTTCACCTTATATGTGGTATCACTTCTCAGCTTTGAAAGCCCTGAGAGTTAGAGCTTATGATTGAAGCCTATCCTGGACTACCTGGTTCACAAGGACTAGATACATGTGGTCACATGTGCCATCTCCATTTAGCAACTTGAGTTCTAGGAGAAGCAGGAAGATGGGCTAAAACTTGAAACTGAGCTGTAACTCTGACGGCCCAAAACTGTGGGGTATGTGGGGTCACTGTGGGCTCCGCTCCAGCAGCCTCACTTCTGCTTGTAAGCCCTTCCTTTCTTAAGAGTGCCCAGACAGGGACGGCTGACTTCCTATTTTAAGACAGGCAATAGGCCTTCTAGCCCTAGCTTTTAGCCCAGAGTCTCCTCACCCCCTTCCACGCTCTGCAAAGCATCCGGGGAGTTATTGAGAAACACAGGTTTTTCCCAGGGTGTCAGGCTGAGGCTAACAGCTTCCCTGATGTCTTCCCAGCTGCCCTCCAGGAGTCAAGAACCTGAGGTGATTTCATCTCTTGGTGCCAGTCCTTGTTCCTGGTTAGAACCTTGAACGTCTCCGACTCTGTGGTCACTTTCTAGGATGACCTAGGCAAGTGCCTTAAGCCACCCTGACCCTCAGTTGATTCATCTGCAAACTGGGATGAATCAAAGCTCTTTCTGCATGTTTTATTGCAAGAATTACTCAGACAACCTTTGCTCCGCACTAAGCCAAGTTCATGTGAATTCTGCAAGCAGGTGGCTGTCCACCTTGATGGGGTTTCGGTTTCCGGTCTGCTAGACAGAAGTAAGCGATGGCATTTAGAGTACTCTGGTGCTTCGCCGTAGCTACTGAACTAGAAAAGGTGTCAGCTGCTTTCTGTAAACAGTCTTCTCCCCAGCCCCGGTCCTCTTTCACACAGGGCTTCCACTCCTAACTTTTTAAAAATTTAAAGATGGCACCAGTAGGGGATGGTGTAAGCGGCTACAGGCCGTTCCCCTCGCTCGCAGCTTGTCGGCAGTACCACTCTTCTGTACAGTCTTCCAGGGCGCCCTGGCTCCGAAATTCCAGGAGGGGCCGGACCAGCTGCCATTGAGGACAGGGCAGGTGACCATTCTTTTCAGGGACAAGGCAGCTGACCCTCCCTTGGCAAAAATGCAGAGGAGGATACTGCTTGTCTGTTTACCACTGTCAGCAGAAGTGTGAGGTGCAGTATTTCTGCACCTTCTCTCCGTGCCTGTCCTGTGGAGATGTGGGGCTGGTTTGGACTAAGCTTGGACTCAGCCCTTCCTGGCTTCCATCTGATTGCAAACAGGAGTATTTAGATGAAGGTCAAAGAACCTTCCAGTCGTGTCTCCTTGACTTCCTACGTTGTCTCCTATCTCTGAGCCCTTAAGCCCCGCGGTGGGCAGGTGAGAGTAGCTAGAACCTTCTGCCAGCTAGGATTTGACCCTCCACCTGCCTGTGCCCTGGTTAGATATGTCTCATGCTGGGCCTGGTCTCACACAGAATGCCTTCCTCCACCTGTTTGAGCAACCCTCTAACAACCACAGATGTCCCTAGCAACGTCCCTTGTTCCCTGAGAGGGGTGTGAAATCACTGGAATTGAGAACCGCTAGAGTCAATCCCTAAAGTGAACCTCACGCCCTGAATGTCAGTGACCCAGGAAGGGACAGCCAGGTGGCCAGGCCTAGGTTAGGACTTCTGTTCTTTACAAATGGGCTCATATTAAAAATATTAGTTCCAACTGCTTAACCGAAATCCATAATGTCCCTTGGCATGATCCATGCTTGAAATTAATCTCTAAGCCATGAGCAGGACTTGTTAGAATGAAATGGAACAATGAATTCTGAAACCTACCACCTTAGTCACAGCCTGACTTCACAAGGGAAAGCTAGACCTGGAAGATGGCGCCTCTCTTCCACCCGCTTGAGAGCATTCTATATGGCGTTGGGTCCAACCCACAGCACTTTCAAAGCTAACCCCCCCTCCAAACTGTTGGAGGCACCTGCCTCCTCAGCCATCCCCCGCAATTCCTCAACTGCCACCTGTCAGCTGGCGTAGAGCCTTCTAAGCGACAAGTTTCTTGCCTGTGTGGGAGACACTTTGCATACTGTCCCTAGTCTGCCCTTCTTTGGAGCCTTCCCGGGGAACCTGGCCCATTGCCAAGGCCAAGAGTGGTGTGGCTCAGGATTGTGGGGTAAGGGGTGGAGAGTGGTTCGGATAGATTGTCTGTGCCCTGTGCCTGTGTCTGCCCACACCTCTGAACCAGTCTTAATCTTTTAGAGCCACACTTCTCCTACCTGTGAAATGGGAACGCTAACAGCTCCTGCCTGTCTCAGTGAGATGAGTATTGTAGCGTGGTTGGCATAGGGCGGGTACTCTGGAGCTCTCTGTTCTCTCTTGGCACTGTGATTCTGAATCCTGGTTATTAGTGTTGGATTATTACTCTGCAGTGTGAGGCTGAGCACTGCTCCGAGACTCGAGTATAATGTGGCTGTCTGCTTATCCTTTCTCCCAGTGTTCCATTTCTCCTGTGTCAGGATAGCCTCAGCCCTGAGGCCTTGTGGGTCACTTTGGCCCACATTTGTGGTACTCGCTGTTTTCACATGGCTTGGAGAGACTGGTGGTAAAGTGCTAGATAGTAGAGCCGTATGGAGCACGAGCTGTCTTGAACTTTCCTTCCTCTCCGCTGTCTCTCAGGCATGTACCCCAGGACCTTAGGAGGGCCTCTTTTGAAGATGATTATGCAGACTTGAGCCCAAACCTGCCCTAGGTTTGCTCAGTGTGATAGATCTGGGGATGACTCCTGGAGGAAAGTCCCGCCCGGCCATGTGGCCGCTTCCGGAGCCAAGGCCTGAGCGCCCCACAGAACAATTGAGGACGAGGCTTCCTGTCTTGGGCCGGATGGTGGCCTCCCCCATCTGTTAGGCCCTGGCGGAGGCCAGGGCGGGGTGGGTGGGAGAGGGAAGTCCTTGTTTCTGGGCTTGGGGTAGGAGGAAGTGGTGGAGGTGCCTCAGCCTAGGACCGAACCCACCCCCCCTCTCCCGGCGGCCAGCTGGGGCCAAGTGGGGCCAGTTTCCACCTTCTGAGGGTGTGTAGCATGCAGGCTGCCTGCGGAGACAGTCACCCAGGCAGCCAGAGCCATCAGGGAAATGCCAAAGAAAGTGCTCTCCTGCAGGTCAGCTAGGGTGCAAATGAGAAAACTTGGGGATCTGATTTGAGGAGCGCAGTCTAGGCAGCAGCTGCCAGGTGAGCCCAGCTGTTCCCTCTGAACCCACCAGGGCAGGGCTCGTGCTTTTAGGATCTGGCTTTCTGAGTCCTGTGCCCTAGCCTGGGCCTGGCTTCTGGAGACACCAAAAGTAGCCTGGTGAGCAAGTAAGTTAACGTGTGCCTGACAGTACACAGGAAGGATCTTGGCTTCAGTGCTGTTATCGCAGAGAGCTCAGGATAACTCAGGCATCTCGCAGTTGGGGGAATTAAGGTCTGTCCACTGTGCAGAGTACAGAGAGGATGTTAAAAACGACCAGGTTTCCATGGAAACAGTTTGTTGCATTAAAATAATGTTAGAAGATGAGCCTAGGGCGTGGTGGCAGAGTCTTGTCTTGCCTGTGTGAGGTCCTGGGTTCCATCCCCAGCACTGCAGAAAGCGACCAAAACCCAAGACTATTCTATGCATACTTTATTAGAAAACGCTAGACATGAGAACATATCCTGTGTGTGCATACAGAGAAAGGTCTAGAAGGATGTTTACTGAAGTGTAATGTTGTGAGTAACCTCCTTGGGGAGGAGGGCAAGGGAGAAATGGCTTTCGGTTTTTGTGTTACTGACTTCTTTGACCTGCTTTTAAAAAAAAAAAAAAGTACACATTTTATTACTAGAAACTAAAAAAACTTTAAAGGAAGAATAGTTTACTGAGTACTCTTCAAGAAGGTATGGGCTGAGCGGTACTGAGTGTCATCTGCAGCATAGGGCCTTGAAGCTAGAATGAAGCAGGCACTCTGGGTCCTTCTGCACCCGGGTAGGCCTGGGCTGGAGGGGTAGGCCAGACAGGAAGGGGCAGGCTTAGTCTCTGGGGGCTCCAGGAGGGCACTCCTTACTTGGTCTGTAGGCAGGTGCTGGATGGTGTGAGGGCAGGACCTGGTGCTGGGTGGCAGAGGGCACAGTTATGCATCCAAGGCCTATGTGGAAACAGGGCTCTGGGGTCTCATTTTCTGTAAAGTTGTACAACTTTTCCTGAGTGAGTGCTGTTTGGAAATTTTACCAGATTGTGAATCTGTTCATTTTGGGACCAGAAGTAATAACTTCTAAATTTCTGAATAGTCTAGGTGAGGGATTGCAGGAGGACTGGGCAGAGCAGTCATCCGCCCTGGGCAGACTCTGTCCAGAGCCTCGGTCCTTCACTTGAAAGTGTCCTTAAACTGTCACGTACCATTGAGAGAGGTGGTTAAGGTGTGTGGGTGAAATCTCTTAGGCTTAAAGCTAAACCTCATTCTAAACCACTTCTTTTTAAAAATTTTTGTTATTGTGTGTATGCATTGTGTCTGTGTGTGGGTGTGTGTGCCACTCCACATGTGTGGAGTGTATTCTCTCTACCTTTATGTGGGTTCTGGAGATTGAACATGGTTCATCAGACTTGTGCTGCAAGCGCTTTTACCCATTCAGCCATCTTGCTGGCCCCTAAATTTCAAGTAAAAGTAACGTATTTAGTGCATAGAAAGCAAGTTAGGTAGAGCTCTCTATCTCCAGTTTAACCACCTGGGCCCTATGTCTTGGGAATGACTGGATTCAGTTATATTTTTTTAAGTGAATAATTTTAAAGGGAAATACTAAAAGAATAGGAGACATGTAGACAAGGGCAGAATGAAGAAAAGGCCTGTGACAGGGTACACTCCTGCCTCTTGATGCTAGAGTCTGGGACTAGGGCTTTGTGTTCAGAGAGCCCAGGACCCTGAGACTGAACAGCAGAGAAAGGGGGCTGGTGGGGGCTGTGTGGGCGCCTGCATGTGCGGAGGAGAAAGGCCTCCATTACTACCTGCTACTTGCTGATTATAGGTGTTAGAAAAGTCGAGAACCCTTGTTTGGGCTGATTTTTCCTGGAGAATAAGTCTAATCCAGGATCATGGAGGTGGCAAGCTGAACCTGTCCACAAAGCATTGAAGGGTCATGCTGGCTCCTGGCTTGACCGAAGCCCCCAGATCAGGGCTTCTTAGTGTGGATCTTTGAACCAGACCTGACATCAGTCTCTGAAAGGAGGCAGGACCCTGTCTCCGAGGTGTCATACTCAGCTATGGAGACAGTACTGTCTGCCACCAGCGTCGCTTTGGTAACAACCAGCCCCATGCATTTCTGCAGGGTGATCGGAGACCCAGGCAGCTTTGGGTTCCCAGTCACCGCATGGTGATTTGCATGCGCTGCAGCAAGGGAGACCCAGCGTGCTGCTGAGGGTCAGGGAGCCAGACCACAAGCGCTACGGGGCCTGATTCCGGGCCGGGCACTGGGAAAGTACGGATGCGTGGTGAGATCAAGGCAGGCGTGGCTCTGCCCTCTTGGGCCTTGAGGTCCAGCTAGGAGACTGCCCACAAATAGTCACATCATTGTTTAATTGTCCCAGGATATGTGCCAGGAGACTGGGCAATAAGGTTCCAGTGGCACTAAACACTGAGGACACTGGCTTGTGTAAAGGTTCAGGTGGCCTTCCCTGGGGTGGTGACCCCAGCTGAGCGGCTGGTTCCTCCTAAGCAGGACAGACGCAGGAGGAAGGCACTGAGGGGGTCAGAAGCTCTGGGATTGGGACTAGGAGTGTTTAGTCCCAGCACTCAGAAAGCAGAGGCAAGCAGATCTCTGGGAGTTTGAGGCTAGCCTGGTTTACATAGTGAGCTTCAGACCAGCCAAGTCTACACAGCAAATTCCAGGCCAGTCAGGATTAGAGTGAGACCCTGTCTCAAAAAAACAAAATAAAAGGGGCTGGAGAGATTGCTCAGTGGTTAAGAGCACTGGCCAGACTTGCAGAGAACCCAGGTTTGATTTCCAACACCCACATGGCTGCTAACAACTGCCCATAACTCTAGCTCTGGGGGAATCTAATGCCCCTTTCTGGCCTTCATGGGCATTGCATGACAAAGGTGCACTTACACACACATGCAGACAAAACACTCATACACATAAAATAAAAGAGTAAATAAAATTTTTTTAAATCACAAAAAGTCAGAGGGACTTTTGGGAGAACAGGTGGAACACTGGGATATCATGAAGAGATGAGGGGTCTCTGCCAAGGAGAAACTCGAGTCGAAATGGCGCCGGGTGTCCGAATGGCATGCTCACGGAGCTTCCTGGCTTCGTGGCCAGCACGAATGGCAGATGCTCTGCACACAGGTGTTCAGGTGGTGACGGTGGTTCAGAGCAGAAATTGGAGGTGTTTCAGACATGACGTCAGGGGCTCCGAAAGCGTGCTGCTGGGGTCCAGGTTCGAGTCTGGACCTGCCTGCTGTCCTGAGGGCTCCCACAGCCCAGAGGACAAGTTGTGGAGCATGGCAGATGGCCTGGGAAGCAGACGGCTTCTGTGAGTGGCTGCAGCCCTGGCTGAGAAGGATAAGGACACCAAGTATGGGTTCTTGCTGCTGTTGGCACGTTGAAATTCTTATTTTTGGAACAACTTTTGTGTTCTCTTTCTGCACAAGGTCTCAAATTCTGAATGCCTCCCCACTTCCCTTTATTTTCAACAGGGTTCCGTGTGGCTCAAGCTACCTTTAAACTTGCTATTTTAGCTGACCTTGAACTCAAGATCCCTTGGCCTCCACCTCCAGAGTACTGGGACGTTTACTACCACAACCAACTACATAATATTTGTTGTTGTTCTTTTTAAGGTGTTCTGAGTCAGGGTCTCATTACGCAGCACTGACTAGTCTGGAACTCCCTGTGTAGACCAAGCTGGCTCTGCAGTGCCTGTCGCTGTCTCCTGAGTGCGGGTCTTACAGGCTCGAGTCACCATGTCTGGCTCTCTGCCCCCTATCTCGCCTTAACCAGCGCAGGATGGTAGGGGATAAACTCAGGGCCATTGGTGCCTCCTCCCGTGACACAGCACAGCATGGGGTCTGCAAATAAAAACACCCAAGAGGAGGAAGGATGTAGTCTGTGAACTTGGGGGTCAGGACCAGGCAAGTTTAAACTTGTTCACAAAATCCTCCTGTTGCAGAGACACTGGCTGATGGAGCCCTTGCTTATCCAGCTGGTACAGAGAGCTTGACTGGTGGCTTTGGAGGGAGATGAAGGTGGTGGGGTGGGGTCGGAGGCCTGTGGCCTGTTGTGTACATGTTGGGAAGGCTCAGTGTATAAGGCTGGGGTCAGAGTTAAGCCGTCCACTGGTGTAGCAGAGAAATGGTCAGCCTCAAAGCTGAAGTTCAATTTCATTCCAGAGCAAAGCCTGCCTTACAGAAGAGGCCTCATTGTGAGGCTCTGATGACTTTAAGAGTGTTTATAATTTAAAACCGTAATTGGAGTCTGGAAGGCTTCAGGTCAGGTGAAGGCTGACAGGTGTGAACTAGGGCCACACCTCCTCCAACTGTGGGTGCCTCTTTCCAACAGTCTCCAGAAGTTTCTGGTTAGGCCTGTGACAGATGACAGGTATATTGACTCATCAGGAAAACCTGTCAGGTGGGAGCAGGCAGAGTTAGCCTTGGGCCCTCTATGGGAAGGGAGAGACCCAGAGAGTGACTGTCACAGAGCTAGTAGCCAGGGCTGAAGTTCAGTCACAGATTCCTGTAGATCTGCCTAACCGTCCCTGGCCGGGCTCCTCCCACCTTCCTAGACCTGCAGATTATTGTGATGGTCCCTAGAAAGACACTGACTGGCTCTGCCCCACAACTGAGTCATGCTGAGCAGGACACCCTCCTGGCTGCCAGTTCATAATGACTGTCACCTGTCTGTGACTGGACCAGGACTTAGACTGTCAGGGGTGGAGTCTTGAGTACAAGGTCAGGGTATCGCCAAGCCTCTCCTCCCAGGACCAGGCCTTTAGTAATTTGGAGGTACAAAGGGGCAGTGATCTGAGCTAAGTGCCTTTTGCAAGTTTGTTCATATATTTATTTTCTGGATGAGGGGAGCACACGTGTCATGACATGCTTGTGGAGGTCAGACGACAACTTGGGGGAGAGTCACTTCTCTCCTTCCACCATGTGGGCCCCAGAGATGGAACTCAAGTTGGGAGTCTCGGTGGTAAGTGAGTCATCTCATTGGCCCTTGTTCTCTCTGCCTTTTAAAAGTCACCTTTCCAACTGGGCATGGTGGCTTACAACGGAGGCTGAGGCAGGAGGATCTCCCTCAAGTTTAAGGGCAGCCTAGGTTACAGAGTGAGCTCCAGGTCAGATGGGGCCACAGAGTCAGACCCCTGTCTTGGTGCCTCCTCCCCAACGTGTGATTCCGGCCGGCTGCTGCTGACACAGGCCTGAGAGACGGCCGGGGGTTTTAGAGACCTGAGGGTTTGTGCACTGCTGCGACTTTGCCCTGGAATGGGTCTGCTCAGGGCCTGGTCTGCTCAGTAGCCAGGGCTCCATGAACTTATCGATAAAGCAAGCAGGAAAATTAGCAAAGTCTGCTCGGATCCTTAGAACACACTTCAAAGCTGTGTGGGCGTCGTGGCTCCTCACTATCCCAGCTCAAGAGACCTGGAGACGGGGAGCCACCAGAGCGAGCTGGCTAGCCAGACTGGCATCAGGAGACCCTGCCTCAGTATACAAGGTGGAGAGCAATTGAGGAAGACCCTGATGTCAACCCTGGGCTGCTACAGGCATGTACCCACATACATACAGTGCACCAGAAAAAAAGAAAAAAACTAGCAAAAATCCTGTTCCTGCCTATTTCCCTGTCGTGGCTCCAGTTTTGCTCAGACTCTAGCAGAAGGGCTGGAGGTGTCAGGGTGAAGTGCATTTGGGGGTGCACGGTCAGCGGTGCCAGGACACTCATGGTGATGGGCACCCATCACACCCTCCATCTCTGGAGCTCTTTATCATTGCCAACTGAATAACCTCCTCCGCCCCTCCCCTCGGCAGCCGCGCTCCGCTCTCTGTCTCTGGATTCAGCTGCTCTTGTCGCATCACGTAAGTGCTGTTCTGCAGTATTTATCTTTTTGTGACGGCTTTTATCACTCAGCATAATGTCCTCCGGCTCCTCCATGCTGTAACATGTGCCAGAATTTCCTTCCCTTTCAAGGCTGAAGAGTATTCCATTGTGTGTAAGGAACCCGTTTTTTTTTTTTTTTCTAATCCAGTCAGCTGCCATGGACGCTCCGGTCGCTTCCTCCCCTGGGTTCTCTGGAGTCATGAATGTCACAGACAGAAATGCACTTTTTAAATTTTTCTTTTTTGAGGCAGGGACTTGTGTATTCCAGGCTGGCTTCACACTTCCTATGTGGCCGAGGATGACTTCCTGATTTTTCTGCCTCCATCTCCCGAGTGTTGGGATTACAGGTGTGTGCCCCGCTAGGAGGGCACTTGGAAAAGGAGTGTATTTCTGGGGAGCACACGGTTGAGCATGTGTGCAGGACTTGGGTGAGGGCCGTGGCCTGGAACTTCAGTGTTGTGTCACTAGGCCCAGTGGAAATGCGACGGGTCAGTCAGGCTCCCGGACCCACTCCTTGGCCTAATCTGAGCAGAATGTTCCCCCTCACCTTGCACCCACAATTCCAGTGATGGACCTTGGGTCAATCATCTGAGGGGCCATGCAGCCTGGAGTGGGTTCTTTAGTAGTCATGCCAACGGGTGCATTGGAGCTCCAGCTGTCTCTCTGTGTCCTCAGAGTAACCCAGCGGTCCTTTCCTGCCTGAGAGTTATTGTTATGTATAATAACTCCACATTTCGGGCCTTTGCTTTGCAAGTTTTGATGCAGTTCTGTGCAGCCCTAACAGTTAGTTCTGGGACTGGTGTGATAGGTCTGCGGTCCTAGGGTGGGAAGCACCTTGCCTGGATTCTTATACCACTGAGGGAGCTGATAGGAAGCCTATGGGGTTCCCATACCCAAGATGGATGTCCCCCATCTCCTGGGCCCCAGCAAGTAAATGTGTGTCAGGCTCAGCACGTGATGGGAGGACTATGTCTGTCCCCATGAGGGTGCTGGGAACAAAACCTGGTCCTTTGCTAGAGCGGTACCTGCTTTGAACATCTGAGCTATCTCTCTAGCCCAACAGTCAGGGTCTTGAGATGGGCCAGGTCAGAGCCTCGTGTGACCTGGTACTTGATGCCTGGTGATTCTTTCTTCTGCTTCACATATGCCTTGTGGGCAAAGGGTGCTGGTTCTGCTTAGTACCTTTTGTCCTCAGGGTCCAGGATTGTCTCTGGGCCACATTAGAATGCAGAAGAGCCTTGTTGAGTGACTGAGCAAGTGACCTGGCCTTCTTTGTCCCCCAGGTCCAGCTGGGAGCTCCCTGACCTTCAGGAGGGCAAGATTGAGGCAATCAGCGACTCAGATGGCGTAAACTACCCCTGGTACGGCAACACCACGGAAACCTGTACAATCGTGGGCCCCACCAAGAGAGACTCCAAGTTCATCATCAGCATGAATGATAACTTTTATCCCAGCGTCACGTGGGCCGTGCCCGTCAGCGAGAGCAACGTGGCCAAACTGACCAACATCTACCGGGACCAGAGCTTCACCACGTGGCTGGTGGCCACCAATACCTCGACCAATGACATGATCATCCTTCAGACGCTGCATTGGCGCATGCAGCTCAGCATCGAGGTGAACCCCAACCGGCCCCTGGGCCAGCGTGCGCGGCTGCGGGAGCCCGTTGCCCAGGACCAGCCCAAAATCCTGAGCAAGAACGAGCCCATCCCACCCAGCGCCCTGGTCAAGCCCAACGCCAATGACGCTCAGGTCCTCATGTGGCGGCCCAAGTACGGGCAGCCGCTGGTGGTGATTCCGCCCAAGCATCGGTAACAGCCAGGCCACCACGAGGTCAGACTCACTAACAGTATTACTGCTCAGAAGGAAACCCAGATGCCCTCTCCGGTCATTCAGAAAAATACAACCATTCTACCTTGTCCAGGGGCGGATCTCACTGTGCTAATGCCCGGCTGGCCTACCGGCTCTTGCACCCACTTTCTTGTCGGGGGGTCGGCGGGAGGACAGGCTCCAGAGTCACCTCCGGTCTCCTCTCTCACAATCTTAGTAGTTCACTGCAGCTGATTCTCTGAAACACTGCTTTTGGGGGTGTGTGTTTTTTTTTTAACCTCCTCTTTATGGGGTTCAGGGGCAGGGGGAGGAGGCAGAGTTGATTGTGAGGGAACCCAGGCCTTCCCCTCCCACCTTCCCTCGTCTGTCCTCTGCCACGAGGCCTTACGTAGAACTTGCTTTGCCAAACTTTTGCCTTAAGCTGAATTTAACAGAAAGGAAACGGGCAAAGGCCCCAGGCTCTCTCTTGCTGGACCTGCCCTCTTCTGCCAGAGATGGGGCGGCCAGAGGGAGGCCCGCCTGAGCCCTTCATCTCAGGTGTCTGGCTAAGGGGTAAGAGGGGGACTCAGGTATAAAACCAGCTGTTCTGTCATTTTGACAGAACCAAAGCCACAGACAGACTCTGCCCAGACCCCAACTCTGAGAGGCATGTGAACTGGGGACAGATCTGTGACTTCCTTCTCTCTCCTCAGAAGCCTTAACTTGTCTGGGTTGTGGGGCGTGGGGGATGACTCTGGGAGGACTGGAAGGTCCTGTAGGTGGGAAGTTCCATGAATGGCAAATTGGGGCCAGAGAACTTTGAACTTTGCTACCCCCAGGACCCGCCCCCCCAGGTGTGTGACTTTTTCTTTTCCATTCACACTCATCCAAATGCCTGGGGAAGGGGTGCCGCCGAACCCTGATAGTCTTGGCTTGGGTCTTCAGGTAAGAAACGCATGTCCTTCCCTCCTTTCCTGCATCGTCACACTTGAATCTGGGGTCCTAGTGCCCCCGGCCGTCCCTTCGCTAGACACTGTAAAGAAGCCGCTGTAGGACTTCCAGCTTGTTCTCAGGGGTCGCGGCTCCCAGACTCTGGAGGTGGGCTGCAGACAGGCTCCTCTCCCCATCATAGGTGCTCCTGGGTTGGGGAGGTTCGGGGGCAGTCAGCTGACACCCCACTTCTTGTCTAAAGAGAAGGAAATCCAAGCCCAGGGTCTGGGACGGTCCCACGCTCGAGAGGTGTCAAGCTGCTGTGGTGGCCAGTCTTGGGGTCCACCCTCTGGAGCCCTGGGACTTGGCTTTGAGTGATGCCAAGGTTTCTAGAAATGTCTGCTTTGAGCTGTGTGAGGGAGCCATTGGGGACACTCCTTCAAGCTTGCCAAACCCACGATGCATCACTGGGCCTGCATTCCAACTAAGAATAAGCACAGAAAACCGTCAGACGAGAAAAGTAACGCTTTTGCTGCCGACGAGCCACTTGTAGGCATCCCAGTGGCAGTATGGGAGGGCACGGCCGGACCCTGGGCCTGCTCCCACCTGTGTGATGTTTCCCTTAGGGGTGCTTAGTACCCAGTCAGGTCACCCGGAGCATACCGAGTGGAGCCAGCAGACAGCAGAGTGGGTGCTGGGGAGCCCCTGGTGTGGAGGCTGTGGCCTTGGGAGGGAGAGCCCTGGGTCCCAGCCCTGCTCTGGTCAGGACTAGCCTTCGACTGGAAAAGCCTTTACACTCGGGCCTTTCTGTGCTAAAGAAGAGACAGGCCTTGGTGTGGGTCAGGAGGTGGGTCCCTATCCTGGGCTGGGTGATCACGAAGGGGTTTCTTCCTGGAGGTTGGGCTGGGAGCAGAAATGTCAGTGAGGAGCTGAGTTGCTCCGAGCACGGGGCCCCCAAACCCACATTTCTTAAGACCCTTCCTCCATGCATGCCTGGCCTGCCCGCTGGCTTCCCTGGCTCCCCTTTGTCCCAGCGCCCTCCTCTCCACCCTCCCGCCTGGCTGAAGATGGGGCTGGGAGGCCTCGGAGAGGCTGTGTGTCTGGCCGTGTCTGGCCGAGGAGGCCCGGCTTCTTTTGGGCCTCCAATCCCTTCGCATCTTTCCTCATGTTGTTGACGGACCCCAGACTTTGGGGGCCCGATTCCTCAGCTCCCCACTTCTGTGCCCACCTAGGCGTGGACACTCACTCCTTCCAGCAATAAGAACCAACCGTCCTCGGTCCTGGAGAGTACTGTGAACACAAACCCACGCGTGCACTTACAGTAAGGCGCGAGACTCTTGAAGACTATGTCAGTGAATCTTTTTTAAAATTTAAAATGAAATATATATATATATATATAAAGAGAAATAAAATTAATTTTAAAGCACATCTGGCACTGACTGTCTCTCTGGGAGTGTTTCATGTGAAGTTCATGGCTTAGTGTGCCTGCTGGGTGAACCTACTGAGGGAGATGGGTGGGGCTGGGGCTCTGGGGCTGATGGGATGCCAGCCAGCCTGTCTGTACACCAGTTCCTTCTCATGGTCCGGTCTCCATTGGGGACAGCTCTTTAATCGAAGCCCTGTGCCCAGAGATGCCCCTGGCTGGTGTCCCAGTAGAAGAGTAGCTGGGGGACAGCTTGACTTTGGTGTGTGTGCCTGCTGGAGAGCAAGATTGCCACCTTATTTTTTGAGACAAGAGCCTCTCACTGAAACTGTGCTCACTGATAAGTTGGATTGGCTACCCAGCAAAGCCCAGGGATCCCAGGGCCAGGATCCCAGGCGCATGCCACTGTGCCTGGCGGATACATTTCCAGGTCTTCGTGCTTATGTAGCAAGAACTTAAGTGACTGACCTGACCCCTCTCCCCAGCCCCAGCCCCAATCCTAGCTATGCAGTCCTAGCTGGTCTAGAACTTGCTATATATACCAGGGTAGTCTTGAACTCCACAGAGACCCACCTGCCTCTGCCTCCTGAGTGTTGAGAATAAAGGTGTGTCCTACCATGCCTGGCCTTTGAGTTAGGGTTTTGTTTTGTTTTTTAATAATGTATGAGTATATTGCCTGCATGTGTGTAAGTGCGCCTGTGTCGTGCAGTGCCCACAGAAGTCGGAAGAAGGCATCAGATTCCCCTGGAACGGGAGTTCTGGATGGTTGTTAGCCATCATGTGGGTGCTAGGAATCAAACCCAGGTCCTCTGCAAGAGCAGCCAGTGCTCTTACCCGCTGAGTCATCTTGGCTAGGTTTTTTAAATGACAACTAGAATTCTAAATCAAGGGTAACTGGCATTTAGACCAGATCTTATCTAGATCACCCATGCACTCACAAACTCATCTTCCTATGCAGAAAAAAAAAAAAAAAAACCTAGGACAAGGTCAGAAACATGATTGTGCTTGTCCTCAACTTGCTACCAAAGAAGGACCTATGTGGGCTAGGACACCAAGAGAAGACTGCCTCCTCACTGGAACATTTGTATAGAAGGTTGGGAGAACCCAGGTCGCTGGAGTAGCTCTGTGTTCTGAAGGTAAAACCAGGAGTGCAAGGCCTTTGTGTGAGCTTGGGTGAGACCCAGACCTCATGTGCAAAAGCTGCCTGCTGGCCAATGTGACTGAACGTGTTCGGCTCTTACTCTAGGGTGAACGGATTATGATGATGCCAGGGCTCGTCCCCAGGGAGTATGGAGGACATAAGAGGCTTCCCAGGCCTCATGTCTAGGCAGAGGTGGAGCCACAATTCAAGTCCTGGCCTGAATCAGCCTCTGACCACCATATATGTTCAGCCCAAGTGGATGACTGTGGGTATACAGTCCACAGTAAGTGACCGTTGGTTATTGTGAAGAAAGTCCCGAGCTTGCAGCTTGTCCTCTATCCAAGGTCCCCACCCTACTTCCCAGAAGCTTGTGCATTCAGTTCTCCGTGGCTCACGGTGACTTGGCTTTGAAGTGGGCCTCCTTGGTCACCTGCAGGCCACAGGCTCACCCAGGTGTGTGGTGGCTTCTCTGCAGTGCTGTGGAGCCAAGAAGTCAGCCATCTGGGCCTCTCTGAGCTCTCCCTGACGCTGTACCCACAGCTGCCTCCTAGGGCTGAGAATCCAGTGCAAGGAGCCGCAGCATGGATGTTGCTGGCGCCCTCCACGGGGGGGGGGGGGGGGGGCTAACGGATGGGATGAGTGGCTGTCTGTTGAGTTTGACTTTTGGTTGTAGAGTCAGCTCCTGAACATTGCTACAAGAGACCATGGTGTGTGTGTGTGTGTGTGTGTGTGTGTGTGTGTGTGTGTGTGTGTGTGCAGGAGGGTGTGTGTGTGCCAGCAGAGGAGAAAATCCAGCCAGGTCACAGCAGGTAGAATGAAGGCACTCAGGAACCTGTCTATGCTGTGCGACAATGGGGCGCAGCAGCAGGAGTTTGGGGAGCTGAATGTGCCGGGGGTCTGACTAGGAATCCATGGCTTCCAAGAGACATCTGATGGCTCAGGAAAAGCCCTTCAGTGCTTAAGCTCATGGTGGGTTAAATTTAGAAGTCCAGGCTGGGCTGAGAGAGACAGACACCAGGTTCAGCCCAGCCTGACTGAGGCAGAGCCCCCTCCGGACTTGGGGCCTGAAGGCAGCTGTCTGAGATGGGCAAAACCCATTGCCCAGAATGTGAATGAGAAGCTGGTGTTCCCCCATGACTGCCTGCTGCTGCAACAGATGCTCCGTCAAAAAAACAGCTCTGGCACTACTGTAGAGGAGACAGACTCACCGTAGGGGCAGTCACTGGCCATCAGAAAACCCCTGTGGTCCCAAAGGGAAGACTGGACTCTGGGGACTGCAGTAGCTTTGGAACTCTGAGGCGTGTAGACCTTTCTAAACACTGGAGCCCTTTCTATGACCGCATGCTGGGACCATCCTCAATCCCCCTCCACAGACACTGGCTCCCATGTGGCTTGGGGTCCAGGCGCTTGGTTAAAGTAGATATTTGATGTAAGAACAGGCCACTTGCACACACAGCACTTAAAAATTGCCTACAAAGGGGCTGGGGAGATGGCTCAGTTGGTAATGGGCTCACTATGCAAGCACAAGAACCCAAGTTTGATTCTCAGTACCCATGTTTAAAGGTGGCACGTGGCGTCCTATGGAACCCCAGTGCTGGAGAGTCAGAAAGGTGGATCCCTAGAGCTGGCCAACCCAGCCAACTCAGCGAGCCCCGGACCAGTGAGAGAGCTTGTCTCAACAAACAAGTTGGATGGCTCCTGAGGAACTATACCTGAGGGCCTCCCATGTGCATTTGCGCACACAAACACACACACTTCTACAAGTTATTATTACACAACCAGCCACAGTGAAGATCCACATCTGCACACAGACATGCATGTTGATTTTCCCCTTTCTCAGATGAGGAAACTGGCCTGGAGAAGTGAGCTGGGGCCTACTAAAAGTCACTCGGCTAGAAAGCTGCAGAGCTGGGCTTCCATCAGACTGCCTTTGACTGGCTCTTGGCCTTTTTGCAGGCTTCCTAGCTAACCGTTTTTACTGGATTGCCCTCTGCCTTTGCTCAGTGTGCCAGAGAAGACCAGGTGTGATGTTTAATACCAGGAAACATTTGTCCCTTGAGATGTAGTCTCACACTGTACTCCAGGTTAGTGTAGAGCTCAGTATGTATTACAGTAATCCTCCTGCCTCAGTCCTGGGTGCTGGGATGATAGGACTGTGTCTCCACACCCACAAAGAAAAGACATGCGAGTGAATGAGCTCTGCCCCTGGGCTGTGTCCAGAGAAGCAAACACTCCAACAGCCTGGGTCTTACCCAAGGCCATCACAGTTGTTGTTTAGGGCCCAGTCCAGCCCACTTGTCCCCCAGACAAGACGGCTAGGAATTCAGAGACAGGATTAGCTCCCCCATCAACCTGGGCCCTGGTTGTGTTTTATCAGATGACATTTTTAACCAGACAGCTGGGAAGCTGGCTTGAGGGTGTTTACAGTACGCAGTCAGGAGCCCTGGGCTATTCCTGGCTGCTTCTCGTCTTGCTAAGTGAGGTTGCCTAACCTCACAAGCTTGGTTTCCTAATCCTATGGCTGGAGATGCTCACACCTGCTTGCTCTTCCCCAGCCAGACCAGTCATGTTTCAGGTTAGGTAAACCGGCTCCTACTCAGAGCAACCGTCCTGGAAACCAAGGCTGCCTTAGAGAAGAGAGACTCCACGCACCAGAGGCAGCTAACATGAGGCGGACGCCTCTTGCTGAGTGTCATGGTCACTTGGCCTTCACAGTGACCTTGGAGGTCTTTTATGATGCCCTGGGGGGCAGGTGCTTACGCGTATATCCTTGGACGTCCCCAATTCTTTTAATCTGGACATAACCCATTGCAAGATATGGTAGAGACATGGGAGACCCACATGACCAGGGTGCTCTTAGTGCGGCCCTGATGTGGGTGCTGGGAACACCCTAAGGGTCAGAGTAGCAGGACTATTGGCATTGAAAAGGGAGTTCCCTTGGGGACTTGCTGCCTCTGTGCACTGAAGAGTTCTGCCCTCTGGTTATCAGTCTGGTAGTAGGTGTGTCTGAGGACTATCAGACTGAGTGGTTAACGTAGGGCTTTGGATGTCGTTAAGTGTGAGACTGAGGGATTTCCTGTAAACAGTCTGCCACTCCCTGTGAAGGCAAGCAGCAGTCCCTTTCATGGATTCTCTGCGGGTCCCCCTGTTCCCATGGTCCTCCCCTCCGGACTGTGTTAGCAGGCAGTGGGCCCCAACCCACTCCCATGGAGCTGATGATCCCTGTAACACCATGACTGCAGGACTAGATCATCTCAGGGCCGGGAACCCACAAATGTCTAATCCTGCCTGCGAGCCACCTTCCCATCCACAGAGGGAAGGATTTCCAAGAAGAAGGCTAGACAAAGGCCTTGAAGTCCAGGCTATGAGGCCCAGAAAGCTGGTTGCTTTGGAGAATACCTTTGGTGACTGTCTCAGTCACACCAAACTCCAGGCATGCGGGGCATCACTCTGGCTGCACAGAGAAAAGTGCAGACTCAGGCCCACCTGTGCTGGGATTGCACATCTGGCTCTGTCACCTGGAATCAGACTGAGCTGATTAGGAGGGCCATGTTGCTCGCTTTTCAAGGACCAGGGGAATGGCTCAATGGTTAAGAGTGCTCACTGCTCTTGTAGAGGACTAGAGTTCGGTTCCCAGCACCCACATCAGGCAACTCACAAGCACCTGTGACTCCAGCTCCAGGAGATCCAATGGGTTTTTCTGGCTTCCATGGACACCTACATTTACACATGCACGTGCACGCGCGCGTGCGCGCGCGCACAGACACACACACACAGAGTTCATTTTGACACTCCTGTGGTCGCCATCAACTGGGAAGATATTGAACATGTTCAATATCCACATATTGTTATGAACCCTCCTTCTGGCCTTCCTTGCCTCTCTCTTCCTCCAGCACATAGGGCCCTGATTTGTTGCTACAATGAATTTGCCTTTTCTAGATTCTTGTATGAATGGGGTCAGATGACATGAACTGGGTCTGGCTTCTGCCTCTCACATCATTGTTTGAAATGTGTCCACGTGGATGAGTCTGCAGACAGCCTGTCCCTTTTTATACCAAGCAGTTTTCACCCTGTTTGAAGACTATGTCACAATTACTGCAACTGCTCACTTGACGGGCAGCTAGGTTGTGTCAGTTTGGAGTTATTGCAGACAAAGTTGTTACTAGCACTTACAAGTCTTGGGTTGGACATAGCCTCAGGTTCCCCTGGGAAGATGCTTAGGAGTGCAGTGGCTGAGTAATGGGTGTGTGTGTGTGTTTAAGCAGTTGTTTTCCAGAGTGGTCAGACCATTTCACATTCCAACCAGCGCCTTAGGCAAGGGTCACAAGTTTCACATTCTGGCTAACACTTGCTATGGTTAGTATTTAAAGTTTGTGTATTTGTGTGCACGTGTGTGTGTGTGTGTGTGTGTGTGTGTATGTGTGTGTGAAGGTAAAGTCAGCCTTGGATATGGCTCCTCAGGAACCATTTACCTTGTTTTATGAGACAGGGTCCCTTTTTGGGATTCAGAGCTTACTGATTGGGCCAGACTGGCCGACTTTGGAGCCCCAAGAATCTACCTGTCTCTGCCTCTTCAGTGCTGGGATAACAACCACATCGACCACACCTTGCTTTTTAAAATTAATTGATTTTTTTTTGGTCTTTTTGAGACAGGGTTTTCCTGTAGCCCCAGATGGCCTGGAACTCGCTATGTAGACCAAGCTGACCTTGAACTCACAGAGATCCACCTGTCTCTGCCTCTGGAGTGCTGGAATTAAATGCATGTGCCACCGTGCCCAGCTAATTATTTATTATTTTTAATATTTTATTTTTTTATTTTATGTGTATGAGCTTTAACATACCTGTGTCATACAGTATCTGTGGAGGTCAGAAGATGGTGTCGAATCCCTTGGAACTGGAGTTACAGATGGTTGTTAGCCTCCATGTGAGTGCTGGGAATTAAACTCGGGTCCTCTGTAAAAGCAGTCAGAGCTCTTAACTGCTGATCCATCTCTCCAGCTCCCAGCTAATTATGTCTATGAGTGTTCTGCCTGCCTGTATATTTATAAACCTGTATTGTACAATGCCCACAGAGGCCAGAAGAAGGTGTCAGATTCCCTGGAACTGGAGTTATGGGTGTTGTTAGCCACTATGTGGCTGCTGGGAACTGAACCTGGGTCCTCTGCGAGAACCACTGAACCATCTCTCCAGCCCCACGTCTATAAATTATTAAAATGATAACATAGGAGGATGGAGAGATGGGGCAGAGGCAGGTGGATCTCTGTGAGTTCAAGGCCAGCCTGGTCTTCATCGCAAGTTCCAGGACAGCTGGGGCTACAGGGAAACCTGTCTCAAAAGAAGAGAGAGTTTATAATATGAATTCAAGTAATTTATCAGACTGTGTCTTATCTCAACTATTCTATTAAATGTCTAACAAATTTCATGCACATGTGTATTGTGTGTGGGTATGCAGTTGCATGTGCCTGTACGTGTGGAGGCCAGGGGTGTATATCCAGTGTCTTCCTGTATCGCTCTCTCCCTTATTTTTGAGACAGGGTCTCTTACTAAACTTGAAGCTCACTGTTTTGGCTAGGCTGGCTGGCCAGAGAGCTCCCAGCATCCCCATCGCCACCGCCTAATGCTGTGGTTACAGGCTCTGGTAGTCATGCCCATATTTTATGTGGGTGCTGGGGATCTGAACGCAGATCCTCTTGTTTTCACAGCAAGCACTCTCATCCACTGAGCCATCGCCCCAGCTCCCTGTCTGTTGAAGAACTTAATTTTAAGTTGAATTTATAGTTTATCTTTGTGTTTTGTACCTAAGAAAGCTTCATTTAATCCAAGAAAACAAAGATTTTTCTCTTCTGCTTTCTGAAATGTTCAGAGTTTTATGTTTTATACTGATACTATGATTCATTTTGAGTTAATTTTGTGTATATGGTGCAAGGTGGTAATTGGAGTTATTTTTGAAGGTCTGCATGAGGACGTTGTTGTCTTCGCAGTGTTTGCTGAAATGCCTTTTTGTTTTCCAAGTGAAATCAAGTGACTGTCCATGTGTAGAACTATTCCTAGACTTTCTATTCTGTGCAGCTAACCTTTGGCTTATCTGGGCAGCGGGGCACCTGGTGCTGAGTGATGTAGTTTTATGTCCTCTAGTGGTGTAAGTCCTTCAATTTTTGTTTTTCAAATTAGTTTTGCTTATTTTAGGCCCTTTGAATTTCTGCAGAAAATTTGGAATTATCTAAAAAATATTTTTAAGACTGCCCTGACTCAAGTTGGAGAGAACTGAGGTCTTAACAATATTAAGTCTTCTTTCTTTTTCTTTTTGAAACACGGTCTCCCTATAGCTCCAGCTGGCCTGGAAGTCACTAGGTAGACTAGGTTGGCCTCGAACTTACTAAGATCTGCCCTCCTCTGCCTCCTGAGTGCTGGGATTAAAGGTGTGCATCACCACGCCCGGCAGTATCAAGTTTTCTGATTCATGAATTCCTCCATTAATTGAGGCCTTGTTTAATTGCAATCAGCAATAGTTTTAGTGTTTATACATTCTATTTTATGTATATGTTTATTCACTTTAGTTTTATAAGTTTTATTTATTTTATGTATATGATTGTTTTGCCTGCATGTATGTAAGTGCACCTGTGTTGGTACAATGCTTGTGAAGGCCAGAAAAGGGTGCCGGATCCCCTGGAACTGGAGTTATGGATGGTTGTTAGCCACCATGTGGGTGCTGGGCACACAATCTGGATCCTCTGCAAGAGGAGCAGTGCTCCTAACCGCTGAGCCAACTCCCCAGCCTGTTGTTAGCTGTTAGTGGACAGGTCTTGCACATACTTTGTGAGGTTTACACCTGTTTGGCTGCTGTTATAAATAATCCTGGCTTTTGGAATAACAGCTCTTCAGGACTCATTGCTGGTGTGTGGAGAGACAATTGCTTTTGTGTATTAAGCTTGGGTTCAGATACTTAACTAAATTCACATTTTATTTTCAGTGGAATTGTTTTTTGTAAATGTCACAGGATTTGCTAAGATGGTCATGTGGTCTGTGAGGAAGCTTGTCTTCTGTCTAATTTCAAAGTCTCTTTTCTCTTTTTTGCCTTCGTGCGTTCCCCAGAAACTCCGGTACAATGTTGAGAAGAAATGCTGTGGATGTGCAGTCTTGCCTTAGTCCTGATCTGAAGGTGAGCGCATTATGTATTTGTGCCTTTCTCCATTAAGCATGATGAAAATAACAAGCTTTCCTCAGGTGTCCTGGATTGGGTAGATGATGGTTCCTTCAGTTTCAGCTTTCTTGAGAGCTAATATGAATGAACATTGGACTAATTCTTCTCGTCTCTCTCCCCACTCCCCTTCTGACCCTCCCTCTCCTCTCCCTCCCCTTCCCTCTGGTTTTCTTCCTCTTTCTTTTTTCTTCAGGACTGAGGACTGAACTGAGGGACTTCTGCATTTTAGGTAAACGCTCTATCACTAAATTATACCTACAGCCTAATTAGCATTGGATTTTTTTCAAATCCTTTTTCTATACCTGTTAAGGGATTCTATCAATTAGGTTGATTTTAAAATCATATATATATATGTAATGCCAAGTTGACTTGGAACTTATTCTGTAGACCAGGCTCAGGTTGGCTTGGAACTCCAAGGTCTGCTTGCCTCTGCCTCACAAGTGAGAGATGGGGGAGCTGGAGAGATGGGTCAGAAGTTAAGAGCAGTGACTGCTCTTTCGGAGGACCTGGGTTCAATTCCCAGCACCTACATGGCAGCTAACAACCATCTGTAACTCCAATTTCAGGGGCTCTAACGCCTTCTTCAGACCTTGTACACTTGTGCACATGCAAGCAATACACTCACACACGCAAAATAAAAATTATAAATTAAAAACAAAACAAATGCTGGGATCAGAGTGTGAAACTGCGTTTGGTGACTACTTACATTTTGCTAAGAATTTGCATAATGTCTTGAGCATGTTCTTTGAAGTTTCAGAGTGACGCTAACTTTGAAGAGGATACTGGGAAACCTTCTCCTCAGTTGTCTGGAGATATCAACGGATGGCTGATACTCTTTCTCCCTTCAGTATCTCGTAGATCAGTCAGGGAGCCATTGGTGCTTGGAATTTTTCTTATAGGAGAAGTTTTGATGATGAATCCAGTTTCTTTAACACATCACTGTCATTCAGGTTCTTAGTTCCTGAGTACATTCTTCTAGGTTGTGCTTTTCAAGGAACTCATATGTTTTATCAAAGATGTTGGTTTTATAATAACCCCTGATTTTTTTTACATATGAACATACTTTGTGTCTCTTTTTCTCCTTTACCTGTGCATCTAGAGTTTATCAATTTATTTTCTCATAGAACTAGCTTTGGTCTCGTTGATTTTCCGTATATTTTTTGTCTTGTTTTGTTTCCTACCTTACTGCATTCTATTCTGATCTAATGTCCTTTCTTCTGCCTATTATGGGCTTTTCTTTCTTTTCTTTTCCTGGTTTTCCTTGTCTTTCAGGGCTGGGGATTGAACCCGGTATCTTCTGCATGTCTGGTGCCTACTACTAAATTAGATGGACCCTAGTCCTTCTTTATTTTGAGATGAGAGCTCACTAACTTGCCCAGGATGGCAGGATGGCTGGAATCCCAGGGGAAGGACGTCGACCCTGCCTCCCCATTGCCATTCCTGCCTGTCACAGCCCTGTTTTACTTCTGCTGCCATGACGGTGGCTGCAGTCAAGCTAAAGGCCATCGTGGCAACTTTGCCTTGAGGTGACCACGGTCACATCAGGCCTGGAGGAAATTTTCATCATAACACTCCTGAAAACATAATGCTATGGCTGCATAACACTTGTTTTTTCCAAGTTGGAGGACTGCCAATTTCATCATTAGTGGCCCTTTGGGGCCTATTTCATGGTTTGATGCTTCTCCTTAGAGACGTTGTCTTTGCTTGTTTAATCATTTTTTGATCAGATACTAGATACTGTGATATTTATTGTTACCTATTATGTTGTCTGTATTCTGATACATTTTTTGAGCTTAGTTCTGGTCTCAAGTAGCCCAGGTTGGTTTTGAACCCTCTGTAGCCAAGGATGACTGTAACTCCTGATTGTCCTGCTTCTACTTGGGTTTACAGACATGCACCATAGTGCCCGGTTTATGTGGTGCAGAGGATGGAACCCAGAGCTTGGGCATGCCAGGGAAGCACTCTACCCACTGAGCCACACCCCCAGCCCAGGTCTGGATGCTTACGTGGCATAGTTTGATTTATGTCCCACCTTTAAGTTCTGCTGAGACTGAGTGGCATTCTGTGCGAGGCTCTCTACGGAGGCAAAGCTTTCCAGTCCTGTACCCAGTGACAAGTGAATAATCAGGCCTGCTACTTTGGGACGGCAGAAGTACCACTCTTGTACTAAAGATCTGAAGATTTGGCATCTAATCTGTTCTTTCCTCCCTCGCCTGCATGTGCTGATCAGCACCGGGACTCGGGGCTCCACCTGTCCCTCTAGCGCACTGGGATCTGGAGACTTCTCCAGAGCTGTCGCTGGTGCAACTGCAGTGCTCACTTCCTGTGCTTCTTGGGCCTCAGGGATCACCCTTCTTAACTGCCTGGGTCAACTATCCTAAAAAACGAACTAGATTCCAGTTGTCTCAGGAAAGGGTGGAGGCTGGAGAGATGGTTCAGTGGGTACGAGCACTGGCTGCTCTTGCAGAGGACCTGGGTTTGATTCCCAGCACCCACATGGTGGCTAACCACCATTCGTGACTCCAGTTCCAGGGGATCTGATGTCCTCCTATGGCCTCTGAGGGCAATGCATGATACAGTTGCACTTTGTATACATTCAGGCAAAACACTAATACATATAAAATAAAGAAGGAACAGAAGAGATAAGCCAAGTTCTTTCGAATTCTTTTTCAGGAAAAGGAGGGAGTTGATAGGCCAGTACCTTCCCACATCTTCCAGAGTGATGCTCAGACCTTACACGTGGAGTGCTTCGTGTAACTGCACCCATGCTATGCAGTGTACACGTGCAGTGCTTCGTGTAACTGCACCCATGTTACGCAGTGTACACGTGGAGTGCTTCGTGTAACTGCACCCATGCTATGCAGTGTAACCGTGCAGTGCTTTGTGTAACTGCACCCATGTTATGCAGTGTACACGTGGAGTGCCTTGTGTAACCGCATCCATGCTATGCAGTGCTCTCAGAGGTCGGAAGACAGTGCTGGACTCCCTGGAACTGGAGTTAAGAAGGTTGTTGGTCATCATGTGGGTGCTGAGACCCAACCTGGGTCCTCTGCAAGAGCAGCTGGTGCTTTTAACTGCCAAGTCATCTTTCCAACACCCCAAAATGAAAACAATTTAAGGAAGAACCAAATAGCTAGGTCTCAGAGGAATCACTTGATTAAACAAGTAGACAGCACTGCGATCATAGCAAGATATTACAAGAAAGACAACCACCAACCACATCCTACATTAACATACCTGTGGGGCAACTTGAAGCACACCAGCTCAAAGCAATGCTAACGCCCTCTGCCAATGCCTGCGTGTCCCTGCCCTGTGGAATCTCAGCCCTCTCCCGGTCCTCTTGCCCTAGAAGTCCTGCCAGAAGTTGCAGGGAGGTTCGTCGCTACAGGGAGTTGGCGTCTTCTCTAGACAGTCCTCAAACTTTAACATGGGAGCACCTGTCATAGCTGAGCTTTTAGCTCAGCAGGCCACTGACCTCCGTCCTGCATGTGAGTTCTGTCCTGCTTCGGGGCCTGCAGGTCCAGATCTGGAGGCTCATCTGCAACATGCTGCCTGCAAACTGGACACTTCTCCTCAGGGAGGCGGGTCTGATGTGGCTGAGGTACAGTTGCAGAGTGTTAAGCACTAAGCAGGGACACAGCTCAGTGGCACAGCACTTGCCTGGCACGTGTGAGGCTCGGGTCCAATCTCCAGCACTGCAGATAAAACAATGCAAGGATGGGAAGTTCAGCTTTCCCCTTCAAGCGCTTCTACTTGTTAAACCTGTCTCTGCTCTGGGAAAACACCAGGCACTGTTATTTCCAGCATTCATAAACTTACAGTAGTGATGGAGGCACCAGCACACTGATCCCCAAGGTCCCGTTTCCTGTTCCTAGGCAGATAAGCCAAATGTGCTTTGAATGTTCTATTTGTTCTCAATAGAAGTTTAGCAGCAAGACAAAATAAACATCTCCGAGAATCTAATTGAAAACAAAATTAACTTTTAGATTACTCTGTCAACCAGGGCAAGTTGCTCTCCTGCCAGACTGGCACTGAGTGACCCGTTAGGCAGAGCTGGGGCCCTCTCTCCTTCCTCATGGACAAGCTAAACCATCAGAAGGAAACCCAAACTGCAGAGAAGCCTCAGAGACACTGAGACATCATGTTTGGGTAGTAACGCCATTCCCACAGGGCTCAGTTCTACATAAAGACACACCAGACACTTACTTCTTCTTTCCTTTTCCAGAAAGGGTCTGATGTATCTCAGACTGGCCTCAAACTTGTTATACAGCCAAGGATGACCTTAAACTCTGGCTCCTCCTGCCTCTGGCGTGTGCCACAAAACCTGGTTTGACGTTGGTGCTGGGGATTAAACCTAAGGCATCAAGCACGTTAGGACAGCACTCCACCAACTGAACCACATTTCCCAGCCCTTTATGATGGTCTTTACAGTAGAGATCAACTTCCTGCAGACCCACAAAAACCCAGATGGAGGGCTGGAGAAATGGCTGTGGTTGAATGCTTCTTGCTTGTCTAGAGGACTGGAGTTTGGTTCCAGCACCTAGCACCCATGTTGAGTGTCTAACTGCCTGTAACTCTAGCTCCTGGGGGATTTTGGCCTCTGAGGACACTCGCACACACATGCACATAATTAAAATAAAAAAATATTTTTCTGTGTTTGAGTGTTTTGTTTGCATGTAAGTGTATCACATGCATGCAAACTTATGGAGGGTAGAGGCCAGAAGATGGTATTAGATCCCTTAGAACTGGAGTTAAGGATGGTTGTGAGCTGCCATGTGGGTGCTGGGAACTGAACCCGGGTCCTCTGGAAGAGCAGTCAGTGCTCTCAACCGCTGAGCCATCTCTCCAGCCCTGCAAAATGAAGTCTTAAAGTTCCTGATGGGCCGCATGTTCCTACTTCAGGGATGGACGACAGAGACATGCCAAAGCAAGGTCCCCATGAGAGGACAGCACAGCTGGATATGTGAAAATACCATCTGAATTTGAATCTCAGTTTTTTTTTCTTTTTTTCTTTCAGACAGGATCTCACTATGTAGCCCTTGACGGGTCTGGAACTCAACACGAAGACCAGGCTGGTCTGCAGCTCACAGACATCTGCCTGTGTCTGCTCCTGAGTGCTGGGACTAGAGGAGCATCCCACCACGCCAGCCTGGGCCTTTTTAATGCAGTGAACGTGTATTATTCCAGATGACTCTGGGCAAAGAATTTACAGAAGTCAATCTCTGTAAATTGTAGCTTAGCGAGACTCAACCTCCAGGCGGCTGTCTCGCCACTTGGCAGTGCAGACTCTCAACTCGGTGATTGGAGCCACATGCTGAGTGCAGACGTCATCCAGCACAGGAATAGCAGCTGGCGGGAGTGGGGACTTCGCTCTCCTCTGTCAGGAAACGCCAGTGCTAATACTATGTGCTCTCTTCACGCCCCAGCACATCTAGCGTTGTCCTCCTTTTATTAATGACGAAACTGGGGCTCAGGGAATGTGAGTGACTTGCCCAAAGTCACAGCTGGGAGGCCATTTGAGACCAGGCCCACCTACTGCTTGTTGGCTCTAGCTAGTTGTTAGACACCTCTGTGTCTTTAGTCCTTTGTATGTAAAGAGGAAGTTGAACAGTATGATCTTTTGTCCTAAAATTCTTTGGTTTCTTTGTGGGCTAGCCCTAGCTCGGCTTAGTATCCTGTCCCTGAGGATCCAGCATCCAGCAACTCACTCAGAAAAAGGGTCCGAGTAACAGGCGTGTGGCTGGTGGGCCCAGACCCTCCTCCATTGCGCACACTACACTCACAGTAGATCGGTGGGGGCCTCCACACAGGAGGCAACCCTCATTCATAACCCCTTGTGATGACGCAGGTCCCAGCATCTGTGACGCTGACAGTCACACAAAGTCTGAGGCCGATTAGTTTTCATGTCCTGGGGTGTTGAATCCTGTTTTGAATGGCTCCTTATGACAGAAGAGAACCCTGAAGACCAGAGCCAGAGGTCATCAGGCTGGGAAGAACCCAAGCCCCAGTGGGAGGAGGCTCAGGGCTCAGGGATTCCGCTCATTGATAAGTGGAGGTGCCGGATTCTGGGCTGGAGGCCCTGGGCCTGCAGGAGGGCAGGGGACACTGGCTGCTGTGCATCGTCTCCATGGAGAACATAGTTACAGCAGTATGGCATCCCTATGCTAGGGGAAGACAAAAGCAACTTAAAAGCGAGCAGCCCATGACGTAAGACTGGCTGGTGATTAAGAGGCTCCGACAAACTCACGAAGCTCCTTGTCAGCTGCCACCAGTGACGCCGCCTGCTCCTCCGCCTCCCTGCAGCCCAGGCCAGCGAGAGCTGGAGGTAAGACCGACAAGCAGAGGGGCTGGTCAAGGGGGATGAGCACACCCTCTTCTCTCCTGCAGCGACAGGGACCTGCATGCTAAGTACTATCCCTCAAGCTGGCTTGCTCTGTCCCCAGGGTGGGCCGGCTCAGGGTCACCAGACCAGTGAAGACCCTAACCTGCTGGAAGGCGGCTTTTGAGTCGGTCCTTCCTAGCTTCTTGCTGTGTGTAGGTGCTGCCAGGGGCTGGGAACAAGTAAGGCCAACACGGTCCTGCCCTCATGGAGTGACCTCTGGGGCTCAAGGACAGAGTAGGTGAGTGAATAAAATCACCAAGAACACACATCAGAACAGTGTGCCTCATATCAACCAGGCCACAGGGCAGAGTGTGAAGGTGACCTGTGACCCAAGGGGCTTTTGAGAGGCCAAGAGCGCCTCCCACTGACACCCGAGGGGGTGAAGGGAGCCAGTGGCGCTGACTGGCAGAACCCGAGGATGCAGCGGGCCACCTGAGGAGCACAGACAGTGTGGACCAGCTCAAGGGAGCGAGGCCACTCCAGGTCCCTTCCAGGCTTCCTGCTGGAGAGCTAACATGTGAAGAGGTGGGGACACAGCTGCACCTGTCTCCCTGCTGGAGTAGTGGGGTGTGGCAAGGCAGACGCAGGCCTGGGAGAGATGGAGCTGGGCTCCTGCCTTCCGGTCCCCCCACTCCACCCCTGCCCAAAGTTCCTGCAGCTGCCGATCTAGATCCAAAAACAATGCGGAGCATCTCCGGCCAGGGCTGCGGTGTGGACGCTTCTATTTATAACTGGAGAAGGGAAAACAAAGGGTGGCAGCTGCTGACTTGCTTTACTGTGGCCCAACCTCCTGTGGGGTTCTGGACAGCACCAAGTGGGACCTCAGAGGACACAACGAAGGAAGGGTGGACCTGACAGCTGAGGGCTGTGGAGGCTGCAGCCTCCATCAGGGGCTATCACAGGCCAGTGGATGTGCTTAACAAGCTCTATCAGTGAGTGAGCTGGACAGGCCTGGCCTCTGAGGCTGTGCGGGCTTGAGGTTTTCCAGGTGGCCTCGCCTGCATGACCCCCATTTTAGTGGTGGGTGCCTTCCCATAGGGCAGTACCTTTTGGGTTTGGCCTGTCTGTTCCTGAGACCATGAACTCCCGGATAGTTGCTACCAAGGCAAGTGTGAGAGTCTATCAGCTTTCAGGCCCACATCATGACAGTACATCATTGGCTGGGCTGGGGGTAGGTGAAGAGAGGATTGTGGGTTCAGAGTTGGACGTACTAGGAAGTTTTTTATTTTCAAATTTCTTTGCTCCTAACCACTGAGCTATTTCTCCAGCACCAAGGCTTTTTTTTTTTTTTTTTAAAGACAGGATCTTTCCATTGTCTGTGTAGGAACTTGCTACACAGACCACCAGGCTGGGCTCAGTCTCACAAAAATCTGCCTGCCTCTGCCTCCCAAATGCTGGGATTAAAGACATGCCATTCTGTCCACTGGGTTTATTTTTAATGTTCTAATAAAAGTCTCATATATACTATTGGTTTGTCATGCTGTGCCCAGTGTGACTCTGATTGTGTTGGCCTGTTTGGGGACTGTGGACCACACTGATGTCTCCTCACACCACAGCCTGCTCAGATGACCCCTGCCTGCCTCGGCCTCAGCTGGGGCCTTCAGAGCTGTAGTGTGGGGCCTTTTGGGTCCTCTGGGAATTGGAGAGCCCGTCAGCCTTGCTTACTGGAGGCCCCTTGGCCCACAAGCAGACCTCTCTGCATGTGCTTTTGTTTGCACACGGGGCTCTTGAGACCAAGGTAGAGGCTCACGTAACTGGGTGACAGAAGTTCCGTTCTACCCTTGGCCCAGCCTGGCTGCCCACACCTGCCCAGGCTGGTCTTCTGCTTTCTGTCTCCCCCACCAGTTCCTTTTTATAAATAGAAGCTGGTTCAGCCTGAACCCTTGACCTCAAATTCTCTGTATTAATCCTCCATTGTGGTGGCATGTGGCATCTCTCCATAAGGCCATATCAGCTGTCCTGGGTCAGATAACACCCCACACTCACCGTTGTATGGTGGCACCAGAGGAATGTGCTGCTGGCGTCTGAGCCCTTAGGAGCTCCTTTTTTGGGGTGGATTACAGTGGTAGGTGGCAGGGTCAGGTCAGCGCAACATCCAGTGTTCCCTGAAGTTCACGGTGCTGGTCTGGAGATGCTTCCTGGTTCCTTCCTGCTCCAGTATTGGGGTGGTGGGGGTGTGATAGACCACAGCTGCCACATAGGAGTCAGTACTGTTGGAGCATTGTATTGTATAGGGCAGGCAGCAGTCAGCTCTTAGCTGTGCTTCCTGCGGCTTGGGGAACAGAAGAGGAAAAAGGAGGGCAGATTTCATACATCAGGTCACGTATTGCTCACTTTCTAGACGTAAAATGACATTGCACTGATTGGTCACACAGTGGTAGAGGCTGTCAGTCAGTCTCAGAGACAGACTCCCATAAGCCCCGTAGCTCCTCCGCACAGAAGTTCAGGTCCCCTGCACCGCCTCCTGAACATTCTTATGTGACCTGGCACTAGCCATTCTGGGCAGCCTCCAGAGAAGTTTCTAGGTCAGGTCTCCAGCACTGCAAGAAGAACAAGGGCCATGTAGGCCAACTCAATCCAGATCCCAACTAGCTGGCAAGAAATTCACCTCTTAGTGCCTGTAGGTTAAGATGCAAACCAGGATGCCTACCTAGCAAGTGGGGTTGGTACCCGAGCAATGGTACCTGTAGGGTGCTTTCTCAAAGCCAGTGCTCAGTGGTGACTGTCCTTCTCATGTATAGGATTTTGTGTGACACTGGGTTCAGTCCCACATAGACTCTCACTGGGCCTCATCTTTAGGGGGCAGCTGGGGACTTGGCCCCTCGTCAGCAGGCCCCCTAATGAACACACAACTGTATGCCTTGCTGAGGGGCATTCTTTGCCAAGGTGTGGCCCATACTCACAGAACTGCTCATCCTAAGTTGTTCTGATCCAGCAGAGCTGGTGTGGACTCTTGAGTCTGCCTTTAACAGGCAGGATGCCAGATCAGATGTGGTCAACCGGCCTATCTTAAAAGCCCTTCAGTGGTAATAACCATGAATACAGTCTCCCCATGGGGTGTCTGAAACATTCCTTTGGTCATTGGTTATTTGTCTGGTGAGTCCAAGGCAAAGGAATCTTCTGGAATTGTTGAGAGACATGAACTTAGGAGCCCTTGCTGCTCTTGCAGAGGGCCTAGGTTTGATTCCCAGCACCCACATGACAGCTAACAACCACCTGTAACTCTAGTTCCAGGGCACCCAGACGGGTGCACTTACACATACGCAGGCAATACACTCACATAAAATAAAAACAATAAAGTACTTTTTAAAAAAAGGCATGAGCTTAATTTTAAAAATTAAAAAAAAAAAGTTAAAGCCTGACAGCACAAGTGGGGAGCGACCCCTTGCCCTGTGCCCCCCGTGAGGCCCGACTGACCCTCCTGCCGTCCGGATGTACCCGCCGCCTCTGTTCTCTGACTGCCTCAGTTCCATACCACAGCTCAATGTCTACCAGGAGGAGGAGGGCCGGGCCTGAGGTTAGCTCTGTCACTTTTTCTCTGTCACGTCATCAACTACTTGATTCCTATTTTTAATTTCTAGAAGAGGACCTAGCCAGTCTTTTAAGCACTTGCTTTTTAGCAAACAAAACTGGCCCAGATTCAGGGCTTCTTACTTTCATCATCCAGTTACATGAGCCTCTACCTTGAACTTTCCCTGTCACAACCGAGACCCTTGGTGTCAAGAGCCCCGTGTGCAAACAAAAGCACATGCAGACAGGTCTGCTTCAGGGCCAAGGGACCTCCAGTGAGCAAGGCTGAAGGGCTCTCCAATTCCCAAAAGGCCCCACACTACAGCTCTGAAGGCCCCAGCTCTTCACAGGAGGCAGAGCCCCCGATGAGTGGAGCGAGCAGACAAGTCCTCCCTCTTGTGTCACCAACCTTAGGCTGGGTGATGGTCTCCATGGTGCTGTAGACCTCATTCTAGGTCCTGGCTGGTTCAGGGAGGGGTTGCTATTGCTCAGCAGGGGACACTGAGCCTCTTCTTAGGAGTGCAAGGAGCAGCTGACCATGTGGGTGAGTGCCCAAACCTGCTGTGTCCCACAGAATCATCTCTATTATGGAGACACAGGAATCTGAACTTCACAAAGAGCTCCCTGGCCAAGGCAGGCAGGGGACACCTGAGCAGGCTGTGGTGTGAGGAGACGTCAGTGTGGTCCACAGTCCCCAAGCCAACACAATCAGAGTCACACTGGCCACAGCATGATAAACCAATAGTATGTATGAGACTTTTATTAGAACATTAAAAAATAAACAGCTTTCTAGTATGTCCAACCCTGAATCACAGTCTCCCTCCACCTCGTGTTCTGTCCACTCCCAAGAGCCCAGTGAATGTCCTGCCATGCCATGGGCCTGAGGAGCTGAGAGAATCTTACACCTACCTGCTCTGCAGAGGTGCAGGCCTCGGCAGTTCATGGCCTAAGGAAAGAAAGGCCAATCTTGAAAGGTACTGCCCTACAGAGAAAGGGACCCGCCACTAAAATGGAGTCATGCAGACACAGCCGTGCAGCAAACTGGGTCAAGCCAGCACCAGCCTGCTGGTTGTACTCTCTAGCTCAGTTCCAGACAGTGGGCAAGGTGGTCTTGCCAAGTCTGGCACATACTAGATATGAAGGCTGTGTCTGAGGACCCTGCTCCTTCTCTCCAGGTAGGAGAGACCAGCGGTGGACACACAGCATTCAGGAGCCTGAGGTGAGGCAGTGAGACTTCAACAGGCAGCACACGACGGGCAGCTGTGCCTCTGTCCCACAGGTCTGTCTGCCATACCTGCCTTCCTCCTGGCTGTGACAGGATTTAAAGGTGACAGTACTGCTTCTGGAACCCAACTGAAGCTGTGGGAGGCAGTCTCAAAGCATCCTCCCAATTGCACAGTGGCCTCCGAGGAGCCTGCCAGTGGCAGGACATATGGCGGCGACACTAAGGTGCAGCTCTCAAAAGGCATCTGGCCACATCCTGCCTCTTCCCCGTGTGGAGCAAGACCAGGTCAGATTCCACTGGTTTGGCTTCTCTGAGCCACAGAAACAAGGGAACTTCTCTGCTTGGGTGTGACCTGAATAAATCCACATGCGTTATGCTCAGAAAACAGCCCAAAGGGTTTAATGGCATGGAAACCCTGACGCGAAAGATGAACAAATGAAATGAACAAATGAAAGCTGCCAGGCGTCTCTGGAGTTTTGGTCTCCGTTGTTTCCTTCTGGTCGTGTTTCCATCAGAAAGTTCATCTGACAGCCTGTTCCCACGTCCCCTAGGAGAGTGGAAGGACGCACACAAGGGGTCACAGGAACAGGAAGGAACACTGACCCCAGCTCAGCTTCTCCAGCCACCAAAGCCCTGGACAGACCTGCAAGGAAGCAAGCGCAGGAGAGCGTGAGCTCGGGCTGCGAGGGGCTTCCATGCAGAGCCCCGGCTGGGCTCTGGTCTCTATTCTGAGTTAACACAGAAGGGCAGTGAGGAGGCTGGAGTCTAGCCTGGAGCCTGGCCGACAGCGTCGTGAGGCTCCGGATGGACACACAACCAGGGAAATGAGCAAGTGTCTCCCCACCCTGCCTCATGGAAGGCCAGTTTCTTCTCTCACAGCCTCAAGCCAGCCAGGTTGGCCTTCTGACTGTCTCCTATAGGCCGGCAGGCCAACACCTGCTGTTGAACCTCACTCTTACAGCACAGCATACAGGAAAACAGAGAGCAAAGCACAAGTCCAGCAACAGTCAGTGCTTGGGAGTTCCCCCACCCCTTCCACCCTTCCACATGAAGCAAGGTTAGACTGAACATGGAGACCACTACTTACGAGTTAGATGATCCAAAGCTGAATGCTGAAAAACAGAAAATCGAGGTTATAACACATGCCCAGGAGCCAGGGCTCCTAGCCGGGCGGCTCCTTCCTGTCCGGTTCCTGCAGCAAGCCCTCCCTGACCCGCTCTGCAAGGTGTGCAGGAGGTACACTGTGACTTCTGTGCCCCTGGGAGAAGGTGGCAATTCCTTCACCTTGTCAGCACATGCTCAGTATCTCTGGGCCTTCTTTCACTTTTTGACATTCACCTGCTTCCTCTCCTGAGACCAGAGGCGCAGGCGCTCTAGGCCTGGCTGGGGCTGCACGTGGCTCTGGGTATCTTGGTTACTTAGCTTAGTTCTCTGTCTTCGACTGCAGCATCACAAGCTTGCTATGCTCCCCGTGTGGCTGTTCAGTCTGTGACAAGGACAGCACAGAACACAGACCGCCGAACAGACACAGACGCCCTGCGAGTGCTCCTGGTTTCAAAGACATTGCTTCCGTTCTTGAAACCAAGGCTTGGTAAGACTGCTATTATTTGAATTTCTCAAATCCTGACAGAAAATGAAGTCAGGAATTTCTTTATTTGGTCAGAAATGGTACAGTGTTGCTAGTCTAATTAAAATCTAAAAGAATATTTTATTTTTCAACTGCTTTTAAAATACTGAACTGAACAGCTAGGAAGACTCATTTTGTGGGGGAGAAGGTGAGAGGGACTGAGATGCTTGTGAGGAAGGAAAGAACAATGCTGTTTACCTCCTGTGCCTGATCCGAACCCAGAGAATCCACTGCTCTGGGTCCCAAAGCCTGAAGTCTGTTGGGACAGGGATCCAAAGGTGGGCGCATTCTGACTGGCAAGGGTGCCGAAGGATGCAGTGTTGCTGCTGCTCCCAAACCTAGGTTTCGGTGAGAAACGTATGGGGTCAAGATGAGCCTTGGTCCCCGCGCCCCACGCCCCCTTCATCTACTCTCATCTGTTTCAGTCACAGTCGGAGCCAACAGCCTCAGAGAGAATGGCTACAGCGCAGAGCAAGCCTCAGTTCTGGGAAGGAAAGCAGGGGAACGCAGTTCTCAGGCACTGCAGGAGTCCAGGTCGCCCGCAATTAAGCAGCACCGTGCTTCTTGCTCTTCCCACCAGCAACTCCCGACTCAGCCCTTCGCTTTAGATCTCTCCTTTGCTGACCACCTTCCCTCCCCGGTTTATCTGTTCTGAGCAACTCCTGGGGCTTGATTCTATTGAATGCTACCTCTTCTGTGATCTTGCTATGTTGCCTGAGCTGGTCTCACATTCCTGGGCTCAAGAGGAGCCTCTTGCCTCAGCCTCCTGAGGGCTGGGCCCACATCAACCAGTGCCAGAGTCGGGCGATTCACCTTTTTTTTTTTTTGAGATAGGGTCTCACATAATCCAGGCTGGCCTGTGCTCACTCCCTGCTAGGGACGGCTTGAGCTTCTGATCCTCTTGTTTCCGTCTTTCACACATGCACCACCAGGCCTGGTTATGTGGTGCTGGAGACTGAATGCAGCTAGGGCTTTGTGCATGCTAGGCAAGTGCTCTACCACCTGATCTGTATGCCCAGCCCTCTATTCATGCTTAAAAACAGAATGCCTTTTGCAGGCACATGTGTGTGAGTGGCAGAGGACAACTATCAGGAGTAGAGACAATCTTCTCCTGTGGGTTTCAGGGATTGGACTCAGGTTGTTAGGTGGTACAGCAAATGCTTTTGCCCACTAACTGGGTCCTTTATTCACTTTGAATGACGAGGTAAAGAGCTTTTGCATAGAAAGCTATGTTTTCCATTGCTCTGCATATAGAAGGGGATGGCTTTCAAGTTACTTTCACTCAAAATTTTGTTTCACAAAAAATCAATACACAAAACAATGTAGAAATAGCTATCAGTCTTACTACTTCCTCACCTGGGATACCCCTCATTTTGGGAGGGATTTGGGGGTAGCCTTCTGGAGGATGTTGGGCAGAGAAATGAGTGAGGGTTTCTTGGGAGAGGAGACAGGACTTGGGTAATGCCTACATAAAAGGTCCCTGAGCTGGTCCCAGTTCCATTTATTTACCCACCCACCCACCCACCGCCCATTCATTTTTTTGAGATAATGTCTAGTTATACACCTCTGGCTGACCTGAACTTGCTGTGTAGACCAGGTCTTCCTCTACTTCCTGAGTACTGGGACAAGGTGTGCACTACCAAGTCCCGTACCAATTCCTTTTAATAAGCTAAGGGCCTCTCTCTTGTACACGTCAAACCAGAGCCAGCTTGCTCGCACTCTTCTGGAGCGATCATTGTCCCCCTAGTCCTGAGTTAGGGCTGACCTCAGATCTTTACCACTAGGAATAATGCTAGTAATTGCAGTAGAGGTTAGTGGTTTCTATCAGAGATTTAACTCCTGGACTGGTTCTTGATAAATGGAATGGTTCAGCCAGTCAGGATTTATGTAGGGAGAGATACTCCCTCCAACTTCCTTATTTGTGTGTGTGGGGGGTTCATTGTGTATAGGGGTCAACCGCCAGTGTTGTTCCACAGGAGCTGCGATCTTCTTTTTTGAGAAGGGTCTCACACTGGGAACCTGGGCTCACTGATTGGTTAGACTCTCTGGCCAGCAAGCCCCAAGAATCCACCCGTCAAACCTCAGTGCTGGGATTACAATCATATGCCACATATCCAGCTTTTTATATGGGTACTTGGGATTGAACTTCAGAATCTCATGCTTGTGTGACAAGTACTTTATGGATTGAGCTATCTCCCTAGTCCTTATTTTTATTTAATTTTTATTATTATTTTTAGACAGAGTCTTACTATGTAGCCGAGGCTGGCCTCAAACTCACAATCCTCCTCCTCTCTCAGCCTCCTGAATTGCTAGGATTACAGGCGTGTGCTACTGTGGAGAGGAAAAGTTAGCTGATTCATTCTCTCTGTGTCTCTTGGTGGTGCTGGGTTTAGGGCCTTGAGGACACTAGGCAAGTACTCTACCAATGAACTTCCAACATAGAACACTTTTCTACTAGTAAAGAAGACAGCTGCTTTCAGAGAAACAAAACTTCAAAACTCCCAGTCAACTGAAAGTTCCCATTAACTCTGAGTAGTGTATACAGATCGGAGTCCACCCAGTTCTGCCCAGAGCGTGGGCTTACACAGGTCCCTACCTTTCCTCCAAGAGCTCTCTTTAACTATAATTCTTGGAGTTTCTGGAGAACCGTCAAAAGACTCCTTAGTCTCCATGAGATGAATGAAAAGCCTCTTCCGTTTGCTCTGTTTGCACTAACACCTCTGTGCAGAGGAAGGTCTGACTAAGAACGTACTTCATTTTCAGACAGTTGCGGACATCTAACACTGTTTGGTTGTATTATTATGTGTGCGCGCCTCTGAACTACCCCTAGTACCTCTCTTACCTCCGACCTCCGCTCTCTGCTCCAGCCCCGCACTAAGGGTGAGCCCTGTCAAAGCCCTCTGGACATCAATGTCTCCTTCAAGTGAGGACTTTGTGAAGCCATTATCGTACATGTTCAGGTGGTTGGTATGGCAAAGGCCATTTTTTTCCTGGGGGTTTTGGCAATCAGACTGAAATCCTGAAGCTCTTAGAAGCAAAGTCCTGCATGGCATTTTCCAGAAAGAATGTACAGTGCAGGAGAGCAGATGTGACAGTCAAGAGGCCAGCAGCAACTCTGTGTGACTCAGTCCTGGGTCTATGAGACTGGTAATCCAAGTTGGGCACCAGGGCTGAGAAGGGGACACAGCCTGCCCCCAGAACAATCTCAAAAGAAAGATGGGAGGACTCCTGACACAAGCACCACAAGGTGCAGGCTGGCTGTGGTCAGGGCAAGACTGTCTGTCTTCCTCTAACACTGCCCAGAGAACAGGGGCACTGATGACACTACCCATTGGTAGCCAACAATGCAGGTGGTACCCACCCAAGTATTTAAAAGCCTGCTTACAGTGAGCTTTGTCCTAGAGAGCAACAGGAAACTTTTGGCAGGTTTTTTTTTTGCCTATTTCAAGGCAGGACCTTTGGCTCACTGTCTGGTTTGGAAAATGCAAGAATGTCAGGCCCCAGGACTTTGGGCTGGCAAGAGCTTGTGGCCTCCCCAGGGCCCGTCCAGAGCTTACCCGAATCCTCCTGCGCTGGCAGCCGCAGTGCCCTCTCCGAACACTTTGCCTCCCGTCGAGCCCAGAGGGCTTGTAAAGGCTGGGGCTGAACCGAATGCTGGCACCCCTCCAAACCCAGGGGATCCCCCAAAAGTAGGAGGGCTGCCAAACACTGGAGCAGCACCGAAGCCACCTGAGCAGAACAGAGGCAAGCAGACAGAACAGGGAGAGAGAAAGGAGAGAAAAGAGGCATTGAGCAGTCAGGAACCAGAGAGAGGAGGGAGAGGGAGACAGGACGTTACAATTCTAACACACAAGGGTCCCTGAAAGGCGCAACATCCCAAACCCCAGGCACTGTCAACCAGACTGCCTCCACTGTCAGGGGCACAGGGGTCTGTGGCACCAAGACAGCTCCCACAGACCCATGTTTGAGAACCCCGTGTGACTTCCTGAGGCAGCGGGAATGCATATAAAATCTTGGGAGAGCTGACCACTGCCCTGTTGGTCCATCCTAGGTTCCTTTTCAGCCTTGTGTTGTATGGGATTCCTCCTCACTGAAATCCCATCCCCAAAGCTTGTGTCTCAACCCAGCAGTCACAGTATGACAGGTTTCATTACTTATTGTCACACAGGCCAGGCATTCAACTTTAAAAGTGGAGACTCAAAGCCCCTCTCTGGCAGAACCCATGAACTGGGTCACAGCAGAGGGAGAGTGGTGTGAGTACGGGGACCCGGCCAGGTCTTTCTATTCATTTATAGTCGGATGGCCACACGTCTCTCACCAGGGTCCCTGCCTCTCAGCGGAGAATCTTTTTTTAAGCGCCTTCTATCTTGCAGTCTCAGTAAAGAGCATACTGAGTCTCTTCCTTGAGGAGGATGAGAGTGTAGATCTGGTGCAGGTCAGCTGTGAGAATGCCCTCAGGTGCTGCTGCTCTGTGGTCACTGATGGGCAGGGAACCATGGACACACAGGTGACAATGGAACAGGGTCAAGTCGGGTACGAGGAAGCCTCTCTGACTGATGGAGATGTCTACCAGGCAGAAGAGGCACATCCTCATGAGTTGCTCCCATGCACATGAGGTGTCCCCCAGTCTCCAAGATGCTGCTCTAGTTCTGAGGTTTCCAAGACAGATGCAGGAGGGTGTGCTGAACTGGATGGAGCCATTAGGCTCCTTATCAGGGGGCTTCTTGCCCTACTATCTAGGATTAATGTTGCCTTGAGCTATGTGCTACAGGGAGTGCTGGGGGCCTCTGCACATCAAGGACATGATCAGCCTAGGGAGTAAGGACATTATTTCTAAAAACAAACCTATTGTTAGAAGGCATCTGGTCTCACTGTACTTACATTGTTGCTTCCATCACCTGAATCAGGAAAGATCAAATATGGAGTATGGATGCTGGCAGGTGAACTCTCTGGTTAGCTGACAATTTGTAATAGAACTATGTGTCTATTTAGCTTTTATAGTCGCTGAGGAAATACTTTTTGCTAAGGCTCATGTTTAGGTTAATAATCTGTATTCTAAAACTGTGAGTGAAATTCCAACCCATGATATGGAGACTGTGCGTTATAAACATAACAGACTGGAAAAAGACGAGCTAATAAAACCCTTGCAGTTGAATTATTTAAAACTGATCGCAGATCCAGTTGCACTTTCTTCCTAGATACACAGGGTTTTATCTAGTGCCTTGTGCTCAGTACTGCTTAGACTTCTTGCTAGAGCTGAGTGAAAAATGAGACGTCACAGTGATGTAGAAGGAACCTGGAAAGAGGCGGGAGGAGAGTGAGCATGCTCACACACAATGGGGCGGGGGGGGGGGGAGAACATAAACCTAGGTCAGAACTAAACAGAACAGAACGGTCACTCCGCTCTTAGCTTTGAGAACAGGCAACTCTCTGCAATGGGAGGAGTTCAATCTTACTGGATGACAGGTGCAGGCGAGGAAACACGGAAAGGTTTTCTGACCCCATGTGAGATCTGACCCCAGGCTGGTGGCAGCTGCTTCCCCGAGGTCCTTCTTCCCTGCCCTCACAAGTCTGACCCCTTCCAGTGGGACGCGGAAGCTCCCAGCTGGCTTCATCCGGCTTTCACCAGGGCAGGAGCTAGGGCTGGAACCTCTCATCTGTCTCCCTGTCATGTGCACCCTGCCTTCCTCCCTGTCATGGAGCTTAGTAATTCTGGCAATGGAGATGGGAGTGCCCAGGGCTGGCTGGAAGTGAGGTCACATTTCCTGTGCAATCCTTGATGACCTCCAGCAGTATTATTTCTGACACAATTTTACTGAAGAGAGGATGAATGGACACTTTTAGAATTCTTCAAAGTTTCACCCAAAATCACAGCCCTAAAAACCCTCTTAAAGTCAGAAGGGACAATCTTGACACCTCAGGCATCTGTGGCTGGGCAGACCTGTTTGACTCTACTGAATTATTTATTTTGGTGATGGGGATGGGGCCTAGAAGCTCAGGGCCTCGTGCTCTGTCACTGTGCTACACCCCAGTCCCCTGTCTGACGGTCTGACTCCACCTTTGGGAGCATCAGTTCTGTCAGGCACTCCTGAATGCAAGGCCGCCATCGTCCTCTGCCTCACTACTTCTCACACGGATGGCGACTTTGGCCACCACGTGCTGCCGGAGCCCTCACTCTGGTCATCCTCGTCAAACAGAAAAAATACTCTGAAAGGTGAGAGCTATTTTCTCTAAGGCAGAAAAAAACCAAACCATCAGGTATTCAAATCACTTGGAATGTGATTCTGGGACACAGAACCACACACAAAGACAACAGAAGCAAAGAAAACATCAGGTTCCTAAAAAATTAAAAGGCTCAAATGTCAATGAGGTCAGTATTTTTCAGTCCAGTGTTCAAACTTATTTTATGTTAGTGTGTATACTATTTAGGTATGTACAGAGGTCAGGTCAACCCTGAGTATCATTCCTCAGGAGTCTCCCCCGCTTCTTTTTAGAAACAGGGTGGCCAAAGCCAGGCTGGCTACCTGACTCTCTCCAGTCCCCTACTTGTCTTTTTAATTAGGGCTGAAAGCTTCCATAGCCTTTTCATTTTGAAACCACTCACTGCGTATCCCCAGAACAAAGCTGCAATGCCCATTTCTGGTCCCTTTTAAAATCTAGGGGAAAGGTATTAAGAACTGGCCACCTAAGAGCAAATTGCTAAGAGCAGGTCTTAAGGACTCTAGTACACACTTGGAAGTCACTGTATTTCAAGGTCACCTTCTAGTCTAGGTCAGTCAACCCTAGGTCAGAGCTATTTATGTGTCTAGTCTTCAGGCAAGGACCTGCTCAAAACACCCCATCCATTCAAGGGCAAATTCTACACGCCCCTACAAGGAGGCTGCCTGGAGAGGCTTCTGGCCAGCACCACTTCTGCTCCTCCAACAGTCTCACCCTGCACCCTCTCACCCGCAGGACTAGCAGTGTGGGCAGCTGCAGACCTCAGACAAGCAGGCGACAAAAACTGAGAAAGTTTGACATCTAAATGCATATTGTTCTTTTAAGGTTTTTAATGGCAAATGTGTGATAGATGATTATAAAAAAATTTATAGATGTGTAAGTTAAGTTATACTGGGATGGAACAGTGCTGCTAATGAATTCTGGCTGTGTAGTGTGGTATGTGTAAACACGTATCTCACCATGTTATAACTTCAAATACAAGTTTAGAGGAGGTAGCACAGACCCATGATCCCAGTCCTCAGGAGGCTAAGGCAGGAGCACCACAAGTCGAAGGCCAGTCCTGCCTACAGGGAAACTACCTCCACAAAACAAACCCAAACAAAAGTTTAAAACAGTGATTCGGGAAAGGAAAAGTGATATAAACTTAAGGAGCGAGTCTGTGCCTTGACCACTGGGGTCACGGTGCCCACATAAATCTGTGGTTTAGGACACTTTCCGATAGCATGCTTCAGTTTTCATTTCCTGAGATGCTCTTTGGTTTTTCTTTTCTTTTCTTTTCACAACAGAGTCTCTTGTTATGTGGCCCTGGCTAGCCTGGAACTCACTATGTAGACCAGGCTGACTTCAAACTTACAGTGAATCCTCCTGTGTATGCCTCCCAACTGCTAGGATTATAGGTGTGCACTAACATGCTGGGTTGGTTTTTCTGCAATTATTATATACATTTGTCTTTTTAAAATTTTATTTTTTAGCAGGTCTCAAATGTGAGGAAAGCAGCAGGTGCTCAGAAAATATAAAAGAATCTGGAGAACAAAGTGACTTCTTCCTTACTACAATCCAGGATGTCACAGCCCAGAGGTCTACCCATACACAAAGTACACACGTAGAAATAAGCACAGCTCATAAATGCAGGTACCTGTTTTATTCGGAGTGGAAAATCCAAAGCCTTGGGATGCCACACTCCCACTTCCTGAGCTGAATGTGCCAGCAGGCTTCTGCTCCCCAAAGGATGAGCTGCCGAATCCTCCAAAAGTCTTTGCTCCACTGTTTCCAAATAGGTTGGAGGTATCTGAAGGGTCCAAGCACAGGTGTGAGGGAGTTTACCTGACATCCCCTCAGATGATATAAGGGAACCACCTCAGCAGTGTCTGGAGGAGACAGGAGCAACAGACCCTTCTGATTTCCATTTATCTAAAGATGAGTCTGACACCACTGGTACCAAGCACAGCTCTACCCAGAAGAAAAAAATAGGACAGCAGAGGCCCTACTGCAAGGGTCCCAGGGGTCTCAGGACTATCCCTCACAGACGATCAGTCACACCCTCCTGGGGCTTTCACTTCTAGAGAGCGGGGGCCTGCTCTCTAGAAGGGTTAGGGTTACATCATCCTGTGACAAACTAAGGAAATCAAAGTCAGAGCAAAAATCAAGCCCAGCACAGGGCTTTCAGGCAAAAACAGCTCTGCCACTCCCATTTCTGTCCTGACTGGAGAGAGGATGCAGAATGCCAGAGGCCTGTGAGGTGCCTAGTCTGATTTCCTAGTTCTAAAAGGGTCAAAGCCTTTGACCTTTTACATGCTGAGCTAGTAGGTCCTTCCCTTCCTTAGCTATGCCCTGAATTTGCTCCAAGGAAAGAAGGAAACTACTAAAACTCCAAACAGGTGAGAAGTCTTGTTTGCTGTAAGAAATGCAAACCCGACAACACAGGATCAGCCTGTGTCCAGCACGGACAGCACACTCCTCCGTCTCCAGGTTTTCATGGGAGAAGGGGTCGGGAACAACTCTATTTCCCCACCATGCTTGGGTGGCTATGTAAGTTTCACTGAAATTCATTTGCTGCAAGACAAGGCAGGAGGAAGCTGGCCTGAAATGGGGATGGGAGACAGGGTGTGGGGGACATCACAGGGAGAAATGGATTGCCCAAAGACAGAGGCTTAAATCCTAGGCAAAACGTAAGTCTTGATGGTGGCCTGTGACTACCAAAGTTGAGATGTCACCAAACAGGAATCAGATATCTGCAGGCACCAGCCTCTGCTGCCGACAGAGATAAGATGAGGAGGCAGGGGTGGCCCATCCCAGCCCACCAAGATCTCTGGTTTTCCCCCTTCTCCTGAGTACAGCTCCTAACTCCCGCCACAACGCTCCTGAGCCATGGCTGGGCATGCGTGGTCTCATTTCAGGGACAGGGTCATCTAAAATTTCTAGGCATCAGCACAGTCACTGCTTTGAAGACCACTGACTAAAAAGGCCTGGATGAGGACCCACTGTGATGGCCTTAACTGCTCTAGCTCCCTTGTGGTGAGCACCACAGGACTGAGTGCACTCTGGGAAGTCTGCTCTTCCCTCATGGATCGAGGCAGGGCTGTATCTGACACTGATGAGACAGGCCTCTCAGCCATTCCATTTACTTGGATATTTCCAGAACCTTGCCCTGGCTTCAGTCTCCTGATTTGACCAGTGCAGCAGCAATATAAAATGTAGCATAACAAAGTCAAGTGTAAGATGAGAGACAGGGTCTCCTGTCAGTGAAATCTGGTGTGGCTACATGAACCCGGACAGGCAGAGACTTCGCTGGGCAGAGCAGGAGACTTTAAACCCTGTGAAGTCAGAGACCACTTAGAAATTGTTGGGCTTCTTTACTCTTTTCTCTCTTTTAAGAACCCTTTATTGCCAGCACCTGGGAGGCAGGGGCAGGTGGATCTCTGTGAGATTGAGGCCAGCTTGGCCTACATAGCAAGGTCCAGGCCAGCCGGGGCTACAGGGAGAGCCTGTCTCAAAAAAAAAAAAACAAAAAAAAAAACCTCAAAAAACCCCCAACCCCAACAAACAACAAGAGAATTAATTTTAAATGCATTTTAAATAGCCTGTCAGACAGCTGCAGGCCCATGCTTAATTACAGCTCTGATCATAGTAGCTAAGAAATGGAAACAACCCAGATGTCCATCAACTGAGGAATCCATAAAGAAAACACAATATATACACTATTCAACCATAAATAGGATAAAATCCTGTTGTCTGCAACAAAAGAGGATTGGAGAGCATTATGTTAAGTGAATTAAGCCAGACAAAGAAAAGGTAAGTATCATATGACCTCTCTTATCTGTTCTGTGGAATCTAAAAAGGCTGATGTCATGGAAGGTGGTGGGGGGTGCGAGGACGACACGACACGCCGGGATGGGACACGATGCTGGAAGAGGGAAACGCTCTTGCTGTGAAGTCTGATGACCTGAGTTTGATCCCCAGGCTCCACAAGGTGGAAGGACAGAACTGACTCCTCAAAGTTGTCCTCTGACCTCCAGATGTGGGCTGAGGCATATGCACGCTCACAAATATACATACAAAATAAAACAAATGTAATAAAAATTATTTTAAGAAGACAACATCAAAAGAAAAGTTCTGGGATTCTACTACATAGTAAGGGACTACAGATAATGACATACATGGTTTATTTTTTAAAAAAGCTAGAGGGATTTTTAATGTTCTACCATTAAGGAATGGTAAATGTTTCAGGGATATATTTTCTTTGAATGTGAACATGTGTGTATACATACACATGCACACATACATATACATACATGTATATACATATACATAAACAGCATATAGTAAAATTTCTATATAAGTATCTAAAAGCAAAGAACACTTTGTCCCACATTTCAGTGGAACTAAATAGGTTTGCAGCTAGGCCTGGGTTAGATTACCTAACAGCTATGTGACCTTGAGTAAGGCGTTTGCCTCCCGAAGTCCCAGTTTCCTGACACATAACCCAGGGACAGCATTTCTGGCTGCACAAGGCTGCTGGAAGAGAGCCATGAGGTAACAAGTACCAGTTGGGTGTGATGCACTAAGACAGAAGACACTCCCTGCTGCTCCTTCAGCACCTCCCATCGTTCAATCAGTGCCACACAGCAGCTCCCAGGAGACTGGGAACGCCACTCTTCACACTGAGTCACTGTCACCTGCAGTCTCAAAAGCAGCTCTGCCAGCACACGTGCCAGCACTCTGGAATTTGTGTCTCTCATTTCTCTGGTTCCTTGGTCCTCTACTAATGGTTTCAAACTAATAGTCTATAGCCTGAAAAATAATTATTTTTTACTTTTTTTTTTGGTGTGTGTGTGTGTGTGTGTATGCATACATGTGGCATGGCATATAAGTGGAGGTTAGAGGGTTAGAGAACAACTTGAGGGAGTTGGTTCTCTCTTTCTACCATGCAGGGTCCAGGCATAGAACTCACATCCTTAAGGCTTGATGACAAGCACCAATGCTGAGCCATCTCACTGGCCCAGGTTTAAAAAATAGGCTAGGGGCTTCAGAGAAGGCTCAGTGGTTAGGAGCACTGGCTGCTCTGGCAGAGGACCTGGCTTTGGTTCCCAGCACCCACACGGTGGCTAACAACTGTCCATAACTCCAGTTCCAGGGGATCTAATCCCCTCTTCTGACCTCCATGGGCATTGTATGACACAGGTGCACTTACATACATTCAGGCCATATACTCATACACAAATAAAATAAAAAATTAAGAATTAGCCAGCCAGAAAACAATGCATCTTTGCAGAGCCACTCAAGGACTAACTTCTGGGGTGACAGGTTAAGCCGGTGTCTACTCTGGGCTTCCACCCACAGGCACCAAACAGATTCTCTTTGTTCTTTTATTTGGTAAAACCACCATCAAAAATCCAACATCAGGGTCTGAACTATTCCAAGTCAAATCTGACAGAGTTTCATCTCTCTGCAGGTCTGAAATCACAGAAAGGGAGGATCTGGGAGGGTGGGACCAAAACACACTGTCTTAGATACTCAAATAACATTAAAAATAGAATGCAGTGTACTGGAAGGGGCTCGCCTAGAGCCTAGCCCAGGCTACTCTGCAGGGGTAAAGAACTGCCATGAAGGGAACAAAGTAGGCTGTGGGCTTGAAACATGATTACCAAATGGCTTCCTCATTCTGATACCAATATGTCTTTCAGCTCCTGAAAAGAGAGACTGTGCAGAGGATGATGTTAAATAGCACCAGGATGAAACTTGGGAGGCATCAGGACCTTCTGGATGAACAACCTTGGGGCTAACAGCCTGCCTTTGGGAGTCTAGGAGACAACTTCCAGCTGGTGCTCTGATTGCCTTCCTGGCCATAGTCACAGACTCATGACTTTTCAGGGCAACTTTGGGACGAGAAATGAGAAAGGGGCACTGGGCAGCCCATGGAGCCTGGACTCCAGCCTGATGTTGGCCTGGACTATCCTTCAGTTGACAGAGAACTGCCAACTACCTCTGAGCAGGAACTGAGCCAAAATAAAAGCTGCTAGAAAATACTTGCTTTGGGATGGATTTCCTGGCCACAGTGAAGATTCCTTCCACAAATCAGGTGAACGACCTAACTAGCCCGCAGTAATGGTGATAAGGCAGCAGGAGATGTGTGAGAGGCGGGCAGGGCAGCAAGAGTGGATTCAGACAGCGCCGGGGAGTGCCCAGGCCAGTGCTGGAGGTCAGTGGCCACTGCGTAAGTGCAGAAAGCAGAAGGTGCTGTAGGAGGCCAGAGCCCTTCCCATGGCTCCCCAGCTCCCTACTCCACCGGCCCTTCCTCTCCCATAGACTGTACTTATTTGGTTCTAGGGTTTAAGAAGTTCCTGGTCCCTTTTACTATCAAATCTGACATGAAACTTTAAAAAATAAAACAAGAGAAAGGAGTTTCCTTTACCTCTTCAAATTCATTTACATTTCCTAAGCATAAATGTACACTGCTAGGTTACAGAAAGAGTCAACGTTTAGGAGGTGAAGCCTACTTAGGTGTCTGGTATGGAGGACAGGTAAGTGTTTACTATAAACCGTAATCAAAGAATGAGACAACAATGTGCCAGTGGTGCCAGTGAAGGGTTAACAACCACCCTCAAACAGGAGAGTCCCGGTGTGCGGTGGTGCTTCTGATGCCCAAGGTGTCAATGTTCCACATGCCAGCACTGAATGTGAGTGTGGAGATGTGCAAGCTTTGATCTTGTGAGGGGGTGTGTGCCAGCTCCAACTGACCTCTGGGAGAGGGCTGCCTGACAGGTAAAAGTCACAGCTTGGAGATGAACTGGCCAGGAGGAGAGGAATTTTCACAGGGATATGACACATCTAAGTTGTTAACAAAAGTGGCTGGTAACACGACTTCACAGATAACAACCTGCATCTGGCATTCACCCAAATTTCTAACCAGCATGTCAAGTCACTCTGCCAGATGCTGTGTTTGGCATGCTGTATATGCCCCAGCTGAATTCCAGATCTGCTATTTTCTGGCTTTGACTTTAAAAGAGGAAACTACATGGAGCCCTTTAGTCCTGGAGTCAGCTGGTGAACTGTCCACATGTATATCAGGCTTGTTGACCCTGCTTTGGTGTGAGCCTTCTTTTTTTTTGCTTATCAGGACTTTGTTATTTATCTGCAGAAAGTCTTTGAACACTACTAGACATAATTTCTAAGTTCCCTTCACTCTAGGTTCTAAATCCCTCCTGGAAGACTGAGAGCTGAAGATCAAGAGTTTTGGTCACATAACTTCATGAGTTAAGAGGAATGTGTCTAACAAGCAGTCTTTCCTTAGGTATTACTGGAGCAGACAGCGACATCAAAATAACCAGTTCTTGATGCGCAGGTACAGAAGAGCAAAGCCAGGAAAGGAAATGTTTTAAGTTCACAGGCCTCAGTACTCGGAGACGGCTGCCACAACCAGAGGACGTGAGCTCACGACCCTTCATATTTTGCACAGTACATCAGTTGGGCAATGCCACACAGAGCACAAGAAATGAAAGAAATGAGAGTGAAAGAGATGGTAACAAGAACCCACTCTGCCACCTCAGCCACCACCAGCCATGTATGCATTTTTTTTTTAAATTCAAACAAATTTTCTTTCTTTCCCAACCATGAATAGACAGAATTTGAAAAATTAACTGGAGAAAAAAGTGCTAACAGATATAGCTTGAGAGGAAAAGGAAATCAAATGGTAGGCCACAAAAAGCTGAAGGTTCCAGTCTATCGGAAGGGATCAGAGCAGAGGCAGAGAAGGTGTATAACTGGAAGGCTGCTCATTTCTGCTTGTCTGCTTGCACGGGCTTCAAGTTGTCTCAGTGCTATGAGAAGAGCAGCTCAACACATCCCCTCCCTGCAGCTCTGATGTCTTTTCACGACTGTAGAGGACACCGTACTAAAACAAAAACTAAAACCCAAAGCCAAGCAGAGTTCAGATGAGCACCCCACCTTCTGCATCTGCTCAAGCTCTGATGACATCACAGGCCTGACAATGGCACCAGGGCCGGGGGGTGGGAAGTCTTCTCACTTACTTGGGGTGGCCGTGGATCCAAAGCCCCCGCTCGCTGAGCTGAACGGGTTTTTGTTGGCAGCATCCTGGCTGGGTTTCCCTCCCAGGCCACTGAAGAAACCGCTTCCTCTTCCAGTGTTTGCAGCCCCAAACACACTACCACTGGATGTGGAGGACTGCTAAAAGACCAATGGGCAGGAAGCAAAAATGGTGAGAGGTCATCACAAAACACAGGCCACACCTGTGGCCAGACGGAATCACAGCTGGTGCAGACGAAGAGGCAGGAACTCTGATGGATTCTAGAAAGGACACTGCAATGACCCTAGGAGCAGCTCTCCCTGGAAAGAGACACCCTACAAATCACTGACTCTCCAGTTAGTGTAACTTGGGTAGGCAGGTCTTTCCTGTGGTGTTTGTCTGACTCAGTGTCGGGACAGGAAAATCAACCCCATGAGAGAGCCACCAAATTAAACACGTTAGTTGAACTCATCAGCAACCAATGATAATATTACAGGTATTTCTCTCAATTTGTGTACTTTTTGTTCATAATGACTTTCCCTGAACTGCAGAGAAGAGTTTAAATTAGCTCATTGTTGAAATGATGAACTCTGCAAATTCCATCCACATTGGCAAATCTTATGCTCAGAGGGTATCACCAACTCGGGGGCACATGCTGACTCAGAGCGCCAGATACCTGGTTTCTGTTTAGAAACTGGACCTTTAATGAGGACCAGCCTAGGTATGAGGGGCTGTTCAAGTTAGTGGAGTTTGCATCCACTTGATTGATAATGCAGGCTTTAGACATGGGCCACTGTGCAGAGGAAAGACAGAGGTTCTACTCTGGGTCACAGTGGTGCTGAAGACCATCTTCTGCAAGATGGGCACAATAAATCGCTCACCTTAGGAGAGAGAATGCAGTGAGCTACAGAATTGTACCTCCAACAATCACATGCTCAGAAACGGCACTGTTCAGCACATTTATCAATCTGGATGTTGATAAACATTTGAGCTGCTTTCAATTTTAGGCTATTCTTAAAATGCTGCTATTAATACTTTTATGGGGGGGCAGTGCTAGAGATTGAACTCAGTGCCTCCAATGTGTTGGGCAAGTATTCTACCACTAACATACAGCCTCACACCTTTTTATTCCCTTTATTTTGAGACAGGTTCTCTCTAAGTTACTCATATTGGTCTTGAACTTACTTCACAGCTCAGACAGGCCTTGATTTCCACTTGTGAAGCTCCTGCCTCATCCTTCTAAGTAGATGGGATTACAGGCCTGCATCATTATAAACCCTGGTTTAACATAAATCAAAAACCAAATCTAAAAATGTTTTCTCTTTTGTGTGCGAGTGCTTTGCCTGCGTGTATGTAAGTACCTGTGCTACCACACCTGGCTATTTATTTTCGGGACAAGTTCTTATTATATAGCTCAGTCTGGCCTTGAACTTGTGATCTCCTGGCTCAGCCTCATGAGTCCTAGGATTGTACACATGTACCATTATGCTCATTTTAGTTACTCTTATGCACAATTAAGCAGTGATGTTTTGCAATACCACTGTCGTCTTTTATAATTACCTTTTGTCTATGTTCTTTTTTAAAAAACTGTGTTCATAATTGGGGGGGGGGCACCTGCCACCTAGTCATCTCACCAGGCCTGTTCTTTTTTCTCTCATTAAGTTCCCAAACTTTCTATGTGGAGACCTCACTGAACTCTGATATATAACTATGTATAAAGTCCAATGCTCCAGAGAGCAAACATTCTGAGTGCTTTACAAGGCTTCTTAGACCTCACACACACTGCCCTAGAGATGACTACTACTAACTGCTGTCACTCCAGGTGAGGCTTGCCTGTTCTTGACCCTGTAGTAAGCACAGTCTTGCAGCACTCTACTGGCAGGCTCCTCTCACCTCATCAAAGGCCAGAACCTATCTATCCATTTTGTTTTGTATTGTATTCTGTTGCTTTGTCTTTTTCCTTCTATGAGAACACGGCACAATTCGTCCATGAAATCTGTGTGGCTTTCTGAGTTGAGCTCTTCTTACTCACCGCTGAGAATGCTTTTATCCCTATCTTTCAGTGGACAAAGGGACACTCTTCTCTTGGTTACAGACTCAGAGCAGAACTCCTAGGTCAGCAGAGGCTGTATCAGTTTAGCTCTGCTATGCCAGATGGCTTTCCAAGGTTAGACAGACTCCTGCTCCCACTAGCAACTCACGAGCTGCAGCTGCTCTGCTCCCTACTTGGTACTTGTCTTCTTAACTTTGGCCATTTCGGTCTTTATTTGTGGGCATTCTTTACACATTCTGAACACAATTACTCCAGCGGTTATATAGGCTACAATTTTCCTATTTTATGTCTTGTTTTACCCTAAAATTAAAGGTCTAATTTTGTTGAGGTCAAATTTTTTCTTCTTGAAAAATATCCCTTGGGTTTCCTTCGGTTCTGTTAAATGTGAAATCTCTCAGTATCTGTTTATTTCAAAAACATTTGGTCTCACTGTATTCATTAAAAGCATTTTCTGTTGGTCTAGGAATTCAGGCAGACTGTCTTCTGGCTGTTGTCATGCTGAGACTTCAGCTGTCAGTCAATTATAGCTCCATAGACAATAAAACGTCCTTTTCCTCTGGCTGCTTTAAATCTTTTATCTAGGTTGCTCTGTATTTACCTTGAACCTGGTCTTGGAACTGATTACCTTTGATATGCTCAGTTGGGCATCTTGGATTTTTCACTCTGTGGGTTACTTTTATTTATGGGGTTTGGAAATTTCTGTCCTTGTTTAATATGGTCACACACTTTCTCTTCTTTATATTTTATTTATTATTTTTGCTTTATGTGTATGAGTTATGTGTGTAGGTGCATCTGTGTTGTGTGCTCCCCTCGGAGGTCAGAAGAAGGTGTTGGAACTCCTGGAACTGGAGTTAGATGGCTGTCAGCTGCCATGTGGGTGCTGGGAATTGAACCTGGGTCCTCTGCAAGACCAGCCAAGTGCTCTGAACTGCTGAGCCATCCCCCAGGAGTGCTTTAAAAAAAACAGGGTTTCTATGTTTTATACGTTTCACCTCTGGGGGTCCCTATTGTCCTTATCTTTTAAATGGGGCTAGTAATAGCACTTACCTATAGGGGAGTCAACCTGATTACCTGAGTTATTTCAATGGAGCATCTAAAACTGCTTGGCCCATAAGTGCTTCTGGCTGTACCAAGTGGCACAGTTTAGGTTTCAGGAGGCCTCGGAACAGACAACTCAGCACAGGGTCATCTGTGGGTTCTGTTGTTCTTCTGCCTCTCTCTTTTCTCCTGTTAACTAAATAGCCACTTAAAAATTCATCCACAAAACATTAGACTTAGTGGCACAGGCCTACAATTCCAGCTACTCCAGAGGCTGAGGCAGGAAGATGGCAAGTCCAAGGTCAGCCTGGGCTAGAGAATGTGTTTAAGGTCAGCCTGGGCAACTTAGTGACACCCAGTCTCAAAAAAAAAAAAAAGAGGTTAGGAATATAGCTCATGGCAGACCACTTGCCTGACATGAGCAAGGTCCTAGACTCAGTCCCTAGGTTAAAAAAAAAGGAAGAAAAAAAAAAAAACCCACCTGCTCAAGAACTGTTAAGTAAAATAGGATGTTGGCTTTTATCCGTAGATTAAAGCTTTTTAGCCTTGGTCTTACAGAACAGTTGAAAGCTGGTGGAGCCCAGGTTAAGTACTTTCAGGAAGTACTGCCAAGGATTCCCATGTTGGTGACTCTAATCCAATATGGAGATTTCTGCATCCTCAAGGCAACTGAGAAGTAGAGCTTGAGAACTGTATATGGATGTTTGCTGGTCTTGGACACTGGACATGAGCTAAGTATGTTAGAGTGGGGAAGACTGGCTAGGTGCTGATAGAAATAGACACAAACTTGCACATTTACCTGGCCAAAGACTGTTCCACCAGTACTGGCTGCTTGACCAAACACAGAACCAGTATTACTAGACCCAAAACCTAGAAGACACAAAGACAACAAAGGTTCAATTCTTTTTAGGTTCAAGTATTTTTAAAAACAAAACCAAACCAAAGCCAGCATTCAGGTGTGTGTGGATACCACCAGGGGAAAAAGTTAAACAGTCTTACTGGTGGTGCCCTAACCCTGCATGTTACAATACTGACCTGTCATTAAAGACATGCCTACTGGTGCAATAGTGGCATGAATGTAATGGGACCAACCGACCACTTCTGATTAGATGTGGGGTCCACACCACACGAGGGAATTCACTCCTGCTACTTATTGTAAACCTGGTCAAAAGCTCACACTGGGGAGGTCATGAGCCCTAGGGTAGAATCTACTACTGTTTATTTAGTAAACAGACATGTCAAACTGCCTTCTCAATGGTTATGCTTACATCCATGGGTTAGTGCTGCTCTGAACCTAGGTCAGAGAAGATTTTTGCAGTGAGCAGTGGTTAATGCCAGACTTATAACTAGTGAGAGTACTGAGAATAAGCAGCTGTTGAGTGCTCATCCTAAACAGGACGTCTACACCACCCTGCCTCTAAAGATTCAGAATGTTATAGAAGAGGGAGAGGGAAGAGAGAGCTGGAGAATACGAAGGAGTGCTGGGAAACTGGAGATGACACGGCCATTGCACTCATGGACTCACAGAAGCCACGACTACCTGCACGAGACTGGTATAGGATGAGGTTGTGAACATTCTAGCAAGGATGGGGGGGGGGCATCTGAGGCCCTCCTCATAGCTGAGAAAGCTACTGAAATTTCATGGCTGCTCGAGGAGGCAGTCATTTTCCTCCAGGGGAATAGCCACAACAGGGCCGAAGAGATGGCTCAGTGGTTATGATTACTAGCTGCTCTTATAAAGGACTGTGGTTTGGTTCCCAGCACCCACATAGCAGCTAATAACAGTCTATAACTCCAGTTCCATGGGATCAGACACCTTCTTCTGGCCTCTGTGGGCACTGTACACATGTGGTACACTTACATACAAGCAGGAAAAATTTCATTTACATAAAATAAAAATAAAAAACTTTCCCCATTGAGGAAATGGAGAAAGTTCTGTGTACACAGTTATTTCTTGGTATCCACATGGGATTAATTCTAGACTTTAAAAGATACCAGAAATATGAGGATGCTCCAGTCCCTTCCATGACATGGCATGATGTTTCCAAAGAACTGTGCACCCTCTGCCCACTTTCCATCATCTCAGATGACATACTTACAGGACAATGTTATCCTGAAAATGCTAAAATAGTTGAATACTACTGCTTATGGAATAAAGACAAGGAAAAGGGAGCACATCTTCAACACAGATTTTTTTTCCCAATTATTTTCAATCCATGGTTGCACCTACAGGTACAGAACCTGAATATTTGGAGGGTGGATTGTAAGGGCCTCATTTCCCTGCTAGTATTTTAGAGTAATGCAAATTCCAAAGTCCCCAGGATTGAATTCTTCTCTTCCTCCACATGGGTGGGGGCTGACAGGGGAATACCCTCAGAGTAACTTCTCTTCAGACTCTTGGCTAACAAGAATACTTTCCAATGACTAACGTAATATTATGAATCTTTCTACTCCCCAGTCTTTGCACTCAAGCGCCAGGTTCTCTCTGTATCTCAGCATCTTCCTTCCAGGGGGTGTAAGCACCTTCCAGGTGGAAGTGCTGGGCTGAGCAGGGTCAAGGCAAATGAGGCAGAACTACAACTAAAGAGCTGGAGAAGAGGAGGAGGAGGAGGCAGGAGTCTCCTGCTTGTTTCTGGTGCTGATTAGCAGGCAAATGTCAGGTCTGGAGGAGACAGGCCCAGGAGCCTTCCACAGAGGTGCTAAACTTTAGAACAATACCCCTTGGGGGCTTGAGCTGGAAGAACTGGTTTGCTGAAGCTTAAACAGGAGGTTGTCCTAAGTCCTGACTGCAGAACAAGGATGCTCTAGAGACAGAGACTGCACGAACAGCTCGCTCTCCTTCAAATCACAGCCTTCTCTTGCCCATTCTTGGGATCACGCCATCACATGTCCATCATCCAAATAGGACACTTGTTTGGATGGCCTCAGAGCTGTGTTTCTCTTCACCACTGTACCCTTATAGTTGTTTTTAGTAAGTTTCACACTCATTGAAAAAAAAGGAAAACATTTCCTTTTCAATAAATTATAAGCCATTTCAAATACATTATCATTGAAGAAATGAAATCAGCAGTTACTTGCAATCCTGCTTACCAAGAAATCATTGATCTTTGTTTTCCTCCAAAGCTTAATTATTACAGCTTTTCATAAGAGAACCACCAGGAAGCCAAACTTGGAACAGATCTTTGCCATCTTTACTGAACACTTTTAAAAGTAAAAGCATCTGCTAAAATTGGACACATAATAGTGAAATGTCTTTTTCAGAAATAGTAAATTTTAAGTTTGTCTTGTCTTGCCTTGTTTTTAAACTAGCAAGCGGCAGTGCCCCTTTCCATAACTAGCGCCAGGAGAAATAAGAAATACCTACAGAGCAGTGCGCCTCAAAGAGAAGACCCGCGTTCTCCTGACTCCAACACCAGCACTATCTACTGTGAGGTCAGGCTGCTCTGACGGTTTTAAGGCCTCTGAAGCATCTTCCAAGTTTAAAATTTCATAGTTAGGAGTTAAGTTACTTGCTCTGACCTTAAACTACAAAGGCATATATATATTTTTTTAAACCCACAAAACTGGCCACCTAGCAGAGAGCTTGTTGAAAAAGCAAGACCAGAGTCATATTACTGCTTAACCAAGGCTGAATTTGAATTCCTGGCCCTGACACCTCTGCCTCACAAGTTCTATGATTATGTGTATGTACCACTAAACTCAGCTCTCTTTCTTTCAAATATAAAAACAATGCAGTCTTGTTGCAAATGTTTTAAATAGCACAGAAGAGAACAAGTTCTACAAATTCTTACCTGAGGCTTGAGAAAAGCTAAAGCCTGAGGGTGCTGCTGTGGAGGTGGTAGCTGAGGTGCTACCAAACACAGAGCCTCCCTGCCCAAAGCCAGGGCTTTGACCAAAAGTAGGAGGGTTGTTTTGGCCAAATAGTGCCCCTCCTGTGTTGGTAGAAGTCTGTCCAAATGAGAAAGAACCAGGGCTGCTGGCACTCGAGGAGGCTCCGAAGACACTCCCACTGGTGGATGTAGAGGTGGAGGAGACAGGCTGGCCAAAAGCAGGCACAGAGCTGAACCCAGGCTGACTGAAGGAGAAGCCACTCGCGGGACTGCTTGTTGCCTGCCCGAAGGCTGGGGTCTGCCCAAATGTCTGTCCAAAGACTCCAGAGGCTGAAGCACCAAAAGCAGGGCTACCAAAGCCTGAGCTGCTGGCCTGTGGTGTGGCAGTGGCTGTGCTGGTTATGCTGCCTGTCTGCTGCCCAAACAGGCTTGGCGCGGTGCTGGCCACCACTTGCCCGAATATGGGGGTGGCAGAGGGGGCAGTGGCTGTGTTATTGGAGAGCTGGCTGAATGCTGAGCTAGAACTGGCAGCAGGTGGCTGTGGAAAGACTGAGGAGCCAGAAGTAGCAGTCCCAAACACTGCTGTCTCCGTGGTGGGACTTGGGACACTGCTAGAAACGGTGCTGGAGGTGGTCGGGGTGCCTGAGGCTTCGACGACTGCTGAGCCTGCCCCTGGGAGAGCAGCTGCAGTAGCAGCAGCAGCCTGGCCTGGCTCCACAAAGGTGGAAGCAGGAGTCACTGCCTCTGTCTTGCTGTCAGAGTCCCCGGGGGCTACTGGAGTGGCCTCTGCAGGTGCCACAAGATTGGTAGCAGATGTGGCTGTGCTGAGGCTGCTGTCTGCTGTCTGCACAAGAATGGGTTCTTTTTTGACAGCGTCAGGAGTTTGCAAAGGAGCCTGGGGAGGCTGGGCTGACTGTGGTTGCACTGGAAGTAAGGTTGATGCTGAGACCTCATTGTTGCCTGACTTCTCAGGCACAGCTGATGGTGTGGCATCCTCTGTGCTCTTACCAGAGGATACGGGCAAGGAAGGAGGTGATGTTGAACTCAGGAGGCCACCAAATGATAAGGAGGGGAAAGATACTGGAAGGGAAGGGGCAACTGAGGTTGATGTGGGGGCAGCTGACACTGTAATAGTGGTCTGTTGGTTTCCAAATGAGAAGCTAGCTTTACCACCAGTCAGAGATGTCCCACCAAAACTGATCACTCCAGAAGACCCTGCATTTTGCAGACTGCCGAAGACCCCTGCTGAGGAACTGCTCGTGCTTGTATTGGTGGCTGTGACTGGCACTGCTGGGGAAGCAGTCACAGGGGGTTCCACAGGCTTCCCTAACACTGGGGCACTAGAAAAGTTAAACCCTGAGGGTGCACTTGAGGGTTTGGCCAGTTGGGTACTGGCTAGGCTCGTGGATGAAGTCTTACTGACTGGCTTTGTAGAGTCCTCGGCTTGGCCAACACGCAGTCCTGAAAAGCTTCCTAGTGTCTCTCCAGTCAAAGAGCCTGGGAATAGAAGCTCTCCCAACTTGGATGATGAAGTCTCCAATTTGCTAGAGGCAGTGGACAGAGCAAGTCCGGAAGGGGCTGCGGGTTGGCTGCTGGGGGGAGCAGACTCTCCCGGAGAGACAGCCGTGGTTACAGAGGTGCTGGATGTAGATGTGGCTCCTGCAGGAGGGGAGCTTCCAGGAATGCTCTCACAAAAAGGTTTGCCTCCCCCGCCAAAGGAGAATGCCTCGAGCTGGCTTGACTCTTTAGTGGGGGATGCTGCCCCTAGCAAGAAAAAGAAATCAAGAAAAGAGTTGGATTTGGCAGAACACAATTTATTACATTTCCACTGACTGCACTTCCAAGCCAGTCTCACCGCTCTTCATCAGAGACAGCCTGAAGCTCACCCTCGGGGCGATAGCTCTGCCTGAATCAGCTCTCAAGTGGGAAGGACCACCCTTTTTACAACCATGCAATCACAGCCAACACAGAATATCCGGAATACATGAAATGGACTAGGCCTCCCTGAGAGAAGTGGAAAAGGCACCATGCTACTTTCTGAATACATGCAGCACAGTGTTGAGGGACAACTGCAATCCTAGCCTGGGTATCACACCAGCCTAAATGTCCTGAGAGGCCAGGATTGGATTCAGATGGGAAGCTCTTCACTTTTTAAGGGCACAGAGTGTCAATCTACAATTACTTGTATTACAATTAGGGGCTATTTAGTAGGGTTCTGCTGACTAAGCTACTTTATTACTGGTGTTGATGGTTTTGGATTGTTATCTATTATCCTTATTTTCCTTATGATTTTGTTCCTCTCCAATCTTTAATGCGTTGATTTTCATTTCGGAAAGTGAGAATGGGTGGGGAAGGAGAGATAAAGTCAGTGGGTAAAGCACTTGTCACCAAAGTTTGAAGTCCTGAGTTTGAAACCCCAGAGCCCACGTAAAGACAGAAGCAAAAGTGCACACATCTGTAATCTCAGTGCTTCTACAGCAAGATGGAAACTTTGGACAGGAAGGTCCCTGGAAACTCCCAGGCCAGTTAACCTGGTGTAGGCAATGGTGAATAAGAAACCTCACCTCAAACAAGGTGGAAGGCAACACCCAAGGTTGTCCTATGACCCCCACACGTGTGCTGTGACACATGTATGCCTGCACACACACACACACACACACACACACACACACACACACACACAAACGAGAAAATGAGAAATGGGAAAAGGAGACAAAGTAGACAAAGACTGGAAAATATTAGGGCCAGACCAGACTGGAGTTAAGGTGTCTGCTGGTCCCCCTCCGGATGTTAGGAGAGGTCCCTCCCACGAGAAAACTATAGCACCTGAGTGGCCACATAGAAAGTACTAAAAGACTTGTTAGCCGGTCATGGTGGCATATAACTATAGTCCCAGCTACTTAGAGGAGGCCGAAGCAGGAAAGATCAGTTGTGCCCAGGAGTTTCAGACCCAACCGGGCAATAATGAGATGTCATACCCCCTAAAAAAAAAAAAAAAAAAAAAGGAACTGGGTTCAGTCCCCTAGCACAAAAACAAAGATTTGTTGAGGGGGCTGGAGAGATGGCTCAGTGGTTATGAGCACTGGATGTTCTTCCAGAGGACCTGAGCTTGGTTCCCTGCATCTACATGGCAGCAAACACTAACAACTGTCAGTAACTCCAGTTCCAGGGGAACCTCTATGGGTTTGCACACACGGGTGCATTTACATACACGTGGGCAAAATACTCATACACATAAAAAATTTTTTTTTTCTTGAGTAAAAAGATGATCTCTGTGTTACTTTATCACATGGATGGCCCAGGAATATCTTTATGCTGAGTAGGTAGAATATTAAAGCACGGCAAAGCCCTCAGACAGAATTAGGAGGCCAATAAAGCAACTCCTGCCACCCCTGGAGTGGAACCCAGGGTCTTGCCTATGGTAGGCAAGTGCTCTAGCACTGCACTACACTCTCCAGTCCTCTTTTTCTTCTTATTTTGAGACAGGGTTGGTGCTGAGTTGCCTAGGCTGGCTTTGAGTTCTCTTTGTAGTCTACATAGGCGTCTAAATTGTGATTTTCCTAGCTCAGCTCCCAAGTAGCTGGGATTACAAGCCCGTGTCACCAGACCCTTCTAAAGTGACATTTATACAAAGTTTTCTGTATTGGAAATATACATAAGACATTAGGTTAAATGAAGAAGACAAAACCCACAAAAGGAAACAGAATTGTAGCTACTACAGAGGGGCACAGTGTCTCAACTCCTCCAGGCCCTTAATATTTCATAACCTCCTCAGCAAGAGCACTCTACTTTTACAGTAAAAGCTTCTTTTTAAAATAAAATAATTACTCAAACTGAGAACTAATTAGAAGGAACTTAAGAACTAGGTTCTTGGGCTAGAGAGATGGCCCAGCAGTTAAGAGCACTGGCTGCTATTGCAGAAGGTGCAAGTTCGATTTCTAGCACCCACATGGAGGCTAACAACCACCTGAAACTCCAGTTCCAGGGGATCCAATGCCCTCTTCTGACCTCTGTGGGCACTGCATGACATGGGTGCACTTTTATACATGTAGGCAAAACATTCATACACATAAAATAAAATAAAATTTTTAAAAAAGGTTCTCTTTTGGGACAGGTCTTTAAATTTTTCTAAGCACTAAAAACACAGTAGGTGATGGATCTATAACATGCATGTAAACCAGTGTGTTTGCTAATATGTTATCAAGGGAGAAAAGACCAAGTTTGGTTCTCTTTCTCTGAGAAAGGGTCTCACTATGTAACTCTGCTGGCCTGGAACTCACTATGAAGACCAGGCTGGCCTCAAACTCACAAAGATCTGCCTGCCTGCCTCTGACTTTCAAGTCCTATATTGAAGATGTGTAACACTATGCCTGGCATACTTCTATAGTACTGTCTATCTTATCTTGGAATCACTCTAAAAATTGATGCAATTTGGTTACACAGAAAAAAAGATGGAAACAGATTTCAATTTGCATGTGAACACTCAAATGTTACAGCAGCTTGGCCTTCCCAGAGGCAAGTCTTTTCCCATTCATAATTATACAAAGAGTGAACCTTCTCATCAGATTCTTTTTAAATTACATTTTAAAATTTGTGTTTGTGTGTGTACACGTGTGTCAAGGTACATGTGGAGGTCAGGGGACAACTCTCAGGAGCCAGGTCTGGTCTTCCATCACATGTGTCCTGGGATCAAATTCAGGTGGTCAGGCTTATAGGTAGGTGCCTTTACTTGCTAAACCTTCTTGTCAGCTCCCTATCAAGTTCTTGACTGAACATCTTGAAGATGTGCTGGAGCTATAAACCGAACACAGGCCTTCCTTGTGCTACGCAAACGTTTTACCACTGAGCTATTCCTCAGGCCTTGACCATGTTTCTAATGTACATTATCAGGACCAACCTTACTACACAAACTGTGAAAAAGGTCCAGGAAGAGTTAAAATGTTAACACAAGTGCACACAGATAATCTTCACTTACGGGGGGAAACATAAAAGAATGCATGCAATGTGGAGACTGTACCTGGTGCAGCAGTGAAATTAGAAGATGGTGTCGGCGTGATTATCCCAAAATTAAAGCCAGTCCTGGTGAATGGAAAAAGAAAAGTTAAAAAGGAACAAACCTAATGCACATCAGCCTTTTAATATTCCATGGTCTGCCTGGGGGAATTTACATCTAGTGATAAGCAACAGCAGAGTCAAAGTACTTGACTCAGAGACAGTTTCACTCCAACACCTCCAAGCAGAGATGGGTGCTTTGGAGTGGGGAGGGAGTAGCAGCTAAGGAGACCTTGGCTGGGTGGCTGGGCTTGCCACGTATGGGATGGGTACAGACTTATTTTAGAAGTCACGTCGTAGCAGTAAAATTACAGTAGGACGTGCCTGGGAACAGACTGGGGCAGACGCTTGCCTAGTGAAGCAGTGGAAGAGAAGTCAGACAAGACACAGGAGCACACCTGGGGATGGCCACGGAGCGCACTTCAAGGACATACAAGGTATCAGGAGCTGCTGTCTACGGGGCCACAGAAGAGGCCATCTCACCACTGTGAAGGATGCAGCACAAGTGTGAACCAGAAGAGATTACACACTGTGATAAGAGTGCACATTTTTAACTGGATAGCTTGAAAACACGAGGACTGAGCATGTTAAATGTAGTCAATAATGCCTTCTTCGCCTGGACAGAGACGTAAAGACATGCTGCACACTCTAAATCACACTTAGAAAACAAAACCTCCTTTTCTTCAATAGCAGGACTCAATCCCGGAGAAGAAATTTTATCAATAGAGATAAGTCATTGGCTCACTGACCCAAATCTTGACAGCTTACTTTAAAAACTGAAAAAAAGCTATCATTTCACATATGACAATTATATTTGTGAAAGATATAGTAATCTTTGGCCTTGACCTACTCTTTAAAATTTGCTCCAAACTACCCTTGGGAAGAATGGATGTAATGATTTACAACAATGGAAACATGCATGCATAATTTTCTTTCTCCAGTTCTATTCTAGTACCCTTCTTGTGCTCGGCTGAAGGGTATTTAAGCAATACATTAACAGCAGAGGAAAGGGAGTCCAGTTATAGCAGCAGAAACTCAAGTGCTTAAGAGGCTTTTCTATCAGAAACGAACACACAACTTTTGGAAGGAACAGGCCTACGGGCAGGTCTGATCTCAGTCACAATCTGACTTCACCAGAGCAGGAAGAGGCAGCTTCAACAACTTGCCTGGCTTCTAAAGTGACACGTGAAGAACGGGTATTCTCACTCCTCAGTGAGTAAGGTTTGCCTTCGGGTGAGGGTTAGAGAAGTCTTTTGAGACAGGGTCTCCCCATAGTCCCAGCTGGCCCGCAACTTGCTATATAGACCAGGATGGCCTTGACTTCACAGAGATCTACCTGGCTCTGCCTTCTGCATGCTGGGATTAAAGGAGTATGCCACCATACCAGGCAGAGTCCTTTGTTTTACGAACTCGGCCCTCAACTTTATACCTATGGCCATCATTGTTTCTTAAAAAGAGATCTCCCCCTGCTGAGCATGGTGCTGTAGCCTAAAATCATACCACTTGGAAGGAGGACCAAGAGTTTAAGGTCACCCTTGGCTACATAGCAAGTTTGAGGCCAGCAATTTATCAAAAAACTTAAGTTCATCACTAACCCTGATGGAGCATATGAGAATGGTTTGCTGTGCTGGCCCACTGCAGATGGAGTTGAGGTCACGGTCACTTCTATCTTGGCCGTCCCTGGACCTGAAATCGAGAAAAAAAAAGTCAGTTAGGAATGCTGTTCTGGTCTGCAGTTCTTTGAAGCTCAGGCGGTGTGCTGCTGTGCAGTCATGATGTCAGCTTTTAGAGCCTCATGCATGTCGGGTAAGCAGCCACAAGCCCAGGAGCACCTGACCTGACTTGCGCTCAAGGTCTTAGGTCTCTCTCTTTGGCTCTACCAGTACTGATGCCAAACTAAAGCACGGCACACTCTCTTTTCCAGAAAAGAGCAAGATAATGAGAGTGCAGCTGGGATTCAGAGTTAGGGAGGCCAGGCCTCCAGGTTTTAAGAGACTGGCCAAATCCTTTTAATGTAATGTAACTTTGCTGAGATTAATTTATCCTGGGGGGTCAATCCAAAGACAAGTAGGTTAATATGTTAAGTACCTCTGAGAAGTGGCTTCAGGGCAGACTCATTACACGAAACTGACTTACCCATGCAGGCCTGCATTTTATTCTTATTATTTATTTTCATTTTATATATACGAGTCTTGTACCTGCATGTGTGAAAGTGCACCCGTGTCACCCAATGCCAGAGGAGGACAAAAGAGGGAATCAGATCCCCTGGAAGTGGAGTTATGGATGGTTGTTAGCCACCATGTAGTTGCTGGGATTTGAACCTGTGTCCTCTGCAAGAACAGCTAGTGCTCTTACCTACCGAGCCATTTCTCCAGCACCCAGGGCTGCATTTTCTATACAGCTTAAAATATTTTGCAAAACCCAGTTTTCTTTATCCTAAGTTTCAGAGGTGCTTGCTGTACAGAGCGCACACACTGAGTGAAGTGACCGTCACGCCCGTGCTCAGCTGTACTCTTGCTATTAAGAACCTGGGGCAAAACCTTCAATACTTTTCTGTTATTCTATTTTAAAAGAGGGAAAGGGAACAGGAACTGTATTTTAAAAACCAAAATCAAACCAAATCAAACAGTAAGAGTAAAATATCTACATGGGGCAGATGCTGGAAAAACCCCCAAAACAACCAAAATTCAACACAGTGTATGGGCATGCTTGATGCAGCCTTGTTCATGACTGTGAAACATGAGGAACATTCTAAACTGCCAATGGAGCAGTGCTAAAATGTAAGGGAGGCCTACACAATGCAGCTGTTAAAATGAGCAGGAGAACCAGGAAGGATGAACAGGACATCATTGTAACGGGGTAGAGGGTTGTGGAAACAGGTTATAAAACCAACACAACCAGCATAGGCCTATTCTTGTTTAAAAACAGCTGAGGCGATAAAGGCATTTGCTGTCAAGACTGACAACCTGAGGACACTCATGGTGGAAGGAGAGCAACTTCTCAAGTTGTCCTCTGACCCCCACATACTCACTATGGCACGCTGTAGTCCTCCCACTAAATCAATACAACAAAGTAAGTTCAAGAGATATAAATACAACTGTACAGGGCTATCTCTGGAATGTTAAGCTTAACATCTCTGGATGTGGCAGCTTTCGGTTTCCACATCATGTGTGCCCACAACAAATTTTATGGATATGTAAAGCTTTGTGACCACTTCTATTATTCTATATTTTATATTCTATATATCTATATTCTACTATTCTATACTTCTATTATTAACTATTATAAACCTCTATGGAGATTTCAGAAATACTAAACAACTAAAAGAAAGCCATCTTATAATCCCGGCATTTACGGAGCTGAGGAGGATTGCTACAATTTCAAGGCAAGGCTAGCCTGGGCTAGAGAGTGAGTTCCAGGCTACCCTGAACTACCCTGTGGGGAAAGGAAGAGAAAGAGAGAAAGAGGAAAACTTTTTGCAAAGTTAGAGTTTTTCAGAGTTTCCAGCCTATAAGGAAAATGTTCTTTTCTAAACCTTGGCTTTCAGCTAGTGAAAACAGTAAAAAATGAAGGGCATCTTTCACTGTCATCACAGAGTACTGAACCAGGCATAGAGCAAAGGCCCTTAAGTGTCCTTGATTCTTAACTTCAAAGGTAATAAAATGCTAATCAATCAAGTCCATACAAGAAGATACATCATCTCTTGAAACTTTTTTGAAACCCTAACCCTAAAAAAGTGACGAGTCCACTAAATCTGTCCTTTTCACATGAAGCTTTCTCTCAGCTGGAGAGCACTGTGGCCTCCACCGCACACAGGCGTGCAGCAGCAGCTGTGCTGCAACGCTCCCTGTTCAAGAACGGATTTTGTCTTACAGAACAGAAGTTCTGAGTACAAGGAACATTATTTTAGATTTCTGATCAGAAGTTTTAGATGAGAGAGAAGGACTAGGCGATGTGGACGGTATAAAAAATGGTCAGCAAATGTGTGAAGTTCCATCTCTTAACAGAACTTGCCTGGAGGATGGCTTGAGAATTTGAATCAAAACAAAGGCCAGAGTGCAGAGTGTGGTAAAACGCAGGACTGCAGGGGCTGGAGAGATGCTCAGCAGTGAAGAGCATTGGCTGCTCTTGCAAAGGACCTGGGTTTGGCTGCCAGCACCCACATGGTGGCATTACGAGCATCTGTAACTCCAGTTCCAGGATGTCTGATGCCCTCTTCTGGAGTCAGGCAGTACTAGGCATATATGTGGTGACATACATGCAAGTAAAAAACCACTCACACACATAAAATAAAAATAAATCTTTAGAAAGAGAAAAGGACTATAGGCAGCAGTCTTGAGGAAGAGGGCCTGCTACGTGAGGTAGCAGAAAGGGACCAACAGGGGGGACCCTGAAGAAGGTTCACATGAGGACTAAAGGCTTCAAGTTGGCTTTGGTCAAATTTATAGCTACTGTAAAAAGTAACAATTACAAATACTTAAGCTTGAGTCTTAAGCTTGAGTGAGTGTTGGGCAAGTGTGTGAAGACAAAAAACCTGGTATTATTAACTTACCTACTTTGAGACCTTATAACAAATCTGTTTTTATTTTCTCTGTTTGGCTTTTGAAGTGTCATTGTGAAGGGTCTAGGAATGTAGTTCAGTTGGAAGAGTGTTTGCCTGGCATGCACGAAGCCCCAAGCTTGGTCCCTAACATGGTAAAGTCAGGCATGGTGGCACATGCATGAAATGCCAGCATTGAGGAGGCGGAGGCAAGAGGACCAGAAGGAGGTCAGGATCATCTTGAGGTCGTCCTGATATACATGATATCAAAGAAATGAGGGAGGGCAGGAGGGAGGAGAAAAAAGGAAAGCAAGAGAAGCACTAATTTACTGCCTGCACATGTGCTGTGCGGTGAGCTTCTCCACCTCCTTTAGCAGAGGGTCAGAGTTAAGACAGTCTAATGCCTCCTTTCTAAACTATGATCATGTAGCAAGGCAGGAGGAGACATTAGTGCTGCTTCTTTTTAGAAGAAGAACTTCAAAGGTTTTCTCCTACAGCTGAGTTTAAAGTCCTTCAAATACAACTCAAAATTACAGGAACTGTTAGGAAGTCTAACAACTCCCTAGACATTATTCGAGAGCCAAGGCCTTTCAAACATGGCCTCTGTACTTGATTTCTTGTCAACTGGCTATGTGATCAAGAACAATAAACAATAAAAATATTAAGTGCTTCTTTCGATTTCATTTCCACTGCAATGTAAACGAAACTGACCTGAAGTTTTATCACCAGAGGGCAACTGAGAAGATGCTGATGTGGGCCCTGGTGGCTTTAAGGGATTGAGAAGAGACCCCTGTAACAGAACACAAGAAAAATGTTTATGTCAAATTACTAACCGTCTTTGAACGTAAAGACATAAACTAAGCAAGCATAAATCCTTTAATTCGGTTAATAAGGAAGAAAGGTAAAAGAAAAGGATGTTTGAAGTCAATTCCTATGAAGATCACATCAGAGACACCTGAAAACTACAAAAAGGAAGACACCCAGCTGTCTAGCTAGTGACTGTCTTCCCAGTGCCTAGCATAGGGCTCTGCATATAAAAGGCACTTGAATAAGTGGTAGAGGAATCAGTGAGCAAATGAGGGAAGCAGTTCAGCTGTCAGTGAATGTGCAACTGAGCTGCAAGCAAAACTATTTGAACTTTTCATCTGCAGCCAACACCTCTGCCCTTACCCGTCACGAGTTATGACTTATTATGCGTCCTCATGAACATGACAATCTCCAGAACAGTCCATCAAGGCAAACCAAGGACCAGGCATGTTTGGGGACTCACAATGGGCAACTTATGAAAGGTGGGTCTCAAACTCTGATCAAAGTTACTCATTTCAGAGACAGATTCAAGAGTGGGAGAAACCAAGGTTCTGTAGGAAGAATTTTAGGAGATGGCTTGATCTTCCTTCCAGCAATAGCCTCATCTTTTCTTCTGGAGTATTTAACTGTTTACAATGCAACCTATTTTTGGAGAGTTTTAAAAAAAAAAACAGTCAAAGCTGAAGAGAGACACAAGATCACTGAAAATATTCAAACTCTGAGAAGCAGAGACTGCAGAAGGAAATAAGACAATCCACTGATTCTCAACAGCGCAGCTGGAAATGCAAAGGGCGAGTCAGCAGAGAGGTCAGCCTTGGGTCCCAGCTGTTCCAACCAGTAACTGGGTGAGTCTACAAGTCACCTGACCCTGGCTACTTTATCAGTGGATATATCTAAACTTTACCCAGTGCACATGGCAGTTATGTGGATAAACAGAGAAAATGTTTAAGTGAGAGACACCTGCAAACTAAAATGCTTCATCCAAAACTAAGGCATTAGAATATGGCCTAACGTTACCAGTGCAGTGTCAAATGGGCCACCAAGACAGTATCAGGTGCTGACTGACGACTCAGGCTAATGACAAGACTGGCATTAATTGTGGAAAATGAGTCACAGACCTTATAAAAATCACAATCATTTAAACAAAGTTAGGATATAAAACAACATTCAGTTAAAGACACATAATGCATAACTGTAAAGTAAAAGTCAGTAAGTTACCTGCTTGGCTTGGCTGGCAGCCACCGGGGCTAACACTGCATGGGGTGTTTTGGCTGTTGAGAACGGTGCTGAAGAACTGCAAGACACACAAAGTATTTGCTCAGAGAGAGACAGGACTGGGGAGACCACCTTCATCCTTGAGCCAACTTTCTATTCAACAAACAAGACCAATTTGGGGCAGAATATAGATGTCTAGAACCCAACCAAACTCATTACACAAGTTTTTGAAATGAAATTTGGGTTTTTAGCATAAAATTCAAAGCAGTGACCTAGAAACTTTTTTCCTTTCCTGAAATTCTAGAAAATAAATTGTAACCATTCCAAACTACATGTTCTTATCTGGGGAGTGAACCTTTCCCTTCCCGCCTCCTTTGATTCTGTACCATGTGAGGGTAATCCTGATTCTCTTTTCAAACCTGAAAAACAAAATTCAGCAGCCATGGAGTGGGAATGATCTGCTGCATACACAGCCCACAGGCACTGTCCAGGGACCTGAGCCTCAAATAGCAGCTATGCATACACTCCACAGGGCCATGTTCCAAGTCTACTCTGCCTCTTGGTCACTGGATGAATGCATACCCCAATTTTCAAACAGACTTCTCACCATCCTTTGTTAACCCTGAACATTGTATGTAGCAAACCTTTACCTCACTGACTACTTGGTGTAAACACTCAGGAAAGCATCTGACAAGGCAATCACAGACAAAAGTTCTCAACTCCTGGAGCAACTGTGCAATTCACTTATCCTTAGCCTAAAGCTGCTGACTGTAATGGACTGCAGTAGTCATAATTGTAGGATCTGGTTTTATATGTTTAGAACTCTTTCCAGATTGGGGGAAGATTATTAGTAATTCTGCATCAAAATTTAACTTGAAAGAGGAAAGGTAAGTTCATGCCTCACTGAGGACAGTTATCAAACAAACTTAGTTATTACAGCTCATCTGGATTTGCTGTTGGAACAACACAGGAAGCTTGGAGACTTTAGTAGAGTGAAAGAAAATAAAAAGGCGGACTCATTTGCAATGAAACAGAACCCCCACAATGATTCTGCTAGAGCAAAAGAAGCTGCACGTGTGCCCCCAGCCCTTCCACTGGGCAGGTCCTCGGGTGCAGCGCCTGCCCTGGTGCTGCTCATTGTCAGTAGATGGAAGGAATGTGCATGTATGCAACTGCAGGGACCAAGCAATCTAGGGTGATTCAGCAGACTTGCTGACAGAAATGGTTTGAGCTCATGAGAATCACAAGGGAAATGAAACTCTTCTACATGAAACTAGAAATGAAAATAAAAACAATTCACCCAGATCTTGGAAAAATTTTTTGTACCCAAAATTTAGCTATAACATGATAGCAAATTAAATCATGTAAGCATTAGATTGAAAATGATTGTTTTATTTACTTGTGGTAATGCTATATTATCTCCTCGGCATCCTAAATTCCCAAACACACAAAATCAGGATTTCTGGTATGAATACACCATGCCATGTGACACCCCTACAGAGAAATGCTGTGGGTTCAACCAGTCAATAAAAAATCCTAAGAAAAAATCAGCTCCAAGAAACCAAGCTAGAGATGTTTATGAGAACATCTGGGAAAACCAAATTCAGAACTGCCAAATTTTGTCTGTTTTCCAGCAAGAGGGGCCTGAAATTGATCTGAAATTCATCTGTTCTCAAAAGAAACAAGTATTACAGGACAAGCAGAAAATGGCACAATTCAAAAGGAATAGCTGTTGTCAGACACCTTTAATCCCAGCAGAAGCAGGCAGATCTCAGTGAGCTGAAGAGCCAGCCTGGTCTACATAGCAAGTTCTAGGCTAGCTGGGGTTAGAGGGAGACCCTGTCTCAAACAAGAACAACAACAACAACAAAAAAAAAGTCATGAAGCTGTGAAGTCTTCCTCCATTGCCACCACAGGGGTCAGCCTCCTTTTCTTTTACCTAGTTCAGCATTTTAAAGGACCTAAAAACTGATCCACTGATCTCTTCTTTTGGTGAATCTTAGAGATTATCACATAGTTCTTAGTGAGCATTCATCTATGACAAGGTGGAACTAAACTGTGTAAAGTACTAAAGTTGTTATGTAACAAACAATGAATTTCTGACATTCATCTGAAAGTGAGACAGGTTAAGTAAAATCGACAGCTTCTCGAAAAAAACAACGCAGCCCAGGAGAAAAGAACACACAGAAAATTCTATTCTATTTAAGAGACAAAATTACTGGTTCTCTCCTGGTCCCTGAAGTTCATCGTGGAGATAGTCATCAACTACTGTCCCCTCCCAGGGCACAACTACCCAAGTCTCTTCAATCAAACTACAGCTTCTACATCAATATCTAAATACTGAAATTTAAGCCAGAACTGCAGAGATGGCTCAGCGGTTAAGAGCACTGGCTGCTGTTGCAGAAGACCTGGATTCAAATCCCAGCACTCACATGGTGGCTAACAACCATCTGTTAACTCTAGTTCCAGGGCACCTGAAACCCTCTTCAGACCTCCTTGGGCACTGAACAATATGGGTGCACACATGCAGGCAATACATGCATACATATAAAATAAAATAATAAAACAAGGGGGCTGGAGAGATTCTCAGTGGTTAAGAACACTGGTTGTTCTTGCAGAAGATCAGGTCTCGCAACTAATAACCGTCTATAACTCCAGTTCCAGGAGATCCAATGCCCTCTTCCTCCGTGAGCACTGCATGACAGGGGTGCACTTACACACATACAGGCATAACCCTCATACACATAAAATAAAAATTTTTTAAAAATTTAAAAGAATTCTGATGACACTGAAAGTGTAGAGAATTAAGTTTCACGATGAAGTTGAAAAAGAATACAAAGCCGCATGGATAAAAATTTTCTTGAAAAAGCTAATTTTCCACAGGAAAAAAACCATACAAACAGTGAGTATATATCTCTGCAATATGAATTCATTTTATTATCTTCAGCCAACGGACATTTGTGATATGAAAAGTACAAGGGTTCGGCTAGGTTCAGTACTACAGTTACTATTTTTAAAATGAAGCACTGTTAAATCAAAGAATAGAGACAAGTTGACCCAGAAGTCATTACCCACTTTCAAAAACAAAGTTAAAAAACAAAACAAAACATTGCGCAGACAGACAAAACTTGAAAAAAACTCACATTTACTTCATGAAACACCAAAGGAAGTTCTGAGCGTAAGGAAAGTGGTGCAGAACGGGACTGAGGACTGAGTAAAGGAAACGCACAATGGAAACCGACTCTACACAGCCACATACAGGGGCTTTCATTTAAATTCACTGAAAAGATGGCCAGCTGCTTAAACAATGCATTCTAGGTGTATGGTGTGGACAGAAATAAAGTATGCATCAACAGCAAAAGGGAGGGGAAGGGGGAAAAGAACACAGTGCTGGGTCACACTGTTCTCCTAGCATTACATCACTTGCAGACAGACTAAGGAGTTGAAACTGTCATCTACACAGCTTAACACAACCTCCTGAATAACAGAATTATAGTTAATGAGCCATGAAAAAGAATAAACAGTGCACAATACCCAAAAGAGAACTATAACAAAGAAGAGCTGAGACAAACAGCAGTGCAGTAGATCTGAGCAGAGTGCAGACAATCACACCACGTGCATGACCTGCGCACTTCAAGAAGCCAGAAACTGTCAGAGGACACTTTAAAAAAGGAAAGCAGATGGGCATGCTGACACATGCCTTTAATCCAGCATTTGGGAGGTAGAAACAGGCAGATCTCTGTTGAGATCTAGGTTAGCCTCGTCTATATAGCAAGTTCCAGGTCAGCTGGGGCTCAGGGAGACTTGGTCTCAAAAAAAACCCCAAACTAACTAAAAACAAACAAAACAAAACAAAAAAACCCAAAACCCCCCACAAACACAAACCATCCCAAACCAAACAATAAAAGGAAAGCAAAGACCTACTATATGCTGCCTGTAAGAAAACTTTAAGAAGTTATTTTGAATTGTAATGAAAGAAAAATAAACTCACTAAGAATTTACTTTTGAAAAGTCATGGCAGCAGTCAAGTAGACTTCAGAAAACCTCTGAACATAGTGCCTGCTGGAAGAAAGTATTCTGGGAAGCCATCAAAGGGGAGTGGCTTTGAAAATACTATGATTCTGAGCAAGAAGCATGAAGACCTGAGTGGTTTGTAGCAGAGGGCTACTGAACAAAGATTCTATAACTGCTAAATGCACGAAGAGAGAGCAGGTGAAGATGTGGAAGAAAGTACAGAGCAGGACAGAGAAAACTGGAGCCAACACAAGTCCTACCTTGTGAGTAAAAATTAAGATTTACACCGAGGCTTCACTACAACATCATCTGGCCTAGAAGTGCTCACAGGAGCACGCGGCAGGGTGAGTTTCAGGCCAGCCAGGGCTTTATAGCAACTATCGCAGAAGGAAAATAGGAAGAAAAAGAACAAAGCAGTGGAGAAGTCTGGGACAGACGCATCCTCACCCTCTCCTGAGACAGTCTCACCTTGCACTTGTGGCCACCCTCCTCCCCTCACCTCCCAGGGCTTGCACCGTCACCATGCCCAGCTCTCTCAGTGGCCTATGGCTATATTTCAGCAGAAATTTGAGGAACAAGAAAATAAACTAGCTAATCTGTTTCAGTAAAAGATTTTTCACAACATAGAAATGTTCAGAACCAGAAACTGAGAACAGGTTGTTGGCCGGTGTATAGTTGGGACTTGGGGAAGAGCCAGGATTCATTCACTGGCCCGCAAAGTGAACAGGAAGTGACCATGCTGCAACAAAGATTCACAATAAAAACTGCAAAAGATCCAAGCTGCTAGGGTACAGGCTGGTGGAGGCACAAACATTTAACCTGCTGACACCTGTGACACTTAGTAAATGCTTAACATCTTCTTTCATGAGACAGCAGCAAGAGAAGGTAAGGGTCACAGTCTCTTCAATCCGTGTTTTCTAGATGACGCTGAGAAAGACCTTGACCCCACATGTGACATGATTATGACATCAGCTAAGATGTCTTTAAAATTGTTCAGGAATCCTAGTTCACACCATGCATCTTTAGTCATCAGCCTGTTAAGTGCAGCCTCTCTTCCCATTAGCTTCTAAGTAGAATCCAGACAGCTGTGTGAGCAGTAGCTCTGCCTATGCACTGAACTCTCCAGTCTGTAGCTGTAGTAATGATTTTTTTCTAACTGTTCATTAACTCTCATTGATTAAAAAAAAAAAAAAGGAATATTTTAAAGGGCATGGTCCAGTAGTACCAAACCAAAACCCTATACATTAATATAAAAGCATACAGCAGCTCTGTACAGCAGTTTGAGCTATGGATGGTTAACTCAAAAAGCAAAATGTAGAATTACTCTGTGATCCTGGAACTCCACTTTCCATTCTGAAAAGAAGGACTCAAAATAGACAGTGTGGGCTAGGGGGAATGGCCCAGTTGGCTAAGTGCTTGCTTTGAAAGTTCAAGGACCTGGATTTGATCCTCAGAACGCAAGCAAAAATGCCAAGCACAGTGGTACAGGTTTGTAATACCAGCACTGTGGAGGGAGAGACAAGAAGATCCCGAGGGCTCTAATGAGCCCCAAGTCAATGAGAGACCCTGTCCCAAGAGAGGTTGATGTCATTCCTGAGGATAAACACTTGAGGATGTTCTTTGGCCTCCACATGTATCACTATACATGTGTACCCACACATACATGAACAGGCACATGTGCACACATTTTACAGAAAAAACCAAGATGATGCCTACATTTCCTGAGCTGACTTCCCACTGGGCCCTCCTGCGAGGTCCCATGGCCTCCCCTTGCTCTGCTCTGGCTAGCAGAAGTCTCCCAGCTTCACAGTAACCTGCCCGACACGCTTCTGCCATGTAGTCCTGTGCTAGGAGCCTCTCCTGCTGTTCCCGAGAACTCACCCTAGCTGTTCGGTCTTCACCGCACATCCTTCCTCTCCCTTCCTCATCTCTCGCCATCACACCTGTTTTCATCTGATATACTGCATACTTCACTCATTTTGCTTATTGTTTACGACCATGGTTGAGTTGTTTGGTCTGTTTTGTTAACTTCATTATCTCTAGCACCAAGCATACTTGGATTAGCATACAATAAATGTTTAAAAGTATGTCAAAGAAGGGGCTGGAGAGGTTCGGTGGTTAAGAGCACTGGCTGCTCTTGCAGAGGACCCAGGTTCGGTTCCCATCACCCAGACAGTGGCTAACTTTCTGTCACTCCAGTTCTAGAGGATCTGATGCCCTCTTCTGGCCTCCACGGGTACTTCACGACACAGGTGCACTTATATATGCAGGCAATACAATCATACCCATAATATATAATTGTTTAAAATGCTAAAATAATAATAACTATTATTATTTTTTTTGTTCTTTTTGAGACAGAGTCTTCCTGTAGCTCCAGCCTACCTGGAACTCGCTATGTAGACCCTGCTGGCCTTGAACTCAAGAGATCTGCCTGCCTCTACATCCTGAGTGCTGGGATTAAAGACATGCGCCACAACGCCTGGCCTAAAAAATTAATAAATTTTTAAAGATTACAAAGAATATGTCAAAGAGACCCAGCACGGCAGCACACACCTTTAATCCCAGCACTCAGGAAGCAGAGACTGACAGATTTTTGGGAGTTCCAGGCTAGCTAGAGCAGGACGGTGAGACTGTCTCAAACAGAGCACGCTGAGGAGGTGGTGCTGTAGTTCAGCTGACAGAATGCTTGCCTAGCAGGCACAAAGCCTGGGTCTGACCCTCAGCAGTATATAAAGTAGGCTTGGTGGGGCATGCCTACACTCCCAGCCCTAGAGAGGCAGAGGCAGGAAGATCCTAAGTTCAAGGCCATACTTGGCAACAAAGCCAATCTGAGGAGAGCCACATCTCAAACAAATATATGCCCCTTCCCTCAATAACCAACCAACTAAGCCAACAAAGACTGTGTTCAAAGAATTTAAAGCAATAATATATGTGGTACCTTTTGGTAAAATCAACCCCTAAATCAAAACCCCACCACTTTTTTGGATTCACTTGATTTTCACCCGCTGCCTCAAATGTGCTCTGCTCTCTCCTGGGTGTGGATCTCACACACTCCGTGCCCCATGTCCAGAACACTGTCTACTCTGGTCATCCACAAAGCCCACCTTGTACGCCTTCCTAGCTCCCTGGACCCCTCTGCACCACTGTCCTACACAGCAACAAAGCAGCTGTGTAACTGATTGTCCTGTGGCTGTCTCCTTGCTGAGAGATGCCTGCTGCGAGGACAGGGACGTAGCGTGCTCCTTCACTACTGCTCCCCAATCCTCGGGCAGCACCATGCTCCTACTTGTTTGCTGAACTGTCTGCTGAGCAAGTGACTGAGCACTACAGGAGTCTGAATAGTCATGATCTGCTCCAGTCAACCACACCTAGGAGAAGGATAGCTAGTGAGTAAGTAGATGGACAGTCCCATGACCACAGGCTATACCAGGGGCAGAAATATGCACATTAATACTACAATAAATCTGTAAGATATATCACTTAGGAACGGTAAATGCAAAATTAAACACCTAGGAGACAAGCTGCTTAAAAGGTCATTTTAGATTGCACACATCCCCTCAATCTTCTCTATGGGGGAGGCAATAAATACCTTTACATTTACGAATTTTTTTCAAGTTTATTCACTACTGAATGAATGGTTAGTAAAAGGAACAATGTGGGCCTTGGGCTGGTTTGGTGGCAAAAGCACATACGGCTCAGTTTTATGAGCTACATCAATCTGTGAGACCGACACAGCAGGAGAGAACGGACTTCCTCAAGTTGTCCTCTGCCCTTCACATATGACGTGCAAATAAAATTAAAAACAGGGGGCTGGAGAGATAGATGGTTCAGTGGTTAAGAGCAGTGGCTGTTCTTGCAGAAGACCTAGGTTTGAATCCCAACATCTACATGGCTGCTAACAGCCATCAGCAACTTTAGTTCCAGGAGATCCAATGCCCTCTTCTGACCTCTGTGGTCACTGCTGCACAACACGAATGCACTTACATACATGCAGGCACAACACTCATACACACATACAAAAAAAACTAAAAATTAAAAAAAAAAAAAGAAGTACTTCAGGTATCAAACTAGGAATGTAAGTTCAATAATTGTACCAGAATTCAATTTTGGACAAAAAGAGAAATTTTTTCCAACTTTTGTTTGTTTTTCTTGTTGAAAAAAAAGAATCTAGTTCTGAGTGCCTAGAATGCCATCAGAGATCAGCTCAAAAGGAGCCATCAGAAGAAGGCAAGCTTGAGCAGTGAGGAGCAAGAGAAACTTCTGTGGTTCCTGGCCAACCACCTGGGAAGTGTGGGAGCACACTGTGAATAGATGCTGTGGCACCTGGCCTTACACAGCCAGCCTTCCTGTGGCTCCTCTTTGCCTTCTGCACAATAGGAATCCCTGTGCTAGAGTTCCCAAACTCTAATGAATGGTTAACTTCAGCTCACAACAATCACAAATACCAACTGCACTCTAAATGGCATTCCATGGTTTCCCATCATAAGACAGGAAATCGAGTAAATGTGGATTTTTTGGCCATTTGTTTGGCCCTGAGATTAAGTAAAATTTCTTACAGCAGGCAATGTTGCTAAGCAGAGGACCAACATGGAGAAAAGAGAAGCCTAGCAGAAAAGCAAGGCAAGGCCACTCAGCAAAGTGAAAATGGAGCCCCAGGCAGGCCTGCTCCACTGTGGTGGTAGAGTGGGCATGCTGTGTGGAAATGCAGAGCCTGCAGCTGCCCTTCTTGCCATGGACTATCCTTGGAAATCAGACACTGACTCCCTGAAAGACACTGGTCCTCAGTGATCCATCTATTCAAACCAAAGAAATGTCCTGCAACTCTTCCAACAGCACAGAGATCAGCTAGTCTAGAGGGAGCATGGTTCCCAACCTGTGTCAAATGAGCAGGGCACAGGCATGTGCTATGATCCACATCACTAAAAGCAGTGGGAGGGAGTTGGGACCTTCCGTTCTGAGGCCTGATGTGGACCAAAGGCAAGTGAATTCTACAAGGATCTTAGCTAAAACAGGGTAAGAAACGGAAGTTCTGCACACACAAAATACTGTTTCTTCACACAAAAGGCAAGTAAAATTGAAAGAAGAGAAACTGGGAGAGAGGACGTGAGAGTGGACATGGTTAATCTCAAGATCACCATTGTCTTCAGAATCAGTAGTCATCAGGCTTGAAATGTCAACTCTAGAGCCCGGAGAACATTTTTAAAAAGGTGGATGGGTATATTAAACTTCATACCTGGTTAATAGCTTAATGGGTGCCCATGCAAACTTATAGCCAGCAAACAGCAAACTGGGAACATACACGGTGAGGTGATGACTATTCCTGGCAAGCTGGAAAGTACAACTTCCTAAAACCTATGCATGGGCGAGGCAGGGCTGCTCCCACCTCCACGACAGCAAACGGCTGGCTTAAACACACAAGAACGGTGACATACCCCATGGCCACAGACGGGGCTGCAGGATTACTCTTCAATTCCTGCACATTCACCACTTGAGGGACATTCTTCAAAGTTGATTCTGTCAGAGTGCTCACAGCTATGGAAATAAGGAAGAGACAGAACCACATTAATTCCGGTGAAGGATCAAAGTTCTAACTCCGCAGAAATAAACACCCTGGACAGGAGCTCAGGCAGAACGCAACCTTATGACAGAAAGGAAATCTCAACAGTGTGGTCAGTGGAACATCTGGCCCAATCCATTAACAAAGGTTGAAGAACAGACTGCATGCAATCTAGTCAAATGTACCATTGGGCCAGCCTTCTGCAGAGCTGAGATAGCCACATTGCTAGCTCATCTTGAAAGGGTCAAGAAAAGACAGAGTTACTTCCAACTGAGGACTGCTGTTGCTCATTCATCTGTCCTTTCCCATGGGCTTATGTTGCGCCAGGCTCTGTGTGTGGCGTGTAGATACAAAAACTGTAAGTGCAGCTTCTCTACTGGAGCTTGTGCTTAATGAGACAGATTGAAGTAAGGAGTAAATTGTGGAAAATGGCTTGGAAAAGAATGGGAGAAGAGACCAAAAGGCCTGAATGAGGGAATGGCAACAGGGATATGTCTGACGCCTACCTTACTTATCCCATCAACTTTTACTTCTTTTTGTTTTAGTAATTTTCCATTGAATTTGATAACCCTTTGACGTTCTGTAATTAAGAACTAGGAAGGCAGGAGAGCAAAGCTCTAAGGTCTCTTCTGGGCACATACCAGGCAGTCAATGTGCAGTGACTCTTACTCCCTTGGTGAGAGGAAGAGCTGGGACAAAGTTGCCTACAATGTAAAGAATTTATCTTCATGCTTGAAGGTACCTAGATCTTAGAAAAATTGCTCCAAGAGGTAACGGGGGCCACAGCACTTCTTGCTGAGAGTATACCATCCCAAACCCTGCACTTATTTTTAAAGGTTTTTTTAAATGTGTATGAGTGCTTGCCTACACATATGTATATGCACCATGTGGATGTATGATGTCCAGAGAAGCCAGAAGAGGACATTGCACCTCCTAGAGTTACAGATGGTTGTGAGCCACTACGTGGGTGCTAGGAATGGAACATAGGTTCTCTGCAAGAGCAGTAAGTGCTCTTAACTGTTGAGGCTCACTGTCAACTCCTGACAGAGTTAAAATAACTTTACACATAATCAGGTAGGGCTGGGGCCTGATCTATGTAATGCCAAGATTCTGTCTGTCCAATAAAGAGATGAAAGAATTTTATGTTCTGAAAGTTTAAAGGCACCATAAAGTTATCTTGTCTTTATTTTTTAGTATGTATCTTAAGAGGGTTATATTTGAACTTTTCTTAGAAATTTCTCCCCGCTGAGTGCCTGGATTACATGTGTGAGCCACTCCAATCAGCTCATAATTCTTTTCTGTTATCAAACCACCATGTTTTTAAACTCTTGTGAAAATACTTGGCTCATAAGTTTTTCAGTCTTGGCACTATTTACATTTGGGGGCTAGATAACTCTTTCTTGTGGGGATGTTGTGTGTTTTAAGATTCTTTTGTGTGTAGTATTCCCATTCTGTACCCACTACATGCCAGTAACCTTGCCAACTACTTGGGAGACATGAAAGGAGGGACAGCCTTGAATGAGAACACTAGTTTGCCAAACTAGTGAAGACTAGTCCTTAAGCCCAACTACATAAACTGCTAAATCCTGAAAAAGTAGAATAACTACAGACCATTTGCAAAATGTTGTGCAGATCAGATAAATCAGTCTATCTGTAAAGGCTGAGTTTATAACACTGAGGAAAACCTGTTTTGAAAATGAAAGTGGACAAGCCTGGAGCCTGAGCTGTGCTATTCAGCTGGATAACTTTCACTTCTCTGAATCTCACACTACTCAAACACAGACACAACAACACCTTCCATCTCAGTTACTAGGGTCCTTAAAATAGGATTCTAATTCTAATAGATAGTCTAATTTCCAAGATTAAGATTAAGATCAGGGTAGACATCATCATTCAAAAGTAGGAATTACCAATATTATCAAACTCACTGAGTTTTTGTGTAAGTACACGTGGCAGATCTAATTAATACCTCCCTCCAAAGGAAAAAACTTGAGACCTAGTCTATTCCTGGAGGCTTTGTCCCCACAGTGGTGGGGGCCACCTTGTCAGCCTTGTCTTCTGAAGCACAGCAAAGAAAGCCAGTTGTCTCCTGCCCCACAGTTCAAGCCTGTGGCTTGGGCAGCTCCCAATTGCTCGCGCAGGTGTGGGGCCTTTACCTGGTGTCTGACTGGCCATCTGCCGTCTCAGGGCTGCAGCGGCAGCTGCCTGGGGAGCTGCGATGGTGTGGGAAGGACCAGGTGCACCATGCTTCACGGTTTTTGTTGCCAGCATTGTGCTGTCAGCTCCTTGAGGAATAGTTTTGCTAGTGGACGTAGCTACCGATGGAAGAAAACAAATATTCAAGAAAGTTATCAGCGAAGGGGAGCAAAGAGTTAAGATAGTAAACTCAATGCTGGATAGGGAAAATGCTTTAAATAAAATAAGCACTGACATAGAAAAGTACCAGTAAACCAATAGGCTGGCACCTAAGGCTTTCAAAGATGCCAGGCTGTGTGCCTCCCCATCTCTACTGCCAGTTAGCATGCTAGGCAGTCATTTCCTCTGACACTGATGCTGACATTCACAGACACAGGCCCTGATCGCTGTACAACTGATTCGTTCCAGTAGCTCACATGTTTTCTGCCAGAAGCCACTCTGACACCACAAAGCAGCAGTAAGCACACAATGTCTGTGGCCCAGTAAGTGCTGGGAGCTCCATGCTAGGGAGTCCCAGGAGGCTGTTATAGTACGGGCTGTGTAAGACAGGAGTATGGATGTTACTTTACCGTAAGGCTAACATTCTTTTCCTAGTATCCATAAAAAAGATCTATTTTAAAAGAGAAAACAAGCTAGATGTCACAATAAAGTTACAGTGCTTAATTGGAGAGTCCTATTCCACAGTGGCTTTACCAAACAGTTTCAAGGGGAGCCTGTAGTTTTTGAATTAGTCTTTAAATTTTTGGTCTATTAGCAGAAATGAACTAGAATCTCTGTGGTCTAAGTCAGTCTAAATTCCAGTTACAATTCCTTCATGAGTTAGAAATGTTATCAGAGATAAAGTTTCCTTTCTCATTGTGAACTTACTCGAAGTTCCCATCACAGTAGGAGAAGAGCCATGAATCAGGTGTGACTTAGTGAAAGGCATTGTCTGGGGCAGGAGACTGGGCTGGATGGAAGGTGTGCGGACCACTGGGGCATGCCGAGGGACCTGGACCACAGCCTCCTCCTCTTTGCATGGTGGCCGGGCATCTTCAGCCTCCAGAGACTGGGAGATGGATGATGTGGAGCTGACTTCATCCAAGTCTTCGAAGTATCTCTGAGACAGGAAGGCTGACCGAGACAGGCTGGCTACACCCCCCAAGTCCACAAAATACCATTTAGACAACTCAAAAAGCAATTTAATTATTACACATTTAAGTGGAAGCAGCTATTGCTGGATGTGAACAAAGACAGTTTGGGATCTTGGCTCAAAGGTGCTTTGAAAAACAAAGTTGTATAGGACAAGGACAGCATATCAGACAAAAGAATGAAAAGAGACAGCATTAATGCTAGTGGAAAACAAAGAGACCTGAGCTCTTGCCAGTAGGAAAAGGAACACAGCAGCTTCTGGAGCAGGGCGAACTGCTACTGCATCACTGTCCCCAGCAATAACCCAAGAACATGCCTGGGAGGCTGCAAAAGTCAGAACGGCCTCAGTCTGTCTCAAGTGTTTCCAGATGAACCCAGTGATTCTTGTGAATCAGCCTCCAGTGATTCTTGTGAATCAGCCTACTGGGGGTAAACCCACACCTCAACATGGAACTTAACTCTGGTTTCTTGTTTGCTTTTATTCTTTAAACTACAAAGCCAGGCCTTACTCCATGCTACCTTCCACCATGAACTTGAGACTGCATGCTACTGCCACACACTGGGAAAAATGAATCACAAAGAACATCTAGTTCTTCTTCCTCAAGTTATTCAAAGCAACACTCAATCTTTACTGACTCATTTGTCCTGTAAGCCCATTATTCTACAAGAACTTAACATCATAACGTATTGCAACATAAACCAATGCCATGGGTTGTGCTGACCACAGTCGCACTGGCTATTTAAAGTAATTAAGTACAAATGAGTAGAAAACTCCAATTCTCAGGTGCTCACTGGCCATAGGTAGTAGTTGGCACTATGTGGCATAGTACTGTGCTGGGAGTATCTGAGGCAAATAACCCACAGCAGGCCAGTAAGAAAGTCCATCCAAAAGCACCAGTACACCAGTGTAAAGCTGCACTTCCTACGTACTGGGAACTTACTTGGTGCTAGGTGGGGTGCAAAAGCACCTGCATGCTCTGTCCCATTTAAACTTCACAACTGTCCCCTAATTTAGAAATCACTATTATCTGAACTTATGGCTAATGTATACAAAAAGGTTATCTAAGGTCATAAAGTTGTAAGTGGCAGAGCCAGAATTCAAACCCCATGCACCTAACTTCAAAGACCATGTTCCCAACACTGGTCCATAAGATGGGGGCCCTATGTCAGGCAGAATTATCACTCTGTGACCTCACACACGTGGCTGTGTTATGGGAACACAGCTTTGCCAGCTACAAATCTGTTGACCTTAAAACAGGGAGGGTTTCCTGGATGTAAATTTCCACAAACCCTAATTAGGCATAGGAAAAGGGCTAGCGAGATGGCTTGGTGGGTAAAGGCGCTTGCCGCCAAGGCTGATGATCTGAGCTAATCCTTGAAACCTACATGGTGGAAGGAGAGAACTGACTCCCACAGGTTGCCCTCTGAATTGCACATGAATGCTATCACACACACAAAGACACACACACACACACACACACACACACACACGTTAAAAAAAAAAAAATCACAGAAATAAAAGGAGGCCAGGGGTTATGGGAGACATTCAGGAAGACAGAGATCCTGAACAAGAGCACTCCCGTGCACACTGGGCTTCAGATGACGGTGCAGAGAACACACAGAGGAGACAGGGCCTTATGTGCAGCTGGAGGGACTGCAACCTCCAGGAGATTACAAATGGTGTAAGCTACACCTTCACTATAGCTTCTGCAGAGAAGCCCAGCACAGTTAACACCTTGAGTCTAGCCTCTGTGTCCTGAGAAACATGGTGCCTAGTCTTGGTCTTCAGTGTGCTGAAAACAGCAGGTGCTGTTGTAAGCCACTACATTTTTGGTGACTTGTTATGACATTCAAAGCAAAATAATACAAAGCCCACATTCTCTGGAGGCCATGTCACCTTATGCCACCTCTGCAAATGGCTCAAGAAAAACAAACAGAGTGGGGTATGGGCCCAGTCCCAAAGCACTTGCTTAGCACTTGCAGCCCTGGCTTTGATCACTAGCACCAAAAATAATAATACAGTGTGCAGAGGGGGAGTGAGAAGCAGAGCAATTGTGGCAAATGTTAACTGATAAACAAAGACGCTCCTTGATAAGTTACCCCTGATAAGTCTACTGTAAGCTGAAAATATAAGTAAAAAGGACACTCAGTACACCTAGGCTGCCAACACCACAGCTTAGCTGGAACTACACTGACATACTTAGAATGCTTAGGTTAGCCCACAGTTGGGCAAATCACTAATACAAAACCTATTTTTAAGAAAGTATTGAGGGGGCTGTGAAAAGCACTGGCTGCTCCTGATTCCCAGCACCCACATGGCAGCTAACAACAGTCCATAACTCGAGTTCCAGGGGATTTGATCCGATGCCCTCTTCTGACCTTCTCAGGCACTGTACAACATGGGTGCACTTACACACATGCGGACAGTGCAGTCATACGCATAAAATAAACTACCATCTTGTGTAATTTAGTGGACACTGCCATGAAAGTGAGAAAAAGTGACTTCACGGGAACACTTCTGCCCCACAGTGAAGTAGAAAGATGGGTCAGACTAGGGTCAAGTCACCAACCACCCTCACAGGTAGAGGGCACCGAGGTCAGTCACCAGGACACTTTTGCCTCACAGTGAAGTAGAAAGATGGGTCAGACAGGTTCAGACTAGTGTCAAGTCACCAACCATCCTACACAGGTAGAGGGTAATAAGGTCCTCAGTCTCTATGTTCTATTAATTGGGGGTTCAATTTCTTTTCAAACTAGTAACAAAAAAGGTCAAATTGAAAAAAAATAAATATAAACAATAACATTCACATGTGTGTATATGACAATACCTTTGTGGAGAGGGAAAGTGAAATGTGTAAGAGAGGCTTCTTTTGAGAGAGAGAGTGTATGGGCCCATGCACAGGTATGTGAAGACCAGAGCAGGATATCAAGTGTCTTCCTCTATGGCTCTTAACCTTCTTGCCTTGAGCACAGACATGCTGCTCTTTAAATAGTTGCAAGGGATTCGAATTCAAGTCCTCATGCTTGCAGAGTGAGCTCTCTACCCACTGAACCATCTCTCCTAGTCCCAAGAGATGTTTGTAAGGAGCTGTCTGGAATCCTAGCACTTAGGTGGTAGAGGCAGGAGGACCATAAGTTCAACATCACCCTCAGCTATACAATAAATTCAAGGCCAGCATGGACTACAGGAGACCCTGGTCTCAAAAACTGGGGAGCTTTCATGCTGAGTCAATTCTCTCAGCATGTAGACACTGTGGTTTTCAGCTTAATGCCTATATTCTCTTGATTCAAAGTTTTGTGTGGTCAGAGGCCTCACTTCTCATGTTTATCACTATCTGGAACAAAAGCAGCTATATTTGCTGAACAAATGAGCAAATACTAACATGAGCTTCAGCTCTAGAGCTAGTTGTAAAGATAACCAGCTACCGAGTTAAGAGCTGGTTGTAAAGATAACCAGCTACAGAGTTAAGAGTTTGACTCTCCAGCACTAAAAGAAAAAAAAAAAAAAAAAAAAAAGCAATTATCCAGATATTTTTAAAAAGAACATTTCATTCATTTGATTTTTGCTTTTCAGCAAGTATTTTTAATTTTTATTACATTTACTTATTTATTTAGTTTGTATACCTCAGGACATGGGGAAGTCAGAGGATAACTTGCAGGAACCTGTCATGTTTGTTCCAGGACTCTAACTCAGGTCATCAGGACCGGCAGCAAGTGCCTTTACCAGATGAGTCCTCAGCAGGTATTTAAAACCATCACAGCAGTTTTCTTTCTTGAGGCAGCTTTGCTCCAGCGCAGTGCTGCCGAACACCCACATAAGACACGAGGCTAGGTTTTCTCATCTGATTCCACACCTTTGTGAACCACTGCCATGTAATCTGGGGACTACTCGCGATCAAAGCCCAAACAACGACTTTGAGGGTTTCATCCAGGATACGTATGATGCTTCTTCCCCAATATTCAGCTATACATCAAATTTGGAGTACATTTTCTTGATCCCAGGTTAAAGGCAAAAGTGACACCTCAACTCTACTATACCCCAGCACTACATGGTCCCTTTACCTGGAGCAGTAGACCTCACTGGCGGGGTCTTCCTTTTAGCCAAGAAGTTCCTAAGTTGGGTCTGTTTCACAGAAGACAGTTTAGCTGCAAGAAATATGTCAATCCATAAGTACTGAAGATTGAGCTTTAGAAAGCCAGTCTGGAGCAGAAACCATGCTGAGAGCCTAAGAGAAGCATTTACCTGGTACTTTGGGAGAGGGCTTGGTGTGAGATTCAATGGTGGTTTTCAGCAGAGCATTGCGCAGGCTTTCAAGGTCACTGTCAAAACTAAAACAGGACAGTGTGATATCCAGACCCACCAAGAGCTGAGTAAGCTGAGGGAGTGTACATACTATTCCCAACAGTCAAGCAGGAGATTACAGAAAGACAACAACATCAATTGGACACATTCAACCTAACACCACAGCGCCTGAGCAGAAGGGCAACTAAAATATACTCGAGGCCTAAAAGCAGAAACATGAAGCGAGCTGGGAAAGTTGGAGGGTAAAGCGCCTAACTGCAAGGACATGAATGTCTCCACATGCAGGCAGAGTGGCTGATCTGCTCTTCTGAGGCAAGTTAGAAATGTAGCCCTATTAAGCTATCATCAGTAAAACCACCACAGCGCCATTTTATCAGGTACAATGCTCCACGTATTGTGGACCTAACTCTCCAACAAATCCAAAAGGTAGGTACTGTCATCCCTATTTTCCAAGCAAAGGAACCAAGGATCAGAGAGCATGAAGAACCGAGCAAGACTACACAGCTGACAGTCAGCAGAGTCACTTTCAAACTCATACCTGAGCCACTCTAGGACTACTTCACATTGCTCCCCAAATACCGATTCCTGTACCCACCACCAGTCCTGAGACAACACCAAGTTCTTGCAAACCTGTGAGTACTCTGATTGGCAAGTGCTGAGGGCAGGCTCCATGAGGACGTCTGGTTATAAAGACGGAGCTGTTGGAGACTGTCCACCAGGTGATTCAATCTCTTCCTCTGTTGGTTGATGATTTCCCGGTTGTTGGCTAATGTGTTAAATAACGTCTCTCGCTCTGGTACCAGAAGGCGCCTGATGATACCAAGGAAAGAAATAGATGTGAATGGCTCCCTTCAGCCCCACAAGACATGAGGCTGTGATTATAATAGCAAAATAAAATGAAGAACCACAAGCAGACAAGAACTGTCAAAGAAACAAACAAAAAACTAGTAAGTATAAGGGGAATGAAAATCTTAGAAGGAAAGATGGAAAGATGGGACAATTAAAAAGCTAAGATTACGCAGGCCAGGCCTACAGTAAAGGACAGTAAAAACTGGGCAAGATGGAGCCTCAGGAGAAGATGGTGGGAGTGAGGAAGGAGATAAGAACAGGGGTAAAATCCTCCAACCGCATACTTGGGACTCGAGTTGTTCTGTATGCAAGTTACACTCAATACAGAAGGAGACAGCAAGGTGTGGTTGCGGAAGCCTGTAAACCAAGCACTTTGGAGGTGGAGGCAGGCCTCTATGAGACTGAGGCCAGCCTGGTTTACATGGTGAGGTCCAGGGGCTACAGGGAGATCCTGTCTCAAAAAGAAAAAAGAAGGGAGACAGACCAGGTTTCCTGGCAGTGTGTAGGAGCCAGTCAACACCTCAGCTGCTGGCAACGGGGAAGTAAGTCATGTGCCCCAAGAGTGAAAGTTGGGCAGCAGCCGCTAGCAGGTCTAAGGGTGAAGAGAAAGGTCTTGATTTTTCTGGTTTTCATCATAAACTCTTGAATATTAGTTTAAAAAAAATTTCCTACTAACTCGAGGAAAAATTATACAACTAAAATCTCTGCCTCCCAAGTGCTGGGTTTAAAGGCTGCCACTAGGCCCAGCCAGCATATTATAACTTTGTGAATACTGACAGATCTGCTTTCATCCAGTCTTTTTCCACATTTGTATCTTTCTACTGAAATCATTCAAAATGCTTTTTACCTATTTTATATACTGACCTAATAATCAGTGATTGATCTATTTTCTCCATTTGATACAACATGAAAAGCACCTAATGTAATTGGTGGTTATATAGTATCTTAAGTACTTTTGTAGGCAGGTGTGATGCTGGAGACCAAGTCTGGCCTACACACGCATGGCAGGCAATTGCTTTACCATGAGCTACACTCCCTCCCCTTATGTAGTTCAGGAACTGTGTTGTGACAAAGCCCGCTCTTTCGAGTTATCACCATCACCTGTACTTCTGTAAAGAGAGCTGAGAAATAAAGGCCATCAGGAGAGGCTGTGAGGGCTCCACCTGTTCCACACGGTCTTTCAAGAAAGCCAATGGCAGGCCAACGAGACCGTGTACTCACTTTTGCTTCTTTTGCTGCTCCAGATGTCGATCCCACTCTAAGTCTAGAACATCATTGACATCTTGGACGGCAAATTTCACATACTGATGAAGGCGCCGGATTTCCTACAAGAAAAAAATTGAAAGGCAAATGACTCATTTTTCTGCTAGCTGTAGGGAAGTCAAATAATTCTGAAATATTTCTATATTGAGAATTCTATGAACAAGGAAAACACACTAGGTTTTAATTAGCTACTAAAACCTTATAATTCAAATGAAAAACAGAAAATCCAGTTTCTTAGTGGTGTGACAGAGACATAACAGAACAAAGGGAAAGAGACTGGGCGTCACAGCCCTGGGCCCAGAGAATAAACGCTCCATTTCGTTCTCAGTTCTCAGCTGAGGGAAAGGAGTTTCCCACCGCACACTGGTACTCACACACAGTTATCCATTTACTTTTGCTCTTCCACCCAGGAAATTTTAAGTATTATAGACAAAACTGTCCTCAAACAGTGCCAAAAATAATTCTGAACCTATCTATTCACAGCATAGAGCATATAAGTCATCTCTACCACATAAGAAATACTTCTCAAAAACACAAAAAAGGGAGGCTGGAGACATGGAGCAATATTTAGGAGCACTGGTTGTTGTTCTTGCAGAGGACCCAGGCAGTTCCTAGAACCCACATGGCAGCTAACAACTTTTGACCGAAGTTCTAGTTCTATGGGGTCTGACACCTTCTTCTGACCTCCTCGAGCACTGCACAGCATGGGTGCACTTACATTCGTGCAGGCAATACACTCACACACAAAACAATAAAACAACACAGAGGAGTACCCCAGCAGAAACCCAATTCACCACTGTCACATTCTTATCCATCTGTCACTTAAGACCTATAATAACAACATTCAAATTTGGGGCACTGTTAACCTTCACAACTATGCAATTTGAATCTCAAAAAGTAAAGATAAAACATTCGGTTAAAAGTGCACACAGATGGAGACAACATGCCACATACTGGATAGAGCTTGTCATATGCATTAAGGATCTGACCAGGCTGAAACACAGTCTACAAAGTACTCTTAGATAAGGGTAAATGTCTCCAGTACAAAACAGAAAATGTTTTTTTAGAAGGAGTCAAATTGATTCCAGGGAGGCAGCAACAGTCTTAATGGGATTCAGGGCAACGCTCAGTGACTAGAGTCTTTCCTTCACCCAGTTCAGTTGTGATCATGGCTCTGAACCAGCTAAGGCCCTTTCTTCTGAATGCCTCCCAACTGGTGGCTCAGCAGAGACAAATGTCTCCTGTGAGGCCTGCCATAAGCACTTCTGCTTAGGGGCTTACTTGCTCTCATCTGTGGTCCTTGGGAACACATACATGCTCCACTCACCTCTCTGGCTGTCACCTAGCTGCAGGAATTGCATGCTTGGCACAGTATCTAAAAGCACAGGCTCTGGAGTCAGATGGCCACGGGTCAAGGACATAGGTCTCATGAATTATGGAATCTGGACAGTTGCAGATTGGGAATAAAGGCATGCACCACCACACCCAGCTGCGTGCATGAGTTTTAACCCCTTCTCAACAGACTTAAATAGCTTTACCTACCTGCAGCTGAGCCTCACTCTTGGGATCCAATGGTCTTTTGTAGAGCAGATGGAGATACCCAGGGTCATGATTTCTTCCATTCTGTTCCCTGGCCTCTTCAACACCAGCAAAGCCCTCCAGCAAAGTTGTTTTCAGGGTACTTATATCTCCATGAAGGGACTAGAAATGGCACAGAGACATACTGCTATAATCACTGTGCTGCCAAGAGATACAATCTCTTTGCAGATAAGGGTGGTGGAGCTTCTTAACTATTTAACAAAATGAAGATCTCACATTCACATAGCTTGGAAAGAAAGAAACTAATACTTTTTAAAAAATTATCTTTTGGCGCTGGGCATGGTGGCCCATACCTTTAGTTCCAGCACTTGGGAAGTAGAGGCAGGAGATCTCAAGACCAGCCTGGTCTACATAGCAAGTTCTAGGCCAGCTGGGGCTACAGGGAGACTCTGTCTAAAAAAACGCAAAAAAAACAAAAAAACCTTTGTCCTGATTTCAAAAAAAAAATGTTCTGATGACTGACAAAGTGGACAGTAAGCAGGGCAGTGACAACCCCTACCCCTCCCAGCAACTGGGGACCATGACAATCACTTTAACCCGAGGAACTTTCTCTTTCTAGGAATAGTATTTAAAACCAGAAGTCTGGAGACACATTCCAGAAGGGGATCCTAGCAATCCCACCTGCTGAATGAGGACTTTCAAAAACCCATTTGCCTGTCTAAGCCTCCCTTTCCTGATGTATAAATAGGGGGACTCTCAATAGGCCCTATGCAGGAGAGCTGTGAGGGCTCCTCCAGGTGACCTTGGTAGTGTTCTGTGCCTGATGGAGTGCACAGAAGAGTAACAGCACGTTTGACAGTTTGTATTTTCTATCTCCAAAATATTGTATTCTTAAGCCAATGCTACTAAAATACATTTTCAAGTATACCAGCTAAATTAACAACCATAATAAACTATTACCTGATATGTGTCAAAGGGGCAGAAGCTATGAGACATTTTATAGATGAGAAAGCTGACACAAGATAGAAAGGCTTTCCCTAAGTCTGCTGATCTGCTAAGTCTGAAAGTGCTGAATCCTTGCCTTCACAGGTGACGTACACAGCACAGAGGGTTCTTGAAGAGTGGAAGGATTCACACCGTGGAGCATTAGAACAATTTCAAAAAACTCATTTTTGCTCAGGAAAAATACTGACAAGCACAAACCTCTGTGGTCTCTTTAATCTCCAGAAGGAAGGTGTGCAAGTCATCTGACTCTGTCCGCAGCATCTTCATCTCCTCTGAAGTGCCCACCTGGAAACAGGCTTTCGAAGTCCGGGCCTTCAGCTCCTCCAGCTCTTTCTGGAAGTGTGCAATCTGCAGGAGTCACAAATGAGGAAACCACCTGGTCAGAGAAGTGGCAGTTACAGCGCTGTTGCCACGTAACTCACAGCACAAGTTTGGGCCTGGCAGGGCCCCGATGTTAGAAAAATAGTTATACAGGTGGCCACACTGGGCCCACTCCAGTTTCACTGTCAAAAGCTACTTCCAGAAAAAATGCCCAAGCAACGAGTTTACCTCCTCCCCAATTCCAGCCATCACAGGGTCTGAATCTTTCCACTGATGGCCGTGCTTTTCCGTGACAGGTGGCTGAAGTGACTTGGCCTGAAACGGAAGGTGAAGGTTTAAAGATGGAGTCCACCCGAAAGTTCTAGTTTCTCACAGGGAGAAGTACTCTCCTAACAGTGTGTCTCATCGTCTTCTGAATCGTGCAACCAGGCCTCCATTTTGTTTAGGACATGGCCTACATAGTGGAAACAGGTGAGCGAGATAGATGTCCCCACATGGAACTTACCTTCGTCAGGGACAGAGAGACAATAAGTAAACATGTCAGATAATGTTGACAGGTAAGTAAACATGAAGATCTAAAGAGAGTAAAAGGGGCACTTGAGCTAGCCAAGAAAGCCCCCGCGGCTGCCATCTAGAAGGATACAAGTGAGAGGAGGTTCCGGGTGGATCTGAGGTAGCAAGAAAAGCAAACACAGAGACATTGAGGAGAGACTCTGATATGTCCAGGTGTGAGAGAAATGATGTTGGGCAGGACAGTAAGAACAGATGTGGGATCAGGAAGGCAGACCGAGCAAGCATATTAAGGCTACACACCAAAGAGTTTGAATTCCACTCTAAGTGTCTGGAAAGCTATGACTGGCATTTCAGAAGCATTTAAAAGAATGTTTGATTCCTCATTTAAAAAATGCTGCTCAAAGTGGCAAGGAAAGGTGGGAGCCCAAACAGGGACAGCAGTCAGGATGCTACCTGGGCAAGGGACGGCCATAGCCTGACACCAGACACAGAACAACTGTCCTAGTCACGTCTATTGCTGTGATAAAACACTGACCAAAAACAACTTATGGAAGAAAGGATTTACTTGGCTTACACATCCCAATCGCAGTTCATCACTGAGCAAGGCCAGGACGCTGGAGGCAGGAACTGAAACACAGACTGTGGGGGAATGCTGCTTGCTTGCTTGCCCCTCCAGCCTGTGCTCTGCCTGCTTTCTTATATAAACCAGGACCACCTGCCCATAGTGGGCTGAGTCCTCCTACATCACTCAACAATCAAGAAAATACCTCACAGACCTGCCCACAGGCCAATCTGATAGAGGAAATTCCCCGACTAAAGCTCCTCTTCCTAGGTATGTCAAGATGACAATTCAAGCTCTCCAGCATAACAACCAAGATATTATGACTTATGCTATGAAAGACGGCATGACGGACAGCGCCTTGTGATAGTCTAGACTGGGAGAAGTACTCTCAAAGAAAGGGAGAACTCAGGATGCCTCTGCCTGAGATTGCCCACATCCCTGGAGTGTTAGTGCTGTTTACAGAGATGGCAGAGCTTCTCAGAGAGATGGTAAGATTTCTGTACAAGAGACTGCAAACTCTGATGTGTCTTAGAGTGGTTTGAAGCTGCAAGATCAGTCACTAAGATAGCAAACATCACCTAATAAAAATCATATGTGAGGCATTAAGCCACCACCTAGTACTGTGACCTGGATGGCTTCTATGTGTCTAGTGTACATGAGTGTGGGTGGTGGTGGCGGTAGAAGGACCAGTAATTGGAAGTACAGCAAGAAAAGGCATGACTCCTGCTCCTAGGATACTTAGGTGGGTAATTGATAGACACTGCAGCCATAGGAACAAGCTGAGATGACCTGCAGATCTAAATATAATAGGAAAAATAAAATAGTTTTGAAAAGCAGAGGAAAATCTGATTATGAAAAGGTAATGATCTATAAACTAGACATGAGGAGCTGGCTCAGGTGAGAACACTCAGTACAAGTTGAGCAGGACCAGATTTCAAATCCCCACACCCACGTTAAAAGCCAGGTGTGGCATGGGCACTGGTAAACCCAGAGGCGGGGGTAAGGGATAGGAGTTAGGAGGAGGCTGGTGATTGCTGGCAGGTTCAGTGCGAGACCCCTTGTCTCAGGGGAGTAAGTGGAAAGGAAGAGTTGGAAATAAGAGTTAAAATTTAAAAATACAACAAAGGAGAAAAATACCCAGACTGGCAAGGACACGGAGGTGTCATACACCGCTGGGGGACGTCTACTAAAAGCAACATGTGTACAGTCTATAAATCGGTCATTCCATGCTGAAATGTAAGCCCCAAATAAAGGGGCACACGTTCCCCAGAAGACATCAACCGCAATGGTCAGGGCCACATTCTTGAAAACAGCTCTAACTTTGAAACTACTCAAGAATGGAAGAGTACCTGTAATGAATGCATCACACAATGAATACCACACAGCAACAGAATATGGATAAAGATCATGAACATCACAAGAGTATAGACTGCACTACTGCATTTGATGGGAACTAAGAAATAGGCTAAATTGACCTACATACTATTAGATGTCAAGATAGAGGATGCCCTTATATTAAAAATCCACCTACCCAGGACTCGGGGACCATTGCACAAGAGTGGGTAGAAAGATTGTATGTGCCAGACAGGAGGTGCATGACCAAGTGGAAAGAGTTCTACAGGCTCCTGGGACCCTGATCAGCATGCACAAGGCCCCTACAAACTCAAGCAGACAAAAACCCAGCACAGAACTGTAGAAATGGGACAGCAGGCTCCAATCCCAGCTGAAGAATTATTGGCAGCTGATTACTGCTCACTGGGTGAGGAAAAGCTGATCTTAAAGGGAGGGACTCTAAGACAGGCCAACAAGACCTCAGTGGATGAACTGGCACTGAGGAACATTAACCTGACATGATAACACAAATAACAGAATGTATGCAATCCAATGGGGGGGGGGTGTCTGTGGACAGGGCCCCATGGGGAAGAGGGCATAAAGATGATTAAGATGCACTGTGTGAAATACACAAAATTCAATAAAAAAATTTTTTAAATCAAAGAAAATTAAAACAAACTCAATATGTAAATTGCTTTTATACGTATAGATCACAAATTTCAGGCACATGTTTACATAGTCTTAATTACTGTTTCCATGTCTGAATTCTAATACACAAAGACCATTTATTAATATACATTTTTGAAGTAGTAAATTAATGAAGTCAAGGGTATTAAGAAAATCTAAACATACCTGAGGAGAGCCTGACTTTGCCACTGGAGGGGTTATCCTGGGTGATTTCTGTACCACTGAGGGCACTGAACTTGGACTGCCCTGAGCAGATCGACCTCCTAGCATAAAGAGCATAAGAAGTTAGTTAGAGCAGACATACTTATTCCCATTATTTTTCTCACCATAGATCTAAGAAAGCATGTGGTTCACTGTCCCTAACTCCACTGCTATGACCTTTGTTAAAGAGCAATGACCAAATCAGGCCTAGTAACACACACTTAAAATTCCCCCCTCAGGAGGCCAAGGAAGGGAAGATTCTGAATTCAAGGCCAACCTGGGCTATATCAAGTTCTAGGCTAGGTTCAGTTAATTTGTGAAACTTATCTCAAAAAGCAAACAAAACTGGGCTGGAAAATGGCCCAGTGTTAAGTTAAGAGCACTGGCTACTTGTTCTTGTGGAGGACATGGGTTTGGTTCCCAGGGCCCATGTGGCAGCTAACAACTGTCTGTAATTCCAGTTCCTCTTCTCACTTCATAGGGCACTGCACAACACGGGTGCCTCACACACATGCAGACAATACACTCATACACACACACATACACACACACACACACACACACATACACACACACACACACACAGAGAAAAATATTTAAAAACAAAACAAAATAATACCAACAACAAAACCAGTGATGTTCTGATACCAAGAAACAAATGAAGAAGTTTTATATATAAGGCACTTTTATAACTCAGATAAAACTGGACTGCCTCAGGTTATGTACAGGAACACATCCTTATTTCCCACAAAGGCTCCAGATTTATCTCTAGATGCTGGGAATCCAAGTGTAAAGACCACTAGACTAGAATAGGAGTCCCCAGTACCTTGTGAGAAATGATAGTCTCCAGGACCTTGCAAGCTCTAAGACAGGTCTCACCCAGTTGCATACTGGAATCATCTAGGAGCTTTCGAAAATTAAGCAAACTTGGTTGGGGAGATGGCTCAGTTGGTAAAGTCTGTGCTGCATGAGGACCCGAGTTTCAATCCCCAGGATCCACATACAAATCCAGACACAGTAGAGTTCCTGGGGTTTACTGGCTTATCAGTCTAGCTGAATCAATAAGCCCCAGTTTCAGTGAGAGAACCTATCTCAAAAGTCAGGTAAAGGAGCTGGAGAGCTGAGCCATTAAGAACACCCACTGCTTTTCGGAAGACCTTGGGTCAGTTCCCAGCATCCACATGGGATGTAACTCCAGTTCCAGAGGCTCTGAAACCCTCCTCTGACCTTGCATGCATGTGGTGCATTTACACATGCAGGGAAAACACTCATACACATAAAAAAAAAAAAAAATATTAAGCCGTGAGTGGTGGCACATGCCTTTAATTCTAGCACTCGGGAGGCAGAGGCAGGTGGATCTCTGTAAGATCGAGGCCAGCTTGGTCTACATGGTGAGTTTCAGGCCTGTTGGGGCTAGAGAAAGATCTTGTCTCAAAGAGGTCCCCCCCTGCCTCAAAATAATTTAAAACAATTTTTTAAAAAAGGAGGCAGAAGGCAATAAAGACAGCTGATACTGACCTCTGGCTTCCACATATATGCACATACACATGAACATATATGTACACACATATGAACACATATACAATTAAACAAAACAAAACCCACAGCAAAGCTCATTCTGAGAGTCTGATTAAAATGCTGTGATTGAAGTGTGAGGGAGGGGGACAGAGATATAGCTCAACAGGGAAGGGCAACAGCTGCCAGAATTTGATCCCCTAGAGCTACATGGCAAGAGGAGAGAACAGTCCCCAAGCCGTCTCCACCTTCATGGGAGCTGTGGCACCTGCCCCTCGCACACAATGCAAAAGATAAACAATATGAGGGAGTGAAGCCCCACCATGTCTACTGAGTGACTGGGACTGAGACCCAGAATCCAGGACCTGAAATCTTAAAGAATTAAGCAATGGTGCTGGGAGAGATGGCTCAGAAGTTAAGAGTATTCACTGGCTACTCTTGCAGAAGATCCAGGTTCAAATCCCAGCACCCATATGGTGGCTAACAACCATCCATAACTCTAGTTCCAGTTCTATTAACTTCTGACCTCCGAGGGCAATGAAAGCCACAGGTGCACTTAAATACATGCAGGCATAACACACGTACATATAAAATAAAAATAAATAAACACAAATTTTTTAAAGAATTAAGAAATGGCAGGCCAGCAAGATGACTCAGAATAAAAGGTGATTGTCACCAAGCCTGACAACCTAAATTTAGTCCCTAGAACCCACATGGTAAGAGAGAACTGATTCTTGCAAGGTGTCCTCTGAGCTATACACACACAAACACACACACACACACATACACGTGCGCGCGCACACACATGCCTATACACAATAAATAAATGTAATAAACTCTTTTGAATTCTTTAAAAAATGGCGACACAGATATCCACAGTGAGCAGTGGAACAGAAGGATGTGGTGCCACGGCCACAATCGCTCTCCTTTCTGTGATGAGGTGACAAGATACACACAGGTGCTGTTCCAAAGTGGCAGACTGAGGTGACTGACAAAACGTCACAAGAGCAACAGGTAAGAAAGCAAAGACCAGGAATTTCACAGATCAATGTCTGCCTGTATTTACCAAATTAAGTTATTCTAGATATTCAAATGCAAATGGCTACCCAATAAGTAACTTAAAAACTGCACAAGATCTAGCAAACTCCCCTTCCCCAAGCCAACTTAACAACACTCTGCAGTCAGGCTAAATGAAAGCATGCCTTGTGGCAGAGATCACCTACCTATGTGATGTCCCTACCCTAAATCTCTAACCTGAATCCTATCATGTGGAAACAACTAAATCTAAACAGGGATGGTCCCCCAAACCATGAAGCTGGCTTCTTCACAATGTTAATGAGACTAGGGAGAGAAAAACAGAATTTGGAGTATGATCTTTAATTGGCTTCAGGAATGGAGGTGAATTAAAGCTGTTCCTGGGACCACTGGAAAAATGTGACCTGGACTCTCAATCTAACTGCTGTTAAATCTTGAGTGTAATAGTGCACTGTGTGTCTTGGTTTTAGGCATCAGTTTATCTGGAAGCAGGTGCTACAAAACACCTATAACTCCCAAATGCTTAGAGAATTTTACATAAAAAAGAGATAATGAAAATGTGCAAAATACATTAGCAAGCGCTAACTGTGGTGATAGTCACAGTGCTTACGATGGTTTTTCCAGCCTCTGTGTGACATGAAAGGAAAAAGGAAAGCTAGGTATTTTGCTCTGGATCCCATTAATGATCTTCAATCCACAAACTCGCTTATAGTATGGCTGATCTAACGAGAAAATCTAATTAGAGTCACCAGGACCAGTAAACCCGAGTCACTGAGGGCTCTTCCCTGTGCAGCTCAGTAACTGCCCTTCCATTACAGCAGGCTGCACACAGCAAGCCTGGCTAAGACACTGAATTTCCACAGGTGCCTAAAAGAACTGAATCCACTGTAAACTTCCCAATCCACAACACAACAGTACAGCATAGTGAAGCAAGCGAAATAATAATAATAATAATAATAACAACAACAACAACAACCACCTCACTGACTATGTTAGTAGATTCTTGATATACTGTAGCCTGTCCATATGTAAAAGGGAGGCCTGAGGACAGAGGCTCCTGGCTTCAGAGCATACCTGATGGTGAGGGAGAAACTGAAGACTTCAAAGGCATGGAGCTGGTTGGTGCTGAGAGAGACATGGGGTGGTTGACTGGTCCAGAAGCAGCTGGCTTCGGGGAGGAAGAGAATGGCAGGATGGAGGGTCCACTTGGGGAGCTGTGAACAGGAGCAGAAGAGGCTACAGTGGTGAACCTGCAAGTGGCAGTGCAGCTGTATCACACAGCAGTCTGCTAGAAGATTCTTTCACACTGGTCACGAGTGGTGTCACCCAATAATAACCGACCATCTATACTTCACGTCTCTCTAGGAAACATAAACGTTTTACTTACTGTAAGGAAACATTTTCATCTTTACCTAGGAATGAACCGACCAACTACAATGTCACTTAATATGTAGGTAAAAACTGAACTTACCACATGAAATATTTGGTGTGGGTTTTTTTTTTTTTTTTTTGTCTTTTTGATACGAAATATGTGTAAGAATTTGTTTCACCTCTAGAGAGTGAAAAAGGGGGTAACAAGTAGGTCAGTGTCCTGGGCTCTCATGGTCCAGAAAGACCATAAAATCAATTCCACACAATGAGACAAAGTCTGCATCTAAGTATCCAGCGCTAAATGCTGCTCAGATTACACTGCAGTCATCAAAATGGAATGCTCGGTAGCAGAGGTGGCTGCAGCACATTCCTGCAATGAGGTGCAGGTGAGCAGAGCCCCAAATCAGTAGTTCTGACATTCAGTGGCAAACAGAAAAAGCTGCAAGACATAAGGGAGTGCTCCCTCCAGATTGCTCAGTTTAGTGGAGAGAACAGAAAAAAGCAAATGAAGAGGTAAATCAATAAGGTATGAGCAAGCTGGCTGGAACTAGATCCCGAGGAAACTGGATACCATAGTAAAAGGCCTGAATTGTACATGGAGAGCAATGAGAAGCCTTTGGGGACCACCAAGCAGGAGAGTCACCTCACATATCCACAAGTGCACAAGTCACTTCGGTGGCTGCATGGAAAACAGTTGAGAGTCAGGAGGGATATGAGGAGCTGAAAGACTACAAACGATTCATTTCCTTCCCAGGATGTATGCTCTGGGCTCTTTCATTGACAAAATAAGGACTACTTCCTACCTCCACAGTCTGAAAAAGCAAATGACTAAGTGTACATTTCTAGTATCAAAAAAAATTAAATAGAATGCTCTTTAGGAAGTGCATCTGGACTGGACCTGGCTGATGCAGTATAAACCTTTACATTGTGAATCTCCTTTTCTAAGTAGTACTTCAGGAGGAAAAAAAATCTGTTCAGAACTTCACAGAGTCCCAGTGAGTAACATGACAGGCTCTCCTCATTCTATCAAAGAATTAAACGTTGAAAATGACTTACTTTTCATTAAGGTTGACCTTTGCCGAAGACACTGGGGGAGGGAACGAAGACTTCATTCCTGTGTTTGGAGTGCTTGACATTGGTGTGCTTTCCAGGGTGGGCTTAAAACCCGAAGACCCAAAGCAGAAGGAAGTAGGAGAAGGGGCTACGGGGGAGGCTGCAGGGCTAAGGGCTGGGGGGGCTTTAGAGGGAGGAGCAAAAGAGAAGGTAGAGGCACCAGAGCCCAGGGATGCTCTGGGATTGTCAGAGCTACTGGGATGGGGAGAGGGCTCCCTAGAGACAGAAGCAGATGACTTTAAGGGTGAAGCGCCAAAGGAGAATACAGAAGAGCTGCACCCAGCAGAGGGCAAAGAGAAGGTGGTGGTGGGAGCAGCAGAGGACACAGGTACAAGGGAGGGGGGCGCTGCTGCTGCTGGGGAGTCAAGTTTCTGAGGGGCTTGAGAGGAGGTTGGGGTGGTAGGAACACTTCCTGCAATGAAAACCAAGGAGAGAAAAAAGGGAGACATTAACACTGGCAGCTACAGAAAGCGAGGAGGAGGGGCCTGTGACCGAGTGAATGGAACAGAGACAGGGCCGAGCTGACGCAGCAGGGCCTTCCACACAACACAGTGAGTGAGACTGAAAGAACAAGGAAATGGGGAGAGACGGCTAAAAGACTTCACCCCACCCCACCTAGTATGGCAGAGACACGCCAACGCCACCACAGTGGTGGAGAGCATGCCATTTGCATTACTTCATCAACAACCAGGAAAACACTAGCTCAGATCTCTACTTCAAAATACTAAGTAAAAGTGATTCCAGATGAGCTACAAATACATTCCAATAAATAAAAGTCTTCGATACATCTATCTCAAAGGGGCAAATGGGGAGTTGACAAAGGTTGATTCTGAGAATTCAACTGTAATAATTTAGAGGTGACCAAAAAAAAAAAAAAAAAATCAAAAAATGCAAAAGTCAGTTTGGACTACATAAAGTTGCTTAGATAGTATAAAATAGCTAAGAGATTAAATGAACTAAAAAGTCTATAACAAATAACAGGTAAGTTTCAAACTTTAAAAACCTGACAAATCAGATTTAAAAGTTTCAAGACTAATAAATACAAGCTGGGAGTCCAATTAAAAAATAAGAAGAAATGGGCTGGAGAGATAATGTTCTGGTGAAGAGCATTGGCTGCTCTTGTAGAAGACCTGGGTTCAAATCCCAGCACCCACAGAGTGACTAACAACTGTCGATAACTCCAGTTCCAGGGGCTTGGACAATGCCCTCTATCCCTCGAGGGCACTGCATGACATGGGTACACTTACATACATGCAGACATAAGACTCATACACATAAAATAATAATATAAAATGAAATAATCTCTTTAATCAAAGATAATTTAAATGAGGTGTTTTTTTGATTGCCCTCTAAACCATCAAAATAAAAAACACATATAAACCTCTATGACCTGTAAGGTAAAGTCAATCTGAAACTTCTTACTGGCAGTAGGTAACTATCTCAGCATGACCTTTAGGAAACATTTCTACAGCATGTCTCAAAAGCATGATGGACCAAGTAACCTCTTCTAAGAATAAAGACTGCAAAAACAGTCTAAAGAATGAAGGATGGGGCTGAAGAGATGGCTCAGGGGTTAAGAGTACTGACTGCTCCTGTAGAAGTCCCAGGTTCCATTCTCACATGGTGACTAACAACAGTCTATAACTCCAGTTCCAAGGGCTCCGACACCCTCTTCTGACCTCTGTGGTCATGGGACAACATGAGTGTACTTACACATGTGCAAGCTATATACTCACACACACAAATAAAAATAATTATTAAAATAGAATGAAAGATAGTTAACACAATTTTAACAGTAAAGTCAATGGAACATTAAATAATAAGAAACCATGAAAATTACTATAAACACCCGTAATCCCATTACTCAGGAGGAAGAGATAGGCGGATCTCTTGTGAGTTCCAGGTCAGCTGGGGGCTACAGGGAGACCCTGCCTCAAAAAGCCAAAAAGAAGAGAAAATTACTATAAATCAAAAAAAGGTTCCCAGCTATCAAGTTTAAAACCAGCACACCAGTGATACCCACATGATAGCTGCAACCATGAGGGTGCTCACGAAAACCACCAGAAAACAATTCTCCCCAAAAAGGGCAGGTTTAGAGTTTGTTTTACTTCCCCAGTTTTCTATAAGGTAAATATTAACTCTCTTCATTAATGAACTAACTAAAGACTTTAGAAAGTCAATACACTTCCTATTTTTATTAATTTGACTTGGCTGTTTGGCTAAGATGATGGTTTGTCTTCATGAAGCATACTAAGAGCAGTGACAGGATACAAATGTGAGGTCACTACCTTCTTAATGTAAAGACCTAAGTAACTGGTCACCTGTACAAGAGTGTATAGGATTAGGTATGGAACCAGCAAGAGATAGAAACTTCAAGACAAGCATAGACATTCACTTCCATGTACAGTGGGCATTAGACCAGAATGTGACATACATTTCTTACAGCTACTGTAGATACTTCTCCCATCACAACTAAAACTGAAAGATTGGAAAGCATCAGCCTGCTACAATGTTTCTGGTCACTCAATACAGCATTCTTGGAGCTGCCGTGTGGAAAAAGACCCATCAGTATCTTCTAAACCTACAACTTGAGCCTTAGCCAGACCTGGCAGGTGCCAGGACAGACTGTTTCCTGCTTTATTACCCCCCTTCCACTCATGAAGGCTTGGCTGTCACCTCTGTACCATATGTGAAAGAAAGAGGGATCTGTAGAGAAAGCTAACAGCAAAGCACCCTGTGGTTATGCTTGGGCATTTAATGGTACTTCCATGGTTCCTCAAGCAGCACTGTGGTCAAAAACTGTGCCCCACAGGATGCTGAGCAGTCAGGTAGCCCTGCTTATTGGAGAAAGATGGGTCGTGAGCATAGGTGTTCATGAGTAGTATGAGGAGAGAACACAGCTCAAAGAGCACAGGCTAGCAGTGACATGATACTGGCAGTCTTGAAGGCCTCCTGGTAGGTCACTCGGGTTGCAATGCAGTGTCAGGGTCCCAGTACCCAAGTGGCTTTATCTGTACAACTCCCTCTGTGTTATGGAACAGCAAGAATATATAGTCAGACATTATTAACTATATCCCACCCTACTGGTCAACAGTTCTTCTTAGACATGGAACTGGTGACACTGGTATTAGTTATATTTTCAAAGAATTTAAAAAAGAGAGAAATATAGTAAAAGTCCAATATATAGAAAAATTCCCCTCTAACAAGTTTGACATATTCTCCCTACAAGTGACACAATGCCACTGAAAATATACATTACATTTCTAAATATCATCTATGTACATGAAGAATACACCTCAAAATGTGGATGAAGCTACCGCTTGATGATCTATGGATTCTTACATGGCTTTTCTAATTTTTCTCTAATGAACAGATGTGACCTAAACAATGTTCTCAAAGAGAAGGGAAAAACAACCCAAAAGACAATGAAACAAGATAATAAAGTTGCCATATTCTCATCACCCAGAAATAGCCACTAAAGTTAATATCCACCTTTCTTTCAAGTAGTTTTGTACATCTAAATTTAAAGGGCACGAACACATGGCGCACGTGGCTTCTTTGAGACACTCCACTAACGCTCTTGTCAATCAACACGCTTCACAGTGAATGCAGAATCTACTAACTAACCCTCACAGTTATCTAAATCTTTAGAACTCAGGGCACACAACACAGGGTAAGGAGCATGCCAGGGTCAGTCTAGCTGACATTCCTCTTTACTCAAGTGCAGTAATGGTTGGGAATGAACCTAGGGTTAAAAGGAGGAAAGGGTATGCACATCTGTTCAAGGATAAGATGAGCCCAAGCCTTCCTAGGGTGGCCACACGTATCCTAAGCCATCTCTATCCTTGGGAGATCCTCCTGGGCTGCAAAGAACACCCGCTTTTCCAGAGTAGGCAGAAGCACATACCTGATGACTTGGGCTGTCGCTCTCCTTCTAATGAGAGCCGCTCTGGGGTCCTGATTAGGGACCTAACCCCAGGATTTTGATTGATCATATAAAATGGACAAAGCACACCATCTGTCGATAGTAACAGGAGAACTGGAGCAGGAGGAAGAGTCTTTTCATCGTCTGTCAAAAAAAGAAGACAAAGGTGATAAAAGAGCCAAGTCAATTTTCAGACTTAGCTCTGGGAAGCTCTGAAAGCTTCCTCAATAGCAGCTGGCATCCACAGCTGACACAGGTCCAAACAGCCTTCCAGCAGTGGCTCCTCTCACTATCAGATCACCACCATTCTGCTGGGCAGTGCGGGACACCCCGGCAGCCCCGCACTTCCCCAGACTCCCTCCAGTAAGAGGCAGGTTCAGCACCCCAGAAGAGATGAGGCTCTCCAGGCAATGCTAGGTCCAGTATAAAAACTACAAGACTATTCTTTGAAATACACACAAAGAAAGGTGAGTCGAGCCGCTTTATACTCTAGTCATTCACTGCTGAACTCTGCACAAGAGGATGGGAGTTACAAGCTCATCAGACCAAATCCACCCACTCAAGTAGGGAAAGGACAAGGAGCTTAAAGGTGCCTGACCAGGACAGCTCTAAGGGAAGCAACAGTAGAAAATGGTTCCTAGACTGCCTCAACACCTCTCCCTCCCTATAGTATGGCCAAGCTCCTGCAGGGAAAGGGCACCTTCAGAGTACAGGCCCAGGCCCCACACGGAAAAGATGGGCTTAGTGCTCTACTTCCTCAACTTTCCTTAACTAAGTATCGGTAGACAGTACCAGTTTAGGATGATGCTCCTTGTGAGGTCACTGGGGAACTGAACGGGCACACATGTAACTAAATGTCACATGCGCATGCTGGACACAGACAGGCGAACTGTGGTAGCTATGGTCGCATCAGTAAGCACCACTGGATGGCTTGGCTGTCTCAATGCACCTGCTCCGCTTTTCAGGTAGAAATGTGCCAACCAGCCTCAGTATTAACCATCACAAGAATGGCTACTTCTGCGGCAAACACCAGGCAACACTCACTGATGGCGACTTCTACTTGGTTGGTATAGTCCACAGCAACCCCTACGGGCAATGAGTCATCACTCTTGTCCGTCACGGGCAGTTCAGCTCGACTAGAATCCTCCAGTACCCAAGATTCCCAATTAATCTGGATGAAAAAAAGAATGGCAAATGAGAGCTGCCCAGTGCTGTTCAAACAGAAGAAAAACAGAAGCACATGGCTTAGCTTTAAGTGCTCTGACACCTGGACAATGAAAGACTTTGAGTAGTTCAGTAGGTGAGTGGTTAAGCTTCCAAATCAACTTCTCCACTTGCCTTGTGAGCACTACCACAAACAGGATCTGAGGTGCCTTCCACAATAGGTAATTTCTGTATACAGGGAAGAGAGGGGGCCCAATAGCTGCACTGGGGAGATGCCCTGTGCTCACTTGTCTGCTGAGACAGAAGGTAACCTCACGCCCATGACTGGTCAGACCTGCTCCCTACAGCCCATGAGTTTTCAACATCTTTCCAGTAAGTCCCCTTTTGCTTCAGTTTACTTCCTTGGGCTCTGCTCCAGTCAACAAATGACTCCTGAGTTTTAAAATTCACTAACATTCTGTCTAGCTTACTGTCCTAACCAGCTGGGCAACATGAATCAGACAGGAACAGGACACAGGCTAAAAACAAAGAAGTTATTCAGGCAAGGAAGGGCACACACTCACACCCCATGACTGCACCAAGGAGTAAGGCACAGCCACATGGCTGCAAACCAGCCAATTTTAACTCATAATGGCAAAGCAAAAGATCTGATAACTATTACGGGACAGCATACAAGGAGCAGCAGTGTGAGTAGTGCAGGGACAGCGGGGAACAAGCAGACAACCAGAGAGCAGGGACAGGCTGTGAGCCTCTCCCAAGGACGAAGAGCAGGAGGTGCCCACATGGTTGGGATATAGCTTAGTCGGCACACAGCCCTGGGTTCCATCCCCAACACTACATAAAACCAGACGAGGGGAAGGGGAATGAACGGAAGGGGAGAAGGCTACGTAGGCCGTGGAAGTCTGTCATTTAGGCTTTGCTTGAAGCCAGGAGCTCAGTGAAAAGGGCGTGTCCTCACTGCAGTCTTAACCACACAGGTACTTCCACCGTGTTTTCTCTAAAAGCATCATACAACATAAACGTTCACAAGAAAGGAGTACTTACCTGATCACTTTGTCGAGCAAGGATGCTAACTTCTGTTGAAGCTGCAGAGGCCGCCAACACTAAATCCCTTAAGAACAAAACAAGATGGCCATTACATTCAAGCCCGTCAACAGCTCTAACCTGACTGGGTCTGCAGTAACATCTGTGGAGATTTCCTCTGCCCATGCAGGGAAAGCTTTCCTATGTGGCTGAAGAAAGGAAGGAAGGTTCTAGATGTAGTGCTAAGTTTTTTAGTTCCCAGGGCAAAGCTCTGGAAAATCTGCTCACTGCCTCCCTACATGAAAACAAAGGAGACCCACAATGGAATCCAAGCAGGATTCCCAACAAATACAATGACCCAGGGCAGGAGAATCTAGCTTGAGAAGAGAAGCACTAGTGGTCTTTCAAAGGGAAGCTGTACCTGAGAAACCCTGAATGTGTTCCTTCAGTCCCGGTATTTCCAAACCGGGTGTGGTAGGTGGCACCTGTAACCTCAGGACTTGGGAAGCTGAGACAGGAAGATCACAGTACGAGGGCAGCCCGGGCTACCAGGGACAGACTCTCAAAGAACAAACAAAAGAACAAGAACTGGACATGATGGTGTTCACCTTTAATCCCAGCACTTGGGAGGCTGAGGCAGGAGAATCTCTGGGAGTTTGAGGCCAGCATGGTCTATATAGCAAGTTCTAGGCCAGCCAGGATAACATACTAAAAGACAGAAAGAAAACAAAGCATATCTATCTTCTTCATTGTCCCTGTGGTTAAGGAAAACTGGACTTTGTAGATCATACATACTAAATATCAGTAACTAAAGACTGAGAAATTAGTGGCTGGAAAGACACTGTCCATCAGTTAAAAACACACTGAGGGCATCTCAGCCTGTACTCTCCTGCAGTACAGAGAGCATCCCTGCTGGAACACACTGAGTGAGTGTGTGGCTTCACAGAAACAGCAAGAACCTTGCTCACCACTCCTCGATGTAGCTGAGGTAGTAATGATGCTGTCTCTCCGTGCAGCTGCTGTAGCAGGGCTCCATAAAGTTCACAAATATCTCTGGGTGCTTTTCTTCTTTTTTCTGTAATCAACAAAGAAAAAGAAAGAAAACAATCTTATGTACAGTTTTTCTGGAATCCCATACTGCTAATAATCTCGATAAAATTTCCCACTTGAGCTTTATGAAAAACCTGATGCTATGAAGGCAGCACTGAGTAGTCCAAGGAAGAGAACCAGGCCGCATCCATTAACAGACCCCCAAAGCTTCCTCAGAGCCTGCTATGAGTGTGCCATGAACAACATGTCACTGACGGCTCTCAGCCCTCTTCATAGAACATCAGTGGGGAGTAAGTGCGTGTGACCATTACTGTCAAGGAAGAAGAGTCTAATGATAGCTTGAAGTAAGACATCTCAATAAACATACTTTTAAAATCAACCTTACCTGACACCCAAGAGTTACTAAAAACTGCCTAGTATGGTGGCTCACCTCTATAATCCTTACACAGGGGAAGCTGAGGTAGGAGGATTACTTGCGAGTTCAAAGCTAGCCTGGGCTACACAGTAAGCTCTAGTTCAACCTGGGCTGCAGTATGAGAACCTGTCTCAAAAAGAAAAAGATAGCTTTTTCATACATTGGCACATATTAAACCTGATACCACTGCACTTGACAACCTGGACTAGGGGAGCCACATTGGATGGTACGACATAACCTGGTACAACTTCCCCTAAAAGATGCTGACATGTTTTCAAAAGTCTATCCCAAAGGGCATGTATTGCTAGATGTGGTGGCAGATGCCTTTAATCCAGCACCTGGAAGGCAGAGACAGGAGGAACTCTGTGAGAAAGAGGCTAGCTTGGTCTATAACGTGAGTTCCAGGCCAGATGGGGCTACAGGGAAACCCTGTCTCAAAACAAAGTAAAAAGCCAAAGACTGGGACGTAACTTCAGTGGCAGAACATTTGCCCATCATGAACAAGATCCTGGGTTCAATCTCAGCATTGCAAGAAAAGAAGGAAAAAAAGCACATATCCTTTGACCTAGAGACTACATTACTCAGTACCTATATTAAAAAATGTAACCACCACAAAAATACATATAAAATAATATACCCTTAAAACAAGAAAACTAAAATAGCATGGGCATGTAACAGCACAGAAAAAGCAAAATAAATCAACCCTCTACCTGAACCAATAAATATAGATATGATTTGCTCACAAGCAAAGTTATTTCCAGTAGAACAAGGTAACAAGACAGAGAAACTGATATGAACACCTTTGGTTTTATTTAGATATTTATTGATGCATGTTAAGAATCTGCAGCACATGCTGGTAATGCCAGGCACTTAGGAAGACACAGGAGGATTAAGAGCTTAAGGAGACCTGGATCACACAGTGAGATCCTGTCCCAAAAATATAGGGGAGGAAGACTCTGAAAACTTATATAGTAAAACATCAAGTTAGTTCTGAACAGTCAGATTAAAAATGATTTCATTTTCATTTTTTTGAAACACAGTTTCACTACGTAGCCCTGGCTGGCCTAGAACTTGCTATGGAGACCAGGCTGACCTCAATCTCACAGATTCTCCTGATGCTTCAGCCTCTGCCTCTATGATTAATGGTGTGTCCCATCATACCCAACTTTCTTTCTTTCTTTCTTTCTTTCTTTCTTTCTTTCTTTCTTTCTTTCTTTCTTTCTTTCTTTCTTTCTTTCTTTCTTTCTTTCTTTTTTTAAAGCAGAAAAAAACACATTTATTAAGGGAAAATAGGGAAACCTCCCAAAGATAAATTTTGGGGGTATCTTTTTCTAATAAATATTTCTAAATATTTTTCTGGATTTTGAAAGCTAATTCTGAAGCCAGGCATGGTGGCTCACACTTGTAATCCCAGGAATACGGAAGCTGAGGCAGGAGGATTGCCATGAGTTTGAGGTCAAGCTAGACTACAATCTGGCTAAAGTATGTATAAGTCTGTCTTAAACAAACCACAGCAATAAAATGTAATACAACCTAACTCTTGCTTGGAAATGCAAGTTTGTCTCTTTGCTCTTTAAATGACACTGTGGTTTAGTGACATGTTATAGATCTTGTTACTGTTCTTCCCTATCTTCAAAATGACTGACTCCTTCTGCGACCTCGTCTGCTGACCTTGTCTCCAACAGTACCCTAGTTACTACCTGCCCTGTTCACTGCTTTCTTCTCTGCATCACTCCACAATCCAGCACTTATTATCAACTTCCATATTCACAGGCATGTGGGATCTATAAAGTCAAAATGACTGGGGGCTAGAGAGATGGCTCAGTGGCTAAGAACACTTGCTGGTCTTAACGAGGAACAGAGTTCAGTTCTCAGCACCCACATGGCAGCTAACAATCATTTGTAACTCCAGGTCCAGGGAATCGGAGACTCTCTTTTAGCCTCCACAGGCATTGAATAAATATAGCTTATTTACACATACACACAGGGAGAAAAACTCATACAAAAAAAATGTAAATAAATTTTAAAAATGAAAATAAAAGCAAGGTGACTTGACTACCTCTGTCCTCAGCTTTAAAGCTGTCTGACACAGTATATGCATTTCACAGTTGTTTGGTAAACAAATTTTAAACACCAAGATAGTCCCTTGCTTTTGTAATTTTTTTTCCATGTTAACTCATAGTTTATAGCACAAACACAGGTTTTATTCATTTTTAACTGACAATCAAACATCTTACCATGGTCTAAATGGACACCATAATATTGGTCCTAGGGCCATGGTAGGACACTGAAACCTGACCCACAAACCTATCATCACAGGCAGTAAGGAAAGGAATTTTACCCTAAGCCTAACTTTATTAAAATCTTCTCTAGCCCTCGGAAAACAAAGCTGCTCTTTACATGCATACCGGGAGGAGAGCCATCACCACATCTGGACAGGTTTCCAAGGTTCCATCTGCAGCAGCATATACTATTGTGAAGACGTAGGTACCAATCCAAAGCACATCCAGAACTGAAAGACACATATACACTCCCAATCAGTAAAAAAGCAACATGTGTGGAATAGCCACACTGTGTGCTGAGGCGTAATATACTAAAGGCAAAAAAATCTAAGTACTGAGGCTGAGTCACAGCTCTATTCTAGGGCACTTGACTAGCAAATAAAGTCTTGGGTTTGATCCCCAGCACCACACACATATGCAAAGGACAAGAATCAAGGCACTATACTCTAACAAATGTCCACATTTGACTAATTTAAAGACAAGGAGACATTAATATGCCCAGTTTCTTCAAAGTGGTAGTTTATTTTCTGCTGGATTATCATCAAGGAAAATTATCAAGAATTCTAGTAAAACTTCAGATCCACTTCAAAACATTGTACTGATTTTTAATAGTGACACTGAGCATGAAACTAGCACCAACACGCCCCTGAGCACAGATGGAGGACATCACGTCATCTGGAATGCTTGCAGGACTGACAGCCATCTCAGAGATGTCAGAAAATAAACAAAGCAGTTGTTACCTCTGACGGGATGATCTGACTCATAAAATGGAGGACAAGGAATGACCTTTTTTTCCTGCAAAGTCTGAAAGAAATTTGGAAAATGTCAAATGAAACATTGGTTAGATCAATGAAAACTGTCAATTCCAATCTGTTCCCTAAAAACTAGTGCTCCGCCTCCCACCCCAGCTAAGAGAGGAACATGTGCCCACTATCACCCTGCCCACAGAAATGCTCACATGAAGACCTTCATACCTAAGTACCGAGAATGCTAACACAGCAGTAGTTGCAGTGGCCAAGCTACTGGTACTGATGCAGGTGACCAAGGAGATGAAGTGTGCAAGTCCACACAGTGGACTACTAAACAGCCACTATGGAGAAAGTAGCTCTATGTGCAATGAGTTTGAGAAAAGACCTCAATATACTAATTAAAAATAAAAAAGGTGGGGATTGAGAGATGGCTCAGCAGTTAAGAGCACTCTGCTCTTGCAGAGGACCTCGGATCAAATTCCAACACCCTCTTCTGTCCTTCATGGGCATTATAGGACACAGTTATACCTACATACAGGCATAAAAATAAATAGGGCGGAGTGGAGAGGCACTTAGGAGACAGAGGCAGGAGGATCTCTGTGAGTTCAAGGCCAGCCTGGTCTACATAGTGAGTTCCAGACCAGCTGGGACTATAGGGAGACCCTGTCTCAAAAACACCTAAAAAAAATAAATAAAGAAGGGTAAACAAATTTTAAATAAACCATATTATTATTTCAAAGGCTAATGCCTCCCCAAAGAGTATACACCCAATTTCATATAATATTTGGCCATGGTAAGTAAGAAACAAGTCTAGCACAAGGGTGCATACCTGCGGGCAGGATGATTACTTCAGTGCAGGAGCTGGAGGCTAGTACAGGCAACAAAGCAAGACCCAATTAAAAAACAAACTTCTTTTAATTTGGGGTGGTGGTGGTGTATGCATACATACACACACACACACACACACACACACACACACACACACACACACAAGAATATATGTGCCACAACCATGTGGAGGGCAGAGAACAACCTTGAATGTCAGTTCTTGCCTTCTACCCTGTCTCAGGCAGCTGCAGAACCCAAGCTGGCTGGCCTATGAGCTTCCAGTGATACTCTGTCTCCACTTCTCATCTCACTGTAGAAGTGCTGGGATTACAAATGTGCATGGTTTCTGGGGATCTTATCTCTCTCAGGTTCTCACACTTGTGCAACAAGAAAATGTTCTGGATAGCTTCAGTAGTCAATTGATACCTCAAGTGATGAATTATCTCATTGCACTGGCCTGTGGCCCTATCTGTGGGGGAATTTCTTGATTAAATGATGTGGGAGGGCCCAGCCCACTATGGAAAATACCACACCTGGGTCCTCGGTTGTAAGAAAGCAAGTTAAGGGCTGGAGAGAATGCTCAGTGGATAAGAACACAGAGGACCCAGGTTTGATTCCTAGCACCCATATACATGGTGGCTAACGGTAACTCCAGTTCCAAGGGAATCCAATCCCTTCTTCTGACCTCCGCAGGCACTGCATGACACAGGTACACCTACATACATGCAGGCAATACACTCATACACATGAAAAAAAAAAGAAAGTTAAGCACAGACCAGAGGAGCAAGCCAGTAAACAGCATTCCTCTGTGGTCTGTGCTTTAGCTCCTGCCTCCAGGTTCCTGCCCTGAATTCCCTCAGTGATAAGCTACAACCTGGGAAATATGAGATAAAATAAATTCTTTCCTCCCCAGGTTTGGTCAGTGTCTTTATCACAGCAATAGAACGGAAATTGGTACTGAGAGTGGGATGTTGCTATGATGGACCTGATTATATGTGTCTAGGAAGACTGTGGAAGTCTTGGAAGTTCTGGATGGAAAAGTGCTTGGCGCTCAGTAGGAACTTGGAAGACAATGCTGAGAGAGGTGTAGATGGAGGCCTGGCTTATAAAGGCTCAAAGGGAAGCAAAGACTCAGGGCTGTCTATGTGATATATTTTGAATTAAGAATTTCTGGAAGTGAAACCTTTTGTACCTTGGTCAGCTGGGGCTGAAAAACCAGCTGTGAGAAACAAGAGATCAGCATCAATCAGCAAAATCTTCTGGAAAGAATTTCTTCAGGGTCAGCACACAGAAGCTGTGGTCCAGAAGGGACCAAGGCTGCATAGCCAGAAGAACCTGGCCATACGTAAGAGTCTTCCAGGTGTTAATGGTGGTGAAGGTATGAACGGGTCACAAAGAAGATCTGAGGCCTTATACAGTGAGAGGTCAGGAGATACCACTGATAAATATTCAGCCTCAGCTGCAGTGAAAACTCCCAGGATTTAAGGGTCATGGACAGAATGATACCTGGACCCTGAGAGGCCGGGAGAGCCTATCGGTGAGGGTGCAGCCAATGAAGACCCAAGCATACTGGAGCTGTCAGGACTATAAGACGGCCAATAAGGGCAGCAGTAGGTGTGGAGTGGAGCCGGCCTGAACCTATGAGATAGACTGAGTGTGCTGTGGATGGCAGAGACAGAGAAATACAGCTGCCCAAGGCCCCCAAAGCCCAGAAGATCTTGAGTGAATCCCAGATGTCCAACATTGCTGGACTTTGGTTGTGCTTAAGTATACCCAGCTCTCTTTTGAAATAAGATAGCGTTAGCGTATAACTTGTTTTGGATTTTATAGGAGCCCTAAAAAACTTTTTAAAGAAATTTTGAAGTTTTAAAGTGTTTTAATTTTTTAAAGCCTGTGGGACTTTTAAAGTTGCATTATTTTATACTATGATATTAATATCCTATCTTGGGGACAAAAAATGGCAAAGTTGTGGTTTAATAGTGATGTGTTTGTGTCAAGTCAACAAGGGGTCAATTGCACTATATAGGTTCAGCTGTCTACTTAACACATCTGGTAGAGGGAACCTCAATTGAGGAACTTTCTCTGTTAAGACTGGCCTGTGGCCATGTCTATGGGGCACTGCTGAGTGTATGGGAGGCCCAGCCCACTGTGGGCAGTGCCACCCCTGTGCAGGCGGTCCTGTGTTGTATAAGAAAGCAGGCTGAGCTGGGCATGGTGGCACATGCTTTCAGTCCAAGCACTAGGGAGGGAGAGGCAAGTGGATCCCATGAGATTGAGGCCAGCCTGGTCTACATAGCAAGTAGCAGGCACGGGCCAGAGGAACCAGCCAGTAGGCAGGGTTCCTCCACGGTCTGTACTTGGGCTCCTTCCCTGAGCTCCGTGATGAACTGCAGCTCAAGGTGGAATGAACCTTTCCTCCTCTACGTTAGTTTTGGTCAGTGTTTTATCAGAGCAACAGAGAAACCAAACTAGAACAAAGCACTTTCCTCACTAAGCCATCTCCCCAGTCACCTGCCCAAGATTTTTTCAGCAAGATACATACCAAAAAACAAAACTTTAAGCTCACACCTTTACCACCATGCAATCCCCCCAAAAACATCCTTTGAAGGAATGTAGCACCTGCCTGGACACCTCCTGTGAACCTTCCTCCACGATTCTTCATAGGGTCATTTATATGGAGGAATATTTATTTTACCTCAAGAACATCACCAGGAGAGGATAAGCGAATGCAACAATGGGAGCATCTGATTTGTTTGCTGACCACAACTGGAGGAATCAATCCTTTCAGAGGGACTCAGCTAAAGGTTAAGTACTGACCTTTAACTGGGCATGAGTGTAGTTATGGTAATAGCTTTCACCAATTCCTTTTCCTGTTAGGTGTTTTTATGGAATGGCTTGGAAACATGAAGTTAGGGAAATAGTGCATTCAGTAGATCACATGTTAAAGGCAAAACAAAAAAAACACATCTATACATGCTACGTGTATAAGCAGCCATAAAAGCGAGAAGGCCTCTCACCACACAGACCAGTGGTGCCACTGGAAGGAGGAACTAGGGACAAAGTAAAGAGATCTAATCTTTTTTCATTCACTGACAGATATATTACAAAGAACATAAATTACTTTTTATTTTTGTAGTGCTGGGGACTGAACCAAGGCCTCATGTATGCTAGGCAAGCACTCTAACATAAGTTATTTAAATAACAAAGATGCTCCCAAACCATTCCCTAACACTGGATAACTTAAGTTGGAAGAGTGCTTAAGTCCAAGGTAGTGACTCACAGGAAGATACTGGACCAAGATGCCCCCAGACCATCCCCTAACACTGGATAACTTAAATTGGAAGAGTGCTTAAATCCAAGGTAGTGACTCACAGGAAGATACTGGACCACAGTTCCATCTTGCTTTCCCACTGCCAGCTGCTTTCCTTTGGGGCTCCAGCACACTGGAGAAGAAAACACTGCAATTAAAAACTGAAGAGATGGCTCAGTGGTTAAGAGCACTGGCTGCTCTAGCAGAAGACCCAGGTTTGAATCCCAGCACCCACATGATGGTTAACAACTGTCTGTAACTCCAATTCCAGGGGATCCGATGCCCTCTTCCGACCTCTGCAGGAACTTCATGACGGGTGCACTTGCATACATGCAGGCATAACACTCATACACATAAAACAAATAAACCAAAAAACCTGAGGAAAATGGAGCAAACCACTAAGATCTAGCACTGGACAAGTACATGATCACCATACTGCTTCCTGTCAGTCCACAGAAGGATGTGAGATCTCTTTCACCAGGTGAACAGAAAAAAGCACTCTAACACAAGCCAATTACGATTTAGTACTGGGCCGGTGACTGAAAGCTGAGAATGCTTTTCAGTAGAATACTGTAAGCCAAGGAGGGTGGGGAAGCTTTTCAGTAGCGAGAATTTCTTCTCATTCCTACTGGCTACCTCCAATGCTCTTCCCTTGGAGGTACAAGTGACTTTCAGGCTTGACTTTTTAGATTCAGAAAGAATTACTTTCAGAAACACAGTTCTAAATCAGCTGTGCCAAAACACTTCCTCAATAGCCCAAGCACCTCCAAACTCATTCATGTGAATGGCCCAGCTTCGAGGATACTAACCAGAGAAATAAAGAATACCTCTATTTCTATCCCCTCCCTGAAATCCACCACAAAACAAACAAAAAATCCACTTGTACTTCCAGAAATTAATTTTTAAAAAGCTTGCCATTACTATATATTATGAAATGAAAGCCTTTACTACCCACCACATGTGACTGCCACCGAGGGAGGAAGAGTGGCACACACTTTCACTGACTCTGTGACTTGTAGGACAGCAAGACTGCCATCAGCCAGACAAACTGCCACCATGGAAGGAACAGTGGGGCTCCACTTCACATCAGTCACCACGCCTCCTGCGTCCTTCAAAAGCTTGTGGTAGGCAAACGGGCGCTTTAGCTGTTTAGCCTTTAAAAATAAATACACAAACATAAAATAAGTCAATAAATTAATAAACACAGGCATTTAATATTCAGACAAAATTACTGAATATACATTCTTTATTAAATCATAGCCTCCATTTCTCCATAACCAAGAAAAAAAGAACTGACTCTGCCCGGCAATCAGTTTGTCACCATTTGAAGAGATGCGATCAATTACTCTACTCTACTCAGAGGGAATGCAGGCTGAGGGATTTACAAAATGAAATTCAAACAAATAGGGGATGGAACGCTAAACACGGCTCTGCTTCTTAATAACCTTGGATATTTTTGTTTGTTTCTTTAGTTTTACTGGAGGATGAATTTGGGGTTTTTTGTTTGTTTTGAGACAGAGTCTTGTCTATGTAGCCTAGGCTGCTATCCTCAAATTCAGTCTTCCTGCCTCAGTCTCCTGAATGCCAGAGATCTCAGGTGTGTATTACCATGCTTGCCCTGTGTTCCCATCTGTAAATGAAGAACATTATGCCTAATACAAGGCTATGGTAGGCACAAGAAAGGACAAGGCACACAAATACCGAGTCCAGGGTGCAAGGTCAGCACACACTCCATATCACTAGTAACCCTTAGCTTCTGAGAACAGAACACTTCCTTTGGAGACCCTAGATCAAATACCTAGGAACACTGACACTCTTTACTCTATGGCCTCGTCATAAAGCAAATCCCCTAGGCCTGCTTGTTAGTCTTTTATATAAATGAGGAATGTTAACATCTTGGTACAGGTGATATTATGAAATATTTTACTAGAATCCTACCTCAAAGACCTATGATTCCACAGTTAAGGAATATTAACTCTAACCCATATTTTAATCTAGAAAAAGACTTCTAGGGTTAAGCCGAGAAGCTTCCAAGTTAGAATGCCTACAGGGAAATCTAGTTTACAGCAGCTTACCTCATTGGAAAATGTGCGAACATCAAAAAAAGCAATAATGGAGCCATATTCACTGGACATCATGCACACAGAAAGTGTGAAGTTGTCACAGCTCAGGGCCAGGTGATGCACTGGGAATTTCATAGGAACAAGCAAGCCTTGAACTTTCTCAACTATAAAAACATAAAAGACAAAGCAAAAAAAAAAAAGCATGTTCTAAGCACACAGCCACAATCTATTTATCTAGGTGAATTTGAAACAATTTTTGCATCTATACAAGCATACACCCACTGATACCTGGCTCACAGATTAATCTTAACTTTCCTATAGGTAAGTAGTGATGTGTTAAATATCCCAGGGAATCTTCTTCATTCTAACTGTGGTTATTGTCCTTGCTGAAGATGCTTTTGCTACAATACTCCAAACACATGTTCCCATCGTGCCAAGTAAAAGACATGTAACCAAAGCCTAGAGAGCCAGAGCCCAAGTTCAACTGAGCAAAAGAAAAGCATGTGTTCTTCTTTCCTCTGACCTCAGAACAGCTCCTGGAAATGGAAACACAAAGGACCAGAGAGAAAACCGAGAAGGCTTGGCACTCTTCTGGAATTTAGCCACCTTATGGGCAATTTTTCAAAAGCAATTTTAATTTTCACATCAGAACAATGTCCTAGAGGGAAATATTCATTGGCATTCTCTCTACTACATAACAAAATCAAAGGGCTTACTTACCTATTTTATTGGGATCATCTCCTGGTTTGTTCTGGATAAGAAGGTTTTTAGTAGAAAAAACGTACAGCCCATTGGCGCCACCAGCAAAGACCAGACCGTACTTGTTGGATATGGCAAGCAGGCTCGAGCGTTCCTTGGGCAACTCTTCAGGGGAGTCAAAGACCCTCACTTTCTTCAGTGCTCTAAACTGAAAGTCCTGTTTAAGGATCAAAACAAGGTCAATTTGGAAAGGAAGAAGTCATGCTCATTGCTATAGTCCACAGACCCAATTTCAGCATAACAAGAGTATATTTACACTGTGATGCTAACAATTTTCCCAGTTTTTAGATTCTTGTATTTTTTGTGGTGCACAGCATAATGTTCATTAGCATTTGGTGAATGAAATAACTAAAGGAAAAAAATCCACAAAGCCTCTTCAACTAGTCCTCACTGACCTTTTCCTTTTCTGAATTCCAGCTGAATTTAGTGTCTGAATCACCACACAGCTACATTTTATTACTTAGGGTCTTGTCTTGTTTCAAGTTTTTACACTGCCTCACAACCTACTGCACTGCTTAGAGAAAGCATCATTCAGCTAAGATCTAACTTCTGGTACAGCACTCAACAAATACATAAACAACTACAGCAGAAAGATGACCAAATCTCATGAACCAGCTTACTTGTACCAAATGCTTATCTGAATTCTGTCTTAGTAAAGGATACAGTCACTGTTTCAGTGTTTAAGACCCTTATGCAAACTGACAAGATGGCTCCGTGGGTAAAGGTGCCTGCTACCAAGCCTGACAATCTGGGTTTGATCCTCAGGATCTACATGGTAGAAGGAAATAACCAGCTCCCACATAGGAGCTCCATACAGACACCATGGCACACATTCCTGCCCATACACAACATAAATAAGCAACAAAAGAGACATTAGGCAAAAACGTAGATTTATAAGAGCACCCAAATTCAGAGCCCTAAATACAGGCTACAAGAACAGGCATGGTTTGACCTAGTCCCCTCTGCGACCTCATCTCACATTCTGCTTTCCTTTCATAAGAATTCCATTAGCCTCCACAGAAGTCCAACTACACTTCAGTGCCCGTTCTCATCTCCTTCTCAGTACCTTGGAGCTTTTAGGCATTAGCCCAGAACCTTCCCTGATCTTCTGCATTACTCTTCCAGTTTCCCACCTACATATATTCCAAAAGTTTTTTAATGTAATGTTTTAAATTGCATGTGTATGAATGTTTTGCCTGAACATACGTGTACCACATGTGTACAATGCCCATGGAGGCCAGAAGAGGGCATGGAATCTCTTGTAACTGGAGTTACAGACAGTTGTTAGCTGTCATGTAGGTACTGGGAACAGTACACAGGTCCTCTGTAAGAGCGGCCAGTGCTCTTAACCACTGAGTTATCTCTCTAGCCCCTCAAAATAACTTTTTAATGTGTACTATCTCTTGGTAAAGAAAAGTTCCATAGTTATGTATGTATGTACGTATCTATCTATCTATCTCAACTCTAAACCTCCCTTCAGGTCAAGGTTTTGGTGAAAAGAATGTGACAGCTAAAAGGGAAAATTTATTTTTGTGCAACCTTATGATATGTTTTATAGGGGATCCCTAACATACCCCACTACTAATTTTCTTAGAATCTGAGTTCAATGCATATTTTCTCAAAGATTAACTAGAACATTCTTTTTTATTTTTATGTGTATGAATGTTATGCTTACTTGTGTGTAAGTGTACCTGTGTTGTACAATACCCGTTGAGGTCAGAAGCAAGCATCGGATCCCCTGAAACTGGAGTTGCAGACAGCTGTTAGCCATCATGTGGGTGCTGGGATTCAAACTGGTGTCCTCTGCAAGAACAGCCAGTGCTCTTAACCGCTGAGCCAGTTCTCCCACCCCGAAACTGAGAACATTCTTAATCCCAACTAATTATAGTGGGCACAAAGTCACACAACTCTCCATGTGGGACCATACCATGGTTTCATAAAGAAATACATTTGTCTTTTTTGTGATTCTTATCCCAATAATCACAACTATTCTGTTGTGTTTGGCAGCCTTTTCATAGCAGGTCCATGTGATGAAGCAGCACAGAAAAAGCTCTCCTTACTGCGTTTGGCCAGAAATTCTAAAGTCTCTTCTTCCAGCATATCTGAGGAATCCAACACATGCCCATTAGGGGACTCACTACAGGCAGTGATGATAAAGAATTTCTGTTCTCAATGTGGTATTTGCACACTTTTAGTTCCAGCACTTGGGAGGCAGACAGGCGGATATCTGTGAGACTGAGGCCAGCCTGGTCTATGTAGTGAATTCCGGGTGGGTTGGGGTTAGGGAGACCCTATCAAAAAAATAATAAAATAAATGCGGTATGGATCACTCTCCCCTATGTGCACTTTAGTGACTTGCTGTTCATATAAACGCCTAAAGTCTTCCTGAATTTACTCACTTCCAGCTGTTTAAGGTAGCTGGTTTTCATTCTATCAGAGCATATATAACAACTATTAACACACCATATGGAGTTATTGGGGGGGGGTCCTCCAAACTTGGCCCTCCCTGTGGTTTCCTGGCTTCAGGCTGATTTCCAGTGCCAAATTGTCTTCCTAGTCCAATTAATCAGGGTTTTTAGAAGACAGATGGTATTTCTGGTTCCACCTCTGTTAGCCTGGATCACCTTCCAGTATCAGTACTGATGGAGCTAAGAAGTAAGGTCTATGCCGGTTGTAGTAATCACACAGTAATCCCAGAACTTGGGAGAAGGAGGCAGGGGGGATCAAGAGTTCAAGGCCAACCTGAACTACATACTGTTAGAAGTCAGCCTGGGCTACAAGAGACCCTGCCTTAAAAATAATAACAGCCAGGTGTGGTGGTGTAAGCTTCTAATCCCAGCACTTGGAAGGCAGAGGCAGGTGGATCTCTGTGAGATCGAGGACAATCAGGTCTACATAGTGAGTTCCAGGCCAGCTGGGGCTACAGGAAAGGGTCTCAAAAAGACCAAAACAAATAATAATAATAACAACGGTAATGAAAGAGAGAGACTGGCTGACAAGAGATTCTGGCTTTGGCATCAGGCCCCTTATCCACGTGACTTTCAGAATGTCAATGTGCTCCTCCACAGCTGTAGGGCTGCGGTGCCATCAACAGCACAGTCCACCACTGTGGCGACCAGCGCACCAGCAGTTGGGATAACTGAGGAGTGCCCGAGTCCCCCGAAGGGCAGGCGGCCTGCACCTGCACCTCACGCCCGCCACTCATGTCCGCGGGAGGACCCGCCTCTGAGCTCTCGGAAAGCGGCAGACCGTTCGAGCTGCCGGAGGAGGCGGGGCTCCGAGGCCGCGCCAGGACTACGGCAGGCGGGGAGGCCCCAGACAGTCTCTGACCTTCATCTCCCGCTCAGGGATCATGGCATCCATCTCGTCTCCCATCGTGCCGCCCGCAGTGTGTCCAAGCAGCCACCGTTGCCGCCCGCTGCCTCACTCATACGGCCAAGACCGCTCAGGAGCCAACTTCCTCCCCTCAGCGCCAGCGGCGCGAGGTAGACGCGTAATTCCGGCGCGCTCGGGAGACGCCATGCAGGCGGCTTCCCGGCGCGGCCCAGGACCATCGCGGGTTGGTCAGAAGTGGCGCGCTCCCCAGGCCGCCGACTCCCATTGGCTCTTTCAGGCAGGGCAGGGGGCGTGACCACGAGGCGCGCGCCTGCGCCCTGGAGGGCCCTCTCTTCCCCGTTCGCAGCCTGTTCGTGCTCACTTCGCTGTGTCACTCATTAAATGAGCGCTCCGCTGTTAGTGTCATTTATTTAGTCGCGCACGTCTTGTCACCTGGGCTCTAAGACTCTGGAAACTAATAAATAATCTTTGTTTAAAAGAGGGACTGGAGAGATGACCCAGCGGTTAACCACTATCTGCTCTTTCTGAGGACCCAGGTTTGCTGGGAACAGTACTCACGTGGCATGACACGGGTGCACTTACATACATGCAAGCATAAAAAATATAATAATAATAAAATATTTTTTAAAGACCCTGAAAGCTTTGCAGTAGCCTCTGACAAGTTTTGAGTTTTTGGAGGAGGTGGCGGAGAGGTTCAGAAAATAGGTGAACTGGCAGGTCCCAGTGCAGAACCCTGTGTCTGAAGCTGAAAATAGAGATCAAAATAATCAAGATAATTTATGGTGAACTTTGCAGTATCTCTCCTTTAACCTTCAAGGTTCCCTAATCACCTAGGGTATCCTTAACATTTCACTGAAACCAAGGTGTGCCAGTGCATGCTTGTTATGCCATCTTTTGGGAGTGAAAGGAAGCTGGAGAATCAGGAATCTAAGATTATCCTCAGCTACAGAGCAAGTTTCAGGCTAGCCTGGGCTACATGAGACTGAAAAAAAAAACAATGAATGAAATAAACAAAGCACAAAGCAGCTAACAGAATTCTTCAGATTCTCAGCCAGGAAATGAGGCAAAGTTAGGATTCAGATCTGGATATACTGACAGATGTTGCACAGTCCCATGGAGAAGAGATTTCTGAAGTGGTATTGGAACAGCTCTAGGACAGAGGCTGTGGTCTTGGGGCTGGTGGGTCAGTCCCTGGGGGCAAATTCTGTCACCATTTTTCAGCAAGTTGCTTATCTGCACCAAGACAGTTCTTACTGTAAAATAAGAATGGCAGACAAGAACTGAGTCTCGGGCTGCTGTGAGGATTAAATGAAACTCAGCTGTCTCCATCTGGGACACACAGGACATCCTTATTCGGTTAGCAAACTCTTCTTAATTTGCTGATCTCAGAATTGCCCTCCAAGAAACACATAGACACTGTAACTTTGTCTGGTTTATTTCAATCTATAGAGATATCCCACCCCACACATGCACACTCACACACATATCATTCACCTGAATGTGCCCAACAAACTTCGAGTCACAGGGACAAAGCTGTACGTGACAGTCCTCACAATGCTGGTTGTACCAGTTAGATTTGGTCTTTTTCAGAAAGGATCCCTTAGAGACAATAAAGAGTCCTGTAACCAACAGCTAGCTACAGCCTGAAATATATTCAGACTCCCTTCAGAAGTCATACTTAAGAACTTCTCCCAAGGGACTGGGTTCCAAGGACCAGTGAAGGGACTCATGGGTCCCCTCCCATGCAATTAGAGAACCCTTCCTGTTCTCCCCAGAGGTTACAGGCACCCTTCTTTGCTTGCCTCCTTTATGGAGGGACTTTGGGAGCTCATGAGTTGTGGACCCACTACAATGAGCCTGGTTGGTTCTGCCTTCCTCCAAAGTCCCAGGCTGTCTAGAGAAGGGAGGCAGGAGGGAGTGGGGACAGGGAATTCTGTTTTTTTTTAAAGCAGAGTAGGAGGTGAAGGCAGACAAGATTTTATATTTACAGGGAGGAATGTTTTGCTGGGGTTTAAACTTCAACTAGACTCATGTATTTGAAGCAGATCCTTAGGCTGAAGATCAGTCAGTTGGAGCCAAATAATCTCTTCTGAACTGAATTGGTCAAGACCAGAGAATTAATGGGAACCAACCATGCCAAGCCCTGCCTCCTTCACTTTCTCAAGCTGCTGTGAGGACAGCACCCTGGGAACTAGACTATGGGACACTAAGGAGCCACAGGGAATCCACGCTGGTCTAACAGTCCTCAGCCTCAGTCCTTTCCACTTAAGGTTTTACAAAAGTCCCTCTAAGACTCTTGCCAAGTTTGGAACCCAATTGGAACTCTTAGAAATGCAGGATACTCGTCCCTACAGCCCCCATTTCCTAGCCTTTACCTCACTGTCATTGGTTGTGTCTGACTCCCACGAGACCTAAAAGTCACGTGTCTGTCATTTCACTGCTGGGTCCTGAACTCATGACATATAGTGGATGCTTGATAAATAGGTTCAGAGAATGATTGCATCTGAGTCCCGAGGGCCAGAATAAAGGAACACGGGTACTGTCAAGGCTGAGGTCCCCACTCAGGTAAGATGGATCAAGTGTGACATTTCCTACATGGGTCATAGAAAATGATCTTTGAGGACCAGCCAAAAAGCCACGGGGAAGGCAAATGGCAGAGGCAGGCTTAGCCCTTACCCAAGTACTACTGCTGACTTGGAGGCCCTGGGGAAGGCGGATCCTGGCCCAGGGCCTTCGGAGGGAGTGAAGCCTTCCTCAAGTAAGGCTGGGAGATTGAGATTGCCCTCCCCACACTTCCCTGTTAAGACTAGAGCAGAAGTGAAGGATGCACAAGGTATGTGACCACCTGGGTCATCCCCAGATGAACCACTCAACCTTGGACAAGGCACTTAACCCTGCCCCCTCTCTGGGACAGCCCAGGGAAAAGAGAAGAATGGCCCAGCTTATCTATGGGGCAGATCAGGGCTCTCAGATCCTGTTGGTCCACAAGAAGGAACCCAAGGGACCGCCATCTAATCCCCATGCTCCAAGTCTTGAGAGACTTGAAAAGACAGACATGAATTGGATACAGCAGACTTCAAGACAGAATGGGAGGACTTAAAGCTTATGATAGGCGCTCAATAAATATCTGTTGTATGAGTGAGTGCACATACGGGAGGACGGGGCGGGAAGGCAAATGGAGAGTAGCTGGGCTCTGAGCATTTTGAAATCAAGGCGACCTGTTTCTCAGTTTGAGAAACATGGTGGTGACCTTTTGCCATAAGCATTCAGCTCCCTCCATCCTTCCGTCCAGGTGCCCTCAGCATCCTCCCTCAAAGGTAGAACTCCCCCAGAACACGGCCACCACTTCTGTCTCTGAAGCCCTTTGTCACCCTTGCAAGGGACAGTGGGGCTGCACTGTCCCTTTGAGCTGCCTGTAAAGGTATGGTTGAGAGAGCAAGGCAAGGTTCCTATTGGGTTCCTTCTTGAGGGCTCCAATGGCCAGCCTCCTTTCCTCCCCTCCTGTGTCAAGTCATCAAGGAGAGACAGAGGCATGAACCCCCCCGAGGGGGAGGGGGTCGGTTACATGAGTGGATCACTAAGTGACTGTACCCAGAAGCACTGCAAGCATGGATCTAAGGAACTCTAAGGAAGCCCTGTAGTTTTGTGCCTACTGAGGGTCTTCTGAGAGTTGAGGGACAGGAGTTCCCTACAGCCTGAGCTTTAGTTCAGAGATCTTTTGGAAAGATGGACAGATGGAGAGGACTTTCTTCAAGTAAGGAACACAGGCTTCCAGCCTCCCTGTCCTGACCTTGCCCTCTCCAGTTTTGGGTTGACGACAGCCCTTCTGTATAGGAGGGCAGGGAGCAGAAAGGAAGGGGACCTGAGACTCTGGATTCTCCAGCTCAGAGTCTCTTTAAGGCTGGTAACTTGTGTTTTCACAAAGAAATGGATGAGAAAACAAACAAACGAACCCACCATGACAAAACAAATAAAACAGATTACACTTAGTGGAAGAAGGCAGTGAAAGCAAGAGGGAGGGGGAGGCCAGGGACCACAGCCTGGGAGGTCCTGGAGGGTCCTCAGGGCAAGCTGGCGATATCTCTCTCTGGAGGGGGGCCAGCTGGCTTGGGGCTGCTCTCGTTGGCTTTTCCTTCGAACATCATGACTCTGGTTTAGAGATGGAGAAAAGAAAGGGAAAAAATTAAAAACAAAACAAAAACCAGGATTGGGAGTCCTCCCCTCACTGAGAAAGGTCCCTGGCCTTCACTCTGCAGGTCCTGGACAAAATGCCCCCAGACTATTCTCAAGAGAGCTCAATGAGAGATCACACTGGCTGCTATGTGGAACAGGTTGGTAGTCCCAATTGACAGAGGAAGAAACTAGATGGCAAAGTAGTGATGTGATTTCCCCAACCGCACTAGCAGCCCAAGGTGGCGGCGGGGACAACCCTCTAGGCTTCTGGCCATCAGGTCATGTGCCTTTCTCTCTCCAGGCTGTCTGAAAGCTGAGCTGGCTCAGGGCTCTGCTTAAAACCCCTCAGATTTTTTGCCTGCATGTACATAAGCACATTTGTGCAATGCCCACAGAGGCCAGAAGAGGGTGTGGGATCCCCTGGAACTGGAGTTACAGACAGTTGTTAGCCAACATGCAGGTGTTGGGAACCAATCCCACATCTTCTAGAAGAACAGTCAGTGATTTTAACTGCTGAGCTATCTCACTAGTCCCTCACCTAACCCCTCAGATCTTTAAAACACTTCCCGTTGTGCCACAAGTCCAATCTGGAGTGGAGAGAATAAAAGTTTAGCATGTAACTTTGTGAGGAGTCTGTCTGCATTTCAGTGCCAATCTATTGCATCCTAGTTGGGTGAATCAAGTCAGACACTCGTCCTCCAAATTTTTGTGTATATGTGGGCATGCTACAAGCTCAGGCCAGTCTAAAGGATGGGCTCATGAGCCAGTTCCATGAGCCCCAATGAACGCCTTTTTAAAGTGAGACAGGTACAGTCCATCTTTGTACCTGAAAGAGGTATCACATATGCAATGTTTGCCATCAGTTGGGCACTAGGCTGAAAGTGTCACCTGTCAACTCACTCCAGTTATCTTCCCTGAAGAAACTGAGGCTCAGCCAGGAACAGTGGGACACACCTGTAATCTCAGCACTTAGGAGGTGAGGGAAGAGGAGTCTAAGTTCAAAGCCAGCTAGGGCCATAGGGTTCAGCACACATAAAGCCAAAAGATAACCAAAAGGCTCAAGGACGGAAGATAACTTGTCGTTGAGGGAGGAAGTAACAGTGTGAGGATTCAAACTCTATCTTCCCTTAGCGCTGACTTTTTTTATTGTTTATTTTTATTTTATGTGTCTTGTATTTTATTTTATGACATGTCTGTTCACCCTTGTCATGCAATGCCCTAGTGGCCAAAATAGGGCGGCAGATTCCCTGGAACTGGAGTTACAGATGACTGTTAGCTACCATGTGGGTGTTGGGAACTGAACCTGGGTCCCCCTTAAGAGGCAGCCAATGCTCTTGACCACTGAGTCATCTCTCTAGCCCCCTGATTGTTTTTTTTTTTTTTTTTTAAATGGAGATGGGTTGAGACAGGTCTCATGTAGCCCAGGCCGGCTATTAATTTGTTTCATAGCTGAGGATGGCCTTGAAACTCCTAATCTTCTTGTAGTATCTGCCTCCTGAATGATAAGAATGAACACAGATGTGCCCCACCACACCCAGCTAGAGCTGACTACTGACTCTGTCTTAACTCACAACAACCCAAAGGGGTAGAAAAACTGTTTTATGAGGACACCGAGGCTCAGAATGTGTCAATAATAGGGACAGGGGTGTAGTTCAGTGGTGGATCACTTGCATAAGATGCATAAGGTCCTGGGTTCAAACCCCAGCATCTCACAGCAAAAGGAAAAGGGAAAGGAAGAACAGAAAGAGACAGCAGCCAGGTGTGGCAGTGTACACCTATAATCCCAGCATTTGGGAGGCTGAGGCAGGAGGATGCCCATGAGTTTGAGTCCAGCTGAGCTATATGGCAAGTAATAGGCCAACCAGGACTATATAGCAAACTTCTGAAGAGCCTGTCTTAAAATAAAAAAAAAAAATTTAAAAAAAGAAAGAAAGAAAGAAAAAGAAAAAGGGAGGCAGGAGAGGGCTCGGTGGTTAGGAGGACCAGGGTTCAGTTCCTGCCACCCAGTTTATAACTCCAGTTCCAGGGGATCTGATGCCCTCTGTCGACCTCCATGGGTATTGCACAACATGGATGCACTTACATACATGCAGGCATTACACTCATATACATAAAATAAAATAAAAATAATAAAATATTTAAAAACTAAGAGAGAGAGAAGACTCAGGGCCATCATCACAGCTGCTGCTCATGGAACCTTGGATCTCGGAGTCTAACGTGCACCCCAGTTCAATAATCTCCCCATAGGACATTAGCATGAGAACTTCATGGATCAGGAAACTCCACTTCTCAGCCAGTAGGTGGTACAAAGAGTTTCCCACTAGCTGCGGCTAGCAGAGGTGCCCTGAGCCCAGGGCCTCTCCCCACAGGATGTCCTTGACACCAGGGCCCCACAAGGTGAGGAGGCACTCACAATTTGAGGACGGCCGACCGCTTGCCCAGCATCATGTTCACAAAGTCTCGGTAGGAGATGGTGTCGCTGACACCCCCTGTCACCTCTGAAATCATCTTCTTCATCTCCAGGTGAGTCTTAGGGACCCCCAGCTTTTCCATCATCCTCTTCAGAGACATCAGGTCTGCCAGGAGGAAAAGCAGATATTCTCAGTGGAGACAGGACACTGAGGCCCTGCCAAGAGCTGGGGATGACCCTTTCTTGTACCGAACACTGGGACAATCAGTGGCCTCCTCTCTCTGCAGGCCGAAGCCAGTGATGTCTCTTCTGAGGAGGTAGGGACAAGCCCATCACCTCCTTTGCTCTCTTCAGAGGCAGTAAAAGCTAAGGGTAGGGACCTGGGTTAGAGGCTAGAGCTGTGGGACCTGGGGCAGACAGCTTCACCTCTGTGAACTCCGCTCCCATCCGTAGCAGAAAGGGCTGCTGGGACAAGGGTGGCTCATGACTATAATCTCAGAAGTTGAGAGTCTGAGGCAGGAGGGTTACTGCAAGTTTGAAGTCAACATGTGCCACATAATAGAATCATCTCTAAATTAATTAACTCATTCATTCATTCATAATACATAAAGCAGGGGAAGATGACTCAGTTGGTAAACATGTTACAAGCATGAGAAACTGAGTTCAATCCCCTAGAACCCAAGTAAAATGCTAGGCACACTGGCATATGCCTGCAATCCCAGTACTGGAGAGGCAGAGACAGGATGCTCCCTGGGGCTTGCTGGTTGGCTAAACTAGCCAAATCGGTGAGCTTCAGGTTCAAAAAAATAAAGTGGAGAATGACTAAGGAGGATACCTGATGTCAACCTCTAGCCTCTCCACACACCCATACACAGGTACATATGTACACATGTGCACATGGATGCACACACACACACACAAATTAATTTGAAGAAAAAAGAAGGAAGAAATGGCTACTGGGTTCACGTAGAGGCACGATGCACAGGACGCTCTCTCAACAGGTATTCAGGATTAGGGTGACCCTAGGTGCCTGGGGGTTAGCTTGACTCCAGTCATTGAAAGTCAATCCCTCTGACAGAGCATGGCAAAGACCAGTTGCCACCTGCCACTGCCATCCTGCTGTCCTACGGCTCTACCCAGGCTAGAAGGGACAGGAAGCCAAAGATACTCCCTGAGATCAGGAAAAACAACAAAAGAACAAAATAGAAGAAAAACAAGGGAGGAACCGAAAAGTCACTCCGCCCCAGAAGCCTCTGCCTGACCTCCGGGCTCCCACCACGATCTGAGGCCATTTCCTGGGGATTGTTCACAGCGGACCATGGACCAGCTAAGGAGGGTAGGCAGGAGATTGTGAGCAGGGGTGAAGTGGGCAGGACTTTCTGAGGACAGGCAGTGTCTGTGGCAAGGAGCACAGGGCTCACACACCGCCCACAGACTTGAAACTGGCAAGATACTTAGAGTCCTCTCACCCGCTGTGTCTTCTTCATTGGTGAGATTCACTCTCAAGAAATAAACAGCAAGGGGAACAAGATCCACAAAGACGATCTTCCTGAGTTTGCCAATAACAGTTAAAATGGGAGTTAGTAAACCAGATCCCAGCACCCAGGAGGTAGAGGAAGAAAGATCAGATGTTCATGGTCATTCTCTGGTCCGTATTGAGTTATGGGTTAGCCTTTGCTACCATAAGACTTTGTCTTAAAACAAAAAGATGAAATCATCTAAAGTTCTAAAGGGTGGAGAGTTGGGCGTTGGCTGAATGCACTAGGATCCATTCCTACAATGGAATATCCCGTGCAGTGAAAGAGTAACAGACACCTTGTTCAGAAGCAAATACTGGAGGGCAGAAGTCCTTTCACCTCTCTGATTCTTGGTTTCGCCATCGGCAAACCAGGGGTGATTAAGCAGCCTTGACTGTGGCCTAGTCCTGCTGATAAAGATCAAGTTATGGTCTCCCACCAGAATGTAAGTGCTATGGCCTCTTGTGCCTTTGTCATCCTAGAACCTAGGTGGCAAGATGTGGGGCTGGAGAGATGCCTCAGAGGTTAGGCACACTGGCTGCTCCTGCAGAGAACCCAGGTTCGGTTCTCAGTGCCCACATGGCAGCTAACAAGCATCTGTAACTCCAGATTCAGGGGACCCAACACCCTCTTCTGGCCTCCGTGGGCACTGCATGACCTACATACATGTAAGCAGAATATTCAAACACATAAAAATAAATAATTAAAAAATATGTTTTAAACTATCTGGATGGCAGGATGCGCTAAGTTCTATTACAGGTGAGAATGGATGTCTAGGAAACTCCTTGTCAGCTAAGGAACATGACAAAGGAAAGAGACTTGGGGACGAAAGAAGCACGAGCACCTTGGTCCAGGAAGTCAAACAGCCTCTGCAGCCCTGGGAAGGTTACCGTACTCTCTACCTGTATCTCTAGGATCTGGGTGGGAGGGACATCTTGAGGAATCTCAGGCAGTGGAACTGGAGCAGGAGAGAGAAGGACCCAGGGTGTGCCTGGCTTGAGGCAGGACAGAAAAATGGGCAATTAGAGGGTGCGGGGAGGGAAATGGGCCCCTCGGCCCTGGGGGTCTGTTTTAAGTCTCTTTCTGGCTTACAGTCAAGAATTTCGACACAACTGACAAAAATTGCTGTGAAGATTGTCTGCAAGGAGACAATATTCCCTTCTTTGAAAGAGATTTTGAACAGGAACAATAGAACAGCTAGCAAACTGTGCATAAAGCCAGAATTTATGTGACCCTCAAGTTTAACCTTACCAGGACGCCTGGCTCATCTGTAAGTCTACTTTTCTGAGAGAAACCTCCCAGACAAGATTATGAGCCATGTTATATAGTCAGAACATGTCTTGTCCTCCTTGTGACCTATGTATAGTAAGAATTCCATTCACCTTCTTGACCTGTTTTTATTTTTTTTTTTAATCTTATCAGGCTGTACAGCACACTCATAAACCACTTTAAAATCCCACTTAGAAAGAGACAAATTCTTCAGATAAAAAGTATGCCAAAGCATTTTTACTTACTCTTTTAAACTTATAGATTACAACCTCTGAGTAATGTAACCTCAAAAGCCAGCAAAATCATATGGTTAGCTATTGTTAAGATATTTAAACCTGACTCCCTCACAATTGTTTATTTTTGTTTGTTTTGCAACTCTTGAGAAGCCCACACTTCCTACACTAATGTCCTTTTTTACTGTCTTTAAAAAGTTTTAGATTTTGTCTGTGTGTGTGTGTGTGTGTGTGTGTATGTGTGTGTGTGTTGGCCAACAGTGGGTGTTGGATCCCCTGCAGCTGGAGGCACAAGCTGTTGTTACTGGGAGCTGAACTCTCGTCCTCTGGAAGACCAGCAGGCACTCTTAATTACTGAGCCATTTCTCCAACTCCTACTATTATTGTTTTAAATTTTATTTATTTTATGTTATGCCTGCATATATGTAAGTACACTCATGGCATGCAGTGCCCATGGAGGCCGGAAGAGGGCATTGGAGCCCCTGAAACTGGAGTTACAGGTGGTTGTTAGCCACAGTGTTGGTGCTGGGATTCGAACTGAGTCCTCTGCAAGAGCAGCCAGTGCTTTTAATTGCTGAGCCATCTCTCTAGCCCCGATCCTTCCATTTTTTAGTGAGACAAAGTTGGAGTTCACTAAAAAGTTTTAACATGGACATTAAGAAAGGTGGTGATGGCTGGTGTAATGGGTTAGCACGCAAACGCATACTATCACCTGAGCTTGACCCTCAGAACCCATGTGGTAGGAGGAAAGAACTGACTCCTGCCAGCTGCCAAATGACTTCCACAACAAACACACACACATACACAAACACATACATGCACGCACACACACACACACGAATAAATGTTGAAAACAATAAATAAACCCCACACTTTGCTATAAATCCCAGTTTCACTTCATACTGACCTATTCTGATCTTTTTTGCCGGGTGAATCAAGATCCCAGCTCCACATCTGAAAAGAACTCAAACTACAGAACCCCTCAGCAGGACCCTTTGGCTCTCTAGCCCTCCACCCAGCCTCCCCCGTCCTCCGTGCCTCACTCACCGATCTCCCCCTCATTGTTCAGGTCAAACTCCATGTATTTCTCTGGAAATCACAAGCAGAAACTGCCATTAGCCTAAAAGTCACAGCTCTCCCCGAAAAGCCCAGTGACTCCCTTGAGAGAGCTGACCAGATCTTGGGGCAGCCCTCCCCACCCTCCACAGCCCAGGAGCCCTATCATCTTAGCTGTGGTCTCTGAAGAAAGCCTGGAATGTCCTTTCAGTAAGCTCAGGCTCCTCAGGCCTTCGGAACTCTCTATTATTTTTTGAACAGGCCTCATCACCCTCCACTGAGTACCTACAACTTGCCGACTTTGGCCTCCTCCCCCTGAACACACACACCACGAAAAGAAAGAGAGTGAAGTGGGGAAGAGGGAGAGAGAGAGAGAGAACTCAGTGCTCACATGTTCCCCAGGCACCTGGTGAAGACCCATCTGGAAAGCAGAGGGGTGGACAGCTTGAAGGGAAGACCTCTGGGTCTCTCTGTCCAACGTAACTTCCTGTTCTAGTCTTGCAAAACAGACCCAACCCCACATTCCAATGAAGATTAGTGTGACTTCAGACCCCTGGGACCCTGTCTTCGTTCCCAGAGCTGCTCCTGAGGAGTGGTCCGCAGTCTCCTCTGCACACCCCTCGGTCAGGCAGCTGGGATGAGTTATGGCAAGACAGCAACTTTCTATTGCCTTCTTGCTCTTGTAACAAGCATCATCCATCCTGGTTGAGACCTGAGGCTTGGGAGACAAGCTGACAACCGTTCAGGATCCAGCTCCACCCCAGGAGCTGCATGACTCCTTGTTAATAACCCCACCTTTCCAGGTGTGAGTTTGTTGGTCCGTAACAATTGTATCATCTGCACCCTAATGGACGGGGCGGTTGGGGGTAGGGTTTGGGGTAGCTGTGCTAGATAGCTTTAGTTGTCAACTTGGCACACCTGAGTTGAGGGCGCCTCATTTGCGGAATTGCCTCTATTGGACTGGCCTATGCCCATGTCTGTGCGATATGTTCTCGATTGTTGAGTGTTGTGGGAGGCCAGCTCGCCATGGGTGGTGCCACCATGGGCAGGTTGTTCTGAATTTTATAAGAAGGCTGGCTGAGCATGTGCCAGGGGAGCAAGCCAGTAAGTAGTGTTCCTCCATGGCCTGGGTTTCTGGGTTTCTGGGCCTGCCTCTGGGTTCCTGCCCTGAGTTCCTACCTTGGACTCCCTCAGTGATGAACTATGACCTGGGAGATATAAGACAAATAAACCCGTTCCTCCCCCAGTTGATACTGGTCGGAGTGCTTTGTCATAGGGATTGGAAGCAAACCAGACAGTAAGTAGCAAAGCATGTTGACTGTTGCTGAACAGGACGTGTATGGGCTGACCCTCAGCACCTGCCGGTCGCTATTGATATTTGCCATTGAGGTCCTGCCCAGGATAACTATGATATGAGTCAAATGAGGCAGCCACTATACACCGGCCTTGGGGTGGAGAAGATACCCACAATGCAAACATTTGGGTGGGTCACGGGATATTCTATATATTCAGGCATCCCCCGGTGCATCCCTAGGGGCAGGAAAGGTGGGTCTACCCACTTCTTCTGTGCACAGGCTCCTCTCCTTTCAAGTCACTGGCTGAGAACCAAGCGCCAGGGCCCTGAACCGAGAGACCTTTATGCTGCCCCTCTCCCCGCGCAAGCTCCTGGGCCCTGTTTTCTTTTCATCCCGTGCTGCTGGGATTCAGTGGGCAGAAACTCTGCCCCCCTGCCTCACTGTGGCGACACAAACGTCTATTCTCCACAGGGGCTCCTGAGAGGCTCTACCAGGGAAGGGGGAGAGGCAAGAACTTCTCACAAAGGGTGGATTGTGTACTGAGGCCCGGGAGTGCACAGGGCATGGATGGGCAGGACAGGAGCCAACCTGAGCCCCACTGGGCAGCCACAAGAGACAGGGGCAGGGCCTGAAGACAGGACCCATGGTAGCAGAGACAGGAAGAAGGGTCCACCCTTGCCTCTTAGGGGACCCCTGTCTTGAAGTCTGTAGGGAAGTAAAGAGTTCTGGATGAAACAGGACCACAGGCTAGTCCTGTGGGCCACGGAGTTCTATGTGCCAGGAGCTGAGGGAGTAGCCAGCTCTTCTGGGGATGGTGGGGCAGCCAGCCCTGGCTCACCTTTGAAGGCTGCAAGCTTTTCTGGCAGGTTCTCTTCATCACTGTATTTCTGGTCGCAGAGGAACTCCTACAGAGATGAGAGCGCAGTACTGAGCCAGGAATGGCAGAAGTCATGCCCACACAGCCGCATGGCCTGGGTACTCCTCTCCTGCAGGGTGGCCAGGCCCAACCAGGTAGCATTTGTCTTCACATTGCCCCAGCTTCCTGTCAAGCCTCAAGGCAGATTCACACAGGCTACCCTGGAGGTAGGAAATGTGCTCTGCAGCTTGGGGACCCAGGGACAGGAGGGCCTGCTCTAGGGGACTGAATGCCTTCCGGGGTAGACCCTCTGATACCCTTAGGGTATCAAGCTCCCAGGATCTGGGAAGCTGTGAGCTCCAAAGACCAGGTTTATCATTCATTTCTCAGGTCTGTGGTCCCCAGTCAATAAGCTCCTCTCTGTGATTGGTGAGCCATTGCTTTTCCTACCAGGTGAGCATCAGCACTGAGCTACTTCCCGAGTCTGTAAGGATTGCATGAGAGAGAATGATAGCCTTTAGCAGATTGGCATTGGGTTAGAAGCTCTGCTCTGGCCAGAAAATGACTGAATGGTGCTTGGGTGGCCACTTACTTTCATCTGTGTCCTCACCTGGAAAACAAGGGCTTGACCCATAACAGGCTTCCCCTCAAAAGCTGGGAGAGACTCAAATGGATCCTTTTGGAACCAGATGGATGGGGCAGACAGCCATGGGGAGGATGGGAAGGTGATAGCAGCCTACAAGGTAACTGCTATTACTGTGCCTATTTTATGGATGATGAAACTGATACTCAGACAGTGAGAACTAATACTCAGCTCTGTCTCATTTACGCTGCTTTCACCATAGCCCTGAGAGATGGGCAGTGTGGCATTCTTCCTGACTGGTATCTCACCTTAAAATAGAAAGCCGTTCTGAGGCTGGAGAGATGGCTTAGTGGTTAAGAGCGCTGGCTGCTCTTACAGAGGACCTGAGTTTGATTTCTAGTACCCACGAGGCACCTAACAACAGTCCGTAACTCCAGTTCCAGGGGAATCTAATGCCCTCTTCTGACCTCTGCAGGCATTGCATGACACAGGTGCACTTACACACATGCAGGCAATATACTCATATACATAAAATAAAATTAAAAATAAAAAGCTATCTTGGCACCGGGGAGGCTGAGGCAGGAGGATGGCGAGTTCAAGGTCAGTCTGTGCTGACCCTAGGCCCTATTTCAAAACAATAAAAAGCTAGCTACCCATAAGTACTCCTGTGAGGCCAGGCCCAGGATCAAGGTGTCCTAACGCATCTTGGCTCATCTTCCAGCAGTCAGGGAATCTGCATCAGATGGGACTCAGCAAGTGTGCTCCATACAGCTGTTGGGCTAAGCCCTCTTTTCTGTGGACCACGAATTTATTCCTCACCAATTGCTTGTGGTACCCCTCCCTCTCTCTCCCTCCCTTCCTCCCTCCCTCCCTCCCTCCCTCCCTTCCTTCCTTCCTTCTTCCCTGGATACTTCCTTAACCACCACAGCATGAGTGCATAATGTACTTAGGCATCAAGAGAACGGGACTAGGAAGATAGCTTGGTTGGAAAAGTGCTTGCCCTGAAAGCAGGAGGACCTGAGTTCCTAGTCTGCCAACCAAGCAAGATTAGGAGCAAGGGCAAGGGCCATAATGCTGAAGGGACTCCCTCTAACTGGACCCTCAGGTCAGGCTCTCTGTAGGTGCAACAAGAGGAGAACGAGGCCCGGGGGTTCCTCTTTACTGTGAAGTGTTTTCTTCTTGCATCCCCTGTCCCGTCCTCCATTCGTTTTCCTGTCACTCCTCCACTAGCCTGTAAGCCTCTGCCACCCTCACCTGCTTTCTGTAGGCTTTCTACAGCAGATATGTAGAAGGTTTCTCCCCCTTTTAATGCCTCTTATCTTTATTACTCCAAAGTCTGAAAGTCACTGACCTAGCAAGTCCCTACCTTGGACAGATGAAGGATCCAGAACCCAGGAGAGATGCTTGGTTTGCTCAGGGTCACAGACAAGAGTGAGCTGTCCCACTTTTGGTCTGGGAATGAGAAGGGAAGTGTGGACTATGGCAAATAGCTCTGAGAGGGACCCAGATGAAGGACCATCCTCCACAGAAGCAGCCAGAAACGGGAAATCCTGGCTTCACAGGAAGAGGGATCCAGCTCTAACTAGGGGGAAGGGGGGTTGAGCCAGCTGGAGCCTGCTGGCTCAGGCCTGGGTCTGCGCACCAAGGAGGGCTGGGCTTGGGGTTGGATTACGAACCCGCCCTGTGATTCCTCAGTGGTGAGTGGCTGGGGGACCACTCCTGGAACCCCTCTGGTCATTGGGTTGAAAACTGTAAAATCCGTGTCTGAGTGGCTGGGAAGATTTAGTGAGGTGACACAGAGCTGGCCATAACCAATACTTGGCCAGGTGACCCCTCTGAACCAGGGAGGGGAGCCACATGCAGGTGGTCTCTCCTGCTGTCAGAAGGTGCTGAGGCAAGCAGAGGAATTTGAACCACAGAACAGTCAGACACTGGTCACCTTTTCATCTCTGTCTCTGAGGTTTATAGCAAACCAGAGAGGATATGAGCTTTCCATCCCAGATGTGAGAGTACAGGCTGGCATCATTTCATGGGAAATGGCAACAGGAACTTAGAGCAAGTGATTAGAGCATTTTATCAGCGTGTGTTTGCAGATTATGTGCTTGTGTGTGCACGTATACATGTATACATATGGACGTGTATGGAGGCCAGACCTCAACTGTAGGTATTGTTTCTCAAGAGCTGTTCACCTTGCTTTTTTGAGACAGGGTCGCTTACTGGGAGCAGGGATCACCATTTGTCTAAGCTAGCTGGTCAGCCAGCCCCAGGATCAGCCTGTCTCCACTGCTCCAGTGCTGCGAATTACAAGTATACACCATCACACCTGGCTTTCGACCTGAGCGCCCCCAACACAGTGTCCACTGACACCGCTCACTGCCCTGAGAGGACACAGGGTCTGTACAGAAGGTGCTCAGTGTCTGAGGAGGAGTTTATGAAGGCTCAGAGGATAGAAACAATCCTAGAGTCACATTGCTAGCAAGTAGCTGAGCTGGGAATACACTGCAAGGCCAGGCTGCCCGGGTTTCATCACTGTCCGCAGCTGACGAGCAGAGAAGCCATCCGAGGAAGTGGGTGTCGGGAGGGGACAAGTCCTCAGACACAGGTCCCAGGACATACTTATCCCCTGTGATGGGGAACCTTCACTGTCAACCTGACTAGACTCTGAAGCACCCTGGAAACACACCTCTGGGAAGGTTCATGGGGTGTTTCCTGAGTTTCCCTCGCCCAGCATGTGAGTGACCTCATTCCACAGGCTGAATAAAATGGGAAAGGGAGCAAGCCAGCTGTGCACAGCATTCTCCCTCTGCCACCTGACTGCAGATGCAAAGTGACTGGCCGCTTTCCCTTCCTGCCACCATGCCCTCCCCTTTTTTCCTTAAGTTGGCAGATACTTTGTCACAGCAATGAGAAAAGTAACCAATACAGATGCCCAGTAGTTAGCAGTGCCCAGCCTACACCAGGCGCTCAGTAAACATCTGTTGTTGGGTGAACTGAGAGCCCTGCCATTTGGTCCAATTGCTTCCTCCCAACTCCCCCTGAAACAGGCAGCTTCTCAAACTGGTGGCTGTGTGTGACAGATGCCGGGGTGGACTCGGGAATGGATTCACATCTTCTCTTGGAGCCAAACAGTGACAACTGCTTGAGCCACCAGAGTGACCAGGGTGGGAGAAACAGGTGACCCGTTGCTCATGTGTGGGTGGGCAGCCCTCCCCAGACTTAGGCTGGGACAGCTGTGTCCTTGGCAGGGGACAGGGGACAGGGAGGCGAGTGAGCAGGAAGCAAGGTAGGAACTCAAAAGCTGGGCACCCAGCTCCCACCCAGCCTCCAGGCTTCGGATTCTTGATTACTTGCTCAAGCGCAGCCTGTGTTTTCCCTCGGGGTGTCCTCACCTGTATCCCCTGCTCAGCTGGGGAGCAACGTGGGGAGCAGCCTGGCTCAGGGGAAAGGACCCTTTCGGTCCATTTGAATACTAGTGCCCCAGGGCTGCCCAGATCTTGAGTCCTAGGCTATATAGAAAGACATAAAAAGCGGGGAACTGGAGCCAGAACACCCAAGTTCAAATCCACTTAGAAGCTGTGTGAAAATTCCTAACACTTGTCTGTGCCTCAGTTTCTTCATCTAAGGGAGAATACGAAAATCCTATCTGTCTTCTAGGCTTGTCTCAAGAACTCGTGTGTAAATACATACCTGCACCTGACACTAGTCAGTACTAAATGCTTGTTAGGAATTTAGGCTTCTTCTTTTCTAATAGCTCACGTATATATAATATACCACCACAAGTTATTAAACAGATCAGTTAAGCTCAGCACTGGTCTTCCTGACCTAGGCCAGTGGGGATTTCTTCCAGGTGTTCCCACTTGACAGATGGAACAATTGAGAAACTGGAAAGGGTTGTTTAACTTGTTCAGGATTACAAAGGCTTCTCACCTCTGGGTCTATATCCCTGGGCCATCCCAGTTCCCTCTCTATCCAAACAAGGAGGTGGTGGCCAAGCCACAGGTTTCAAGGCAAAGCAAGTCAACCCTAGGGATCCCCTTTCCTAAAGCAGGGGGTTGGTTTATTCAGGGAAGGCATCCTCCATAGCCTCCTGGGAGTCAGGGGTCCTGTGCCAGTGGTTCCCCCATCTCTTTTCCCAAATCCAACTTATTCTCCCCCAAGACAAGTTTTTCAGGAAATGCAAGAGGGCAGGAGTGTGATGTGACATACTAAAGCTGATCTGGCTTGTCAGTTGCCCCTGGGGAGGCCTGTGAAAACATTCACCCAGCATCAGAACCCGGAAGGGACTCGGGCCATTTGCCTTGTGCTCCTTGGTCAATAGCTGGGGAAACTGAGGCCCTTGAGGAACTTTGTGCTGAATGGCCCTGGGCAACTTGCTTTACCATGCTGCTGGGTCTCAGTTACCTCATCTCTAAAATGGAGTCAGAGTGCTGGATTCTTCTTAGGTCTACTCTAAAGATTAAAGAAGTTCATTGGTTCAAGGTGCACTTACAAAGTACTGGTCTTACTTGTCTTGCTTTAGGATCACCCAAATCCCAGCCACACCCAGAGGAATACTCTGCAGAGAGAGGGCCCACTTACCTGTGTCCCTGCCTTGACCCATGCCATGAAACCCTCCCAGGGAGGCTGGACCCTCTGGACATTCCTCCTTAAGGACACGCTTCTCTTTTTCCTCGGACTCCTGGATGATATGGTAGGACAGCCAGCCCCATGATACAGAGAGTTGTGCTCCTGTCTCAGCCCCAGGGGACGGTGCCAGCAGCCACACCTGCTCCCTGCTGCTGTTCCAAGACCCAAAACTAAACAAACAGTTCCAAAGCACCAAGTCTGTCTGTCCCTGGTGTATCTTGACCTTTGGCACTCTGCCACCGGCCACCTGCCACAGCTCTGACCCGACTCCCTTTTAGAGCTGGTACATTCAGCAAGTTCTCGAGACCCCTTCCTTGCTCCTGGCCCTCCAAGCCTATCTTTATAAGTCAGTAGCATCAGGGCTAAAGACCTAGACAGAGGCTTACTTCTCAGGCCTGAGGCCCTGGTTTCAATTCCTAACACCATTATAAGAAGAAAAGTTCTGTGGAATTTTGGGGTGAGTAGTTATCAGCATCCTAGAGCCCATCCAAGAGGCTGGCAACTGAGACCTTGAGAGTGCCAAGGCCAGACAGCACCATGTTGGGACCTCACGGCCTCTGACACAGCTCAGAGGCTCTCCAAGGGCTAGGGTCAGACCAAAAATGCCCAGCCTGGCATTTGGTGAGCATCGGGAGCCTGTAAAGCACACCAATGCAGACAGTAGGCTCACATTCCCCAGGGCAGCTCTGTGGCCTTATCGGAACACAGTGTCCTCACCACAGCTGAAGAAAAACACCCTAGTGACCGTACACATGAAGCAAACCACCAGAAATTCCATCTCCAGCTGCCTGTGACATGGCCACAGCAAGGTCATAACTGGCCAGACCTGTAGGGGACACTGAATCCCCAGAGGCTCACATGGCCCTTATCACCATCTCCTTTATAATATATTAAGGGAAGAGCAAAAGAGACGGGTGTCCTCAGTGCCAAAGGGCAAGGACAGAGTGGTACTGCCAGGGACACAGGAAAAGACACACCTGCACAGCCTCCTGGGTCAGGTCTCAGAGGCTTTCTATGGCTAGGGAAGGGGGCAGGAGACATATACACCCTGGGCAGATACCCTCCCCTAGCATGTCCCACAAGTTCCCTTACCAGTACAAATGAGAAGTGGGCGCTGAAACAACCAGTAGGCGTATAAACAGGACAGGGAACACAGAATGCCCTTCATTCGACCAGGAGGGCTGAGGCAAAGGGACAGGCAAAGCCAGAGATCCTTATCCCACATAGGGAAGAGATGCCTGGGTCACCTCAAGACTGCACCCACCTGGTGGACAGGGGCCAGAGCAGGCGATGGGCAGAGTCGAGAGTCAGAGAGACCTCGCTGAGGGCTGCCTCTGCTCTTTCCTTGGTGGAGTGGCCCTGGGCAGGTGACTTCACCAGTCTAAGCCCATTCATCTCTACAATGAGAGTCATATCCTTGCCCCCCGGGGATGTTTTGAGAGTCCGTCTGTACACTCCACATGCACATGATAGAACTCTTCACTGAGTGGGGCTTTCAGCTGATAGGGGTGAGCACCAGGCACGGAGTATCACCACACTCACGTGACCTTGTTCCAAGATCCTAACTGACCACAGGTTCAAGCTGAAGCCCTCCCCATCCTCCAAGTTTCCTCCAGATCATCCCAGGGGCACAGGCGCTCTGAGGGGCAGCCAGCCCAGTCCTACAGCTTCTCTAGATCCCTATGGGGAGCTGGAGAAAAAATTCTCCCATGGCCATATAAGGCTGGGCCTGGCTGACCTGGGGTCACCTACTATGCCATCAGGGCGTGGGGAATGCCAGCTATGTGGAGGGAGTAGGAGGCGCTCACCAGTCCAGCTTGCTCCAGTAATGCTGACATGTACACACACACACAGAGACACACACACACACACAGTGGGGAGGGGTGGGCATACACAGAAACGGGCCACTAAAGCATAGAGTTGAGGGAATGAATAGTCTGGGTTCCATTATGGATGGGTTTGGCCTTCTTGGAGGTAGGGGTCTCACTCGGTAGCCGAGGCTGACCTGAGGCTGCTTCATTCAGCCTGCTGGTTGCTTTGGTTACAGGCATGCACACCTTCACTTGGCTAAGCTGTGGCTGTTAACTCAGGCAATTAACTTCTCTGAGCCACAATTTCTGTAAAATGGGAGAGTGCCTAGACCGCCCAGCATTAGTGTACACGGTCAATGTACCTGGCATAGCACCACACACTCCAAGGGGTCAGAAAATGGAAAACATGCTTGCTACTAAAGTGTGCAGGTGAGATAGCTCATTGAGGAAAGGTGCTTGCCACCAAGCCTGATGACCTGAGTTTGACCCCTGGGACTCACCTACATGGTAGGAGAGAACCAACTCCTGCAAGTTGTCCTCTGACCTTCACACGCCCCCTGTGGGATGTGTGTTTCCACACACACACATACACACAAATAAGAAAATGTGATTTTAAAAATTAAAAGACTAAGGGCCTGGAGAGATGGCTCAGCAGTTGAGAATACTTGCTGTTCTTCCAGAGGACCTGGGTTCGACTTCCAGCACCCACATGAAGGCTGACAACCATCTGTAAACTCCAGTTCCAAGGGATCTGACACCTCTTCTGGCCTCTTTGGGGCATTTTGTACACGTGGTACACTTACATATGTGTAGGAAACACTCGTACACATAATTTTAAAAATTAAAAGACTGGGTAACACCCCTCCCCCACAATGCTGTTTGCATAGCCTCCCTGCCTCCACTGCCCCTCGTGGTCCCCTAGGCCCACCAGAGTGTTTCTCTACTTTGACTCTTGAATCCTTTATAATAACAATTGCTTAGACTAGGTGACCTTGCTGCCCTTTGTAAACAGCCACACCAAAGGAGAGAAAAAATCTCAAAGGGAACCAGGTTGTTGGCCCAGCATGCTCCTGGGCATGACACCCAGGACAGTCAGTCATGAAGTCCTATCTTGTGTGGCTCATGGCTTCCTTTTCCACGGGGTTACCAAGCACAGCTCAGCTCAGCACCCCAGAATACACACACAGTAGGGCAGGAGCTCTAGAATATTTCACCCCAAGGACATGTCACTGTGGTCATGGCCAGGGGTCAACCAGACCAGGACCCTAGCAAAGACACTTATGGCTCCGAGTCTGTTCATCTCTACTGACTGTTGCAGGGGCTCAAGTGGGGAGGGCCTGCTGCTCCCACTTCAGGAGAGTGAGCAGCCGGTATGACAACACTTATGACAACATCTAGTTGCTCTGCGCACGTCACATACATTATGTGGCTGAAAAAAGTCATAAGGAACATTATCTCTTGTTGGCAAAGGAGGCTCAGAGAAGGGAAGCGGCTTGCTGAAGTTTACAGAGTGAGTGCTTAGCGACCTGCCTCCTGGTTCTAACGACGCTGTGGCCACTGTGACCTGCTATGGTGGGGAATAGCTGGACGGGCTGGTGTAATTCTCCAGGGAGCCGCACCCTGCGCTATATACTACAACTCAACAGCAGCCCGGGCTCTTGTGGAAGATCTCAAACCCATATCAGGCAGCAAAGGGACATTATGCCACAAGCTGTGGCAGTGGCTCAGTGTAGTCTTGGCTCAGTTGCTTGCCCTCTCTGGATTTTACAGTCTTGAAGTAGTTAGATCATGGCTCCCTCTTGCCCTATTTGCCCAGCACCAGGACTATCAAAATCAGCCCCTTATAATCACAATCCCTCCCCTTTCTGAACCACCTCCCAAACATCCTGATACCCTCTTCCCAAGCCTTCATCTGCATCTCTAAGGGTGGAGTTAACATGGAAAGTCCCCAGGTCTCAGCTTTTTAGGCTCCTCCAACTCCAGTCACCTAACCCCCTTCTCCAGCTGTCTCAGGCTTAGGGTCCTGTTGGCGGGTAGAGTCAGTCAGGCCAGAACCTGCCCAGCCAAGTGGCCCAGGGCCCTGTATGAGGTCAGGGTCCCAGGCTCCTGTCCAGAAGGCAAGAGCAGCCAAGCCTGAGGCTGGGGTGTGCAGAGGGAGTTTCGAGAAGCCCAGCCTTCCTGGACCCTGAGGCCAGCCAGATGTACAGGGAGGGGACCCTGCAAGCAGGCTTTAAGACAGCACTAAGAGCCTAAGAGAGGATAGCAGTGAGGGGACCTTCAGGAGACCCCTATGGCTGATGGACACAGACAGGCTACCCAGTCCATGGAAATAAAGACCCCCAAGTCCCTGAACCACTGGGCTGTGATACCCTACCAGCTTCCCACCAAGGACCCTGAACTGGGCTCAGCCTCTGGGTATCCCAAAGGCCCAAAGGTGCAAAGAAGAGGGGGATGCCCAGCCTTACTGGGGGCAGGGCACAGACCTTTTCTTTCAGTGAAAAAGGGGCCTCCTCAAGAAATAAGTTTAGGGCTAGGGACATATTGCTAGCTCAGTGGTAGAGTGTTTGCCTGGCATGGGGGAAAACCCTGGGTTCAAGTCTCAGCAAGGCAAAGCAAAGAAAAAACTCTAATGCTCCCCACCAGGAGGTGTCTCACCAAAGCTGGACACCAGACCATGTGGGCTACTTGCCTCACTGAGCCCACACAGTGACCCTGCAAGAAGGGAAGGGCCCTTGCTGAAGACTCAGGAGCTGATACACGTCAGGGGGCCCGTTCTGAGTCCAGGTCTTGGGAACCCTAAAGCTACGGGCTGTGCCATCTCTGTGCTTGGCCAGTCCAGCCCTGACACCTTTCCTTATCTCCTGGGATCTACACACTCTGTAAGCAAACTTACGGAGGGAGCTGCCTTTGTGTGCCTGGCAGCAGCGGAAGGATTTCTTTCTAGAACTTACCCAGCAAGAAAAGCATTTAGTGCCTCCTCCCGTCCCCCTGCAACTTTGCTTAACGCTGGTGAGAAAGTTGTGTGGGGGGCGGTTGGAAGCGGAGGGCAGAAGGCAACAGCGAACTGCCAGCATTTGTCAGTCAACACCTAGCTGAGTTCTGAGGTCCAAGGAGACCACGCTGGCCCCGAGGTCCCTTCTGGCGCCAAAACTCTAAGCTGGTCCCCGGCGGGTTCTGGGGAGCCCCAGCCGGCTGGCACCAGGCTCCGGATCCGGCCCCACCTCCCTGGTTGGAGAGTTACAACTTGCAACCCGAGACTCCAGGCGGCGAGCTGAGGTGGAGTGGACTTACCTGGAGGCCACACCGCAGGGGCCAGGGATGCAATAGGGGGAGCTGGGAGAGGGGGGTGGGGGGAGTGGGGCTGGTTTTGTCCCGGAGGTCGAGCGGCGCCGCGGGGCGCTGGGGACGGCGCGGGCGCGAGCCTTACCCGGTTGATCTCCTCCAGCCTCTTCTCTTGCCGGGCTTTGAGCAACCCGAACGCCTTCCCTCCTGCAGGAGACAAAGAGGCGGCGGGGAAGCGACGGGACCTCCCGGGCCACGCGCCCCCTCCGGGTTCCCGCGCATGCCGAGCGCGCACAGGTGGAGACCCGGGGCCGCCGGGCGCGGGAAAGCGCGGGGCACCGCGGGCGCCTACCTTGGAACCTGTTGCTGATCGCGACCGACATGGTGTGCACCCGGCTCCCGCAGGCTCGGGACTTGGCGGCCACAGCTCGGGACGAGGGGGAGGGACGGGCGTCTGGTCCAGCGCTTAGGCGGCGTGTGTCGGCGGGACCCAGGGGCGGAGGGACCCAGGGGCGGAGGGACCGCGCGCGGCCGGACACACCCCGCCCCGGCGGCGGCCCGCCCTCCCCGGGCCCCGCCCCGTCCCCCGCGGGCATCAAAGCGGCTGTTTTGCCGGACGCCGGAGCTCGGCCGTGTCCCCTCTGCTGGAGGACGCTCAAAATGCCCTGCAGGACCGCATTCTCTCCCTGCCAGGACCTGGGCGAGGTCATCATAAGGTCAGTTGTGAGGATCAAGTGCCAACGGAGGCTGGCTGTCGCCTTTGAGGCCACTGTGACACCCGTTAAATCAATTCGATGGATGCAGTGTTGCTGATAAAAATCTGTTTCTTGGGCACTCATTGTATGCCAGGCGTGCCCCAAACTATGAAATAGGTCCAACATGCCCATTTGATCAAAAAAGTGTAGAGGCTGAGGCCTGGGGCACAAATCTACCAGGATGGTAAGGCATGGTGACCCAGATCCAGGCTCTGGATTCCAGACCTGGATGGGACCTTGTAGTTCACACTATCATGAACTTGGTGTGCAATCAGAACAGTCTTGGGGTAAAAGGGGCCTTCCTAATTATTACGTTGGGGGCCCAGGCATAGACCAGGATTGCCCTGCCCACCTGCCCACCAGCCCACTGGGAACAACCACGCACTGAGGGTGTCCTTCAGGATTGGATTTGGGGAGCCACCCTCCCCAGACTTGCCACCTCAGGATCTCTAGTACTGGAATTCTGGGACCAGTGGATTGTCCTTTTTTTCTGACTCCCCTTTACGGAGAGAAGTGGCCAGGCTGACCCAGGGAGGGTCTGGACAGAATGAGATGCGGCTAAGGTGAGCACAAACATTCAGAGGGCAGAGCCCTGCTCCTCAGCACAGTATAGGCAAGCTCCTGGGTTGGTCCCCTGGACCCAAGTCCCCTAAACTTTAGGATACAGGAAGCAAGAGCAGTAATGCTTTAACTTTGAATGCTTTCTGGGTGGTTTAAGCAGAGTGAAAGCTGAGCCTAAGAAGAGGTTGGGAATTCAAAGCCTGGGTGTTGGGCAGTGTTCTACCCAAAAGCCCAGCCAAGGAGTGGACACAGAATAGGGACCCCAATGCAGCTCCTAATTGGCCCAGTCTCAGGCAGCCCACTGCTCTGGCCAGTTGAGCTGCCGGCCCTAGCCAGCCATTAGATAGGGCAGGGGCCACCCCAAGTTCCACTGTTCAACTGCTTGCCGCACTGCTAGCCAGATGTTCAGCAGCTGTTGCATTCCACCCAGCCACGAGCAGCCCCACCTCTGGGCCTGTGAGTGGCTCTGCATACACCAGGCATGACCAGACTGTGTGAATCACACGGCAGGCCTGAGGTTTGTCACCCAGGAATGGAGAGGAAGCCTGCTCTCCACCCATTGGAGATGCGGGGACTGGGTTTTGCTGAGCTCCACAGCTCAAGTGTGTAGAGGCTGAATGTCTGTCAGTGGGGAAACTGGGTTGAGGCCAGTGGTAGGTAAGATCCTGTCCCAGAGTTCTTTTTTAGAACCCCCATTTCCTTGGCGCCACATATCTCATATCCCAATCAGCAAATTCCTTGACTCCAGCCTTTCTACAACCATTCCAGAAACCCACCAAGTCAGTCCCACTCAGCACCCATCCCATCAACCTCAACTTTGCATTGATTTCAAGGTTCTCTGTGGAAGAACACATCTTCCCTCTGAACACTGTCCCCCCCTACTGGAGGAAGGAAGCACAGACCACTTCTCACCACAGCCTTAGACCAAAGATTCTTATTATGGGTGATGGCTCCCCAGTTAAGAGCACTCGCTGCTCTTGCAGAGGACCTGGATTTGGGTCCCAGAACCCACATGGCAGCTAACAAGTACCTGTAACTCCAGTTCCAAGGGATCTGAAATCCTCTCTGGCCTCCGCAAGCATTGCACAGCCAGGGTGCGCTTACATACATGCAGTTAAAACACTCATGCACTAAATAAATAAAGAGATAAATAAGCCAGGTGTGGTGGCGCCTGCCTTTAGTCCCAACACTCTGGAAGCAGAAGCAGTCGGATTTCTGTGAGATCGAAGCCAGCCTGTTTGTTCTACATAGCGGGTTCCAAGTCAGTTAGGACTGTAAGGAGACCCGGTCTCAAAAAGACACAAATAAATAAAGTAATTAAAAAGGTCCGTGTTATCCTGAAGAAGGCGGGGATCTGACCCTGCAAGCTTTTGACCTGATGACATGCAAGCCCAGGACTTTGAGGGGGTAGTAGGGAGTCATCATCCATCAAGAAAAATAATAAAGGCTGCTCTCTCTGCAGAGAAAACCTAAGCAATGCAAGAGCAGGGTTGGGACCAAGGCAAAAGGCAGAGGAAAAAACGCGGCCTATCAGCAGCCTCAGGCTCCAGCCTCCAGGCTTTTCCAAGGCCTGGCAGCCTTTCCCAGCCTAGGGTTCCGAGAGACTCTCCCAGTGACCTCTTTTCTTCTGAAGCTAATCCGGGAATCATTTTGGCCCTGTGGCCAAAAGCCTTGAGCATGCTTTACGATCTCACCCTTCAGACTGGGTTTTCAATGACCTATGCTGACCAGGCCCTCCGCCCTGTAACCCTGGCTGCTGCCCACCCTCTTATCTGGAACATTCCCTTCTCTTCTTTCCAGCCCAGGCCTAAACCCTCCTCCCCCTCATTTGTGTCCCTTCCTGCCCCTTGCTGGGCTCCCGGGCAGTGTTAGGTTCAGTTTCCTGCCTCAGTGTCTCCACCCTGAGCCAGAAGTCAGCTGAGTGCCTCTCTGTACTCTCAAACTCCCCTGACTCCCCTAGCCTTTGCCCTATAAATTCAACAGATCTGAGAGAAAACAGGCCTGTGATCACAGGGCCCCTGTGAAGTCCACCACAGGGACTTCAGCATTGCCACCTTCCTTCCTCCGAGTGGGATCCCAGGTGTCTGCTCTACTTGCTGGGCCACCTACAAGAGGTGCCCCATGTGCACCCACCTCAGGTCCTGGCTGTCCACCAGCCACAGAGGCTCAAAGACACACCAGCAACTCAGGAAAGGGCCCTTTATTTTCTCAGAATCAGAATCAGTTCACTGTGCCGCTGCTCCCCTGGGACCCAGGGCTGCAAAGCGGTCCTCATCCTGGTCGCGGGGCTCTGCTGTGTGCTGGAAGAGGGCCCAGACAGTCAGGAGGAACACCAGGAGGAAATGCCAGAGAGGCCTGGGCAGAGGCCACCATGAGCCTGGCCACAGGGGTATTCCCCAGGCAGGAGGACTGGAATGACAGCCAGGCCTCCACACCCCCATGGTATCACTCCTGAGAGGTGGGGCCACACAGGGCCGGTTCAGAAAGTGTCAATCAAAGAAGAACTGGGTCAGCAGGGGCACAAAGGGCTGTTCCAGTGACCCGTTGGATGCCTCATGATCCAGACCCTGAAGGACCTGGTTCTTCAGATAGATCTGGGGATGAAAGAGAGCTGGGCCAGGTAGGCACTTCCCTCGATGGGTTTGCTGCAGACCCCGATGCTGGGAGGGAAGTGTCTACAGAAGACAATGGCATCTGTGCCTTGTCCTGTGAGCCTAGTGGGCCACACCTTAGCTCAGATGCCACTTTAGAGACTCTCCTAGTCTTGGTATTCCTTGGTCTGCCTGATCCCTCCATTCTTACAGCAGACGAGTGACCAGTGTGAGGAGAGATCCAGCAGGGCCAGGAGCAGTCCTGTGACTGCTCCCGGTGTCTGTAGATGACCTCTCAGCCTCTTCTCTGCCAGCTCTGCTTTGGCTAGAACAAGGGTTGTAGTTATGTCAGTGCCACAGGGAATTTTTTGTAACAGGACTCACCCAGCATGCAGTGGGTGCCTAAGCCCATGGCTGCCTCTTCACAGCTGGAGACTATCCTGTGTGTGTATGCACAGATGGGCCTGCACACACACGTGCATTGCATACACATGTGCCCACACATACATGTGCCCATACACACGTGTCCACACACACGTGTCCACACATGTGCAGTGTGGACATGTGTGTCACTGATGCCGGAGTGTGTGTGCTGATGCATGTGCAGGGAGCACACACTGAGGACTGCATACAGGGCAGCTTGCGGAACTCCAAGTGTGTTCTCAATCCTGCCGCGGGGGAGAGTTTGTGTGGACATACTGGGGAGGGAGTGAAAGCGTTCAGCAGATCCGGGACACCTGTGGGGGGAGGGCAGGAAACATCAGGATAGGGAGTTCGTGCCAAGGTCTAGCTGGCACAGTGCTTCGGGAGGCTGCGCAGAATGGCCTCCAAGTTCTGCTTGTCTGCGCGGATCTCGACGAGGTCGCTCTCGAAATTCTGTATCTGCAGCTCCTGCTGGGCGGACTCCTGCTCCAGCTGCCTCAGTTTGCGATGCAGGATCCCCTGTGAGCCCAGCTGCAGCCTCAAGCTTTCTAGTACCCGCTGGGTCTCGTTCAGAATCTGGACAGGGACTCGGTGGGTGTCCAGGGATCCTGTAGAGGAGCACAGACAGCCTCAGCAGGAGCCAGCTGCCTGCAGAACCTGGAAACCTCAAGACTGTTTCCAGATCAGACCTCTAGGAGTTGGACTGTCCACAACCCACTGGGAAAAGGGGACTGGAGCAGGGGGAGATGAGGGAGAGAGTAAAGGCCTGAGTGTCTACCCCATGGGACTCACATGCAGAGTTTGGAACTGTCTTCCTGAGGGCTTTGGTCAACTGGTCACTGTAATGCATGATTATTACTATTGTTACTTTAAAAGGCCTCCAGGGCTAGAGAGATGGCTCCTTGGTTAAGAGTCCTTGCTGCTCTCCCTGAGTTCGGTTCTTAGCACCCATATTGGGAGGCTCACAGCTGCCTGGAACTCCAGCATCCAACACCTGCCTCTGGCCTCTGTGAATGCTTGCACACAGGTGGCAAGACAGACACACATACACAAAAATAAAAATAACATTTTTAAAAGGCCTCAGTGTGTCCCCACCTAAGTACCTGTTTCCCCATCTACAAAATTGTGTGAGAGAGGCCCCAGGATCTGTACCAGTTCAAACGTGAGCACACATTTGTAGACACCACCCATCTGCCAGGCAAGCAGGCTCACAGGGTAGACTACAGAGTGTCTGGTTTCAGACATGGCCAGGGAGGCAGGTGGGACAGGAAGGGCTGTAGGCTTGGAAGGCAGGCACTGGGATTCTCTCCCTACAAACTGCATGAATTCACTCTCTCGGGGTTTAGGACGTCTGTCCTAGTTAGTCTTAATCGCTGATTGACACAGCTTAGAGTCATCTAATAGGAGAAGCCTCTATTGAGGAATTCCCTAGATCAGATTTGTCTGTGGGGGATTGTCGTGATTGTCAACTGATGTAGGAGGGCCCAGCCCACTATAGGCGTCATCATTCCCTCGGTGGGTGATCTTGAGTTGTATAAGAAAGCTGGCTAAGCGTGACCCTGTGAGCAAGTCAACAAGCCATGTTCCTCCACAATTTCTGCTTCAGGTTCCTATTTTAGGTCCTGTCCTGACTTCCCTCAATGATGGGCTATGATCTAAAAGTATAAGACAAATAAATCCTTCCCTCTCCTAAGTTGTCTTTGACTTGAACTTCCCTGAACCTCCTCATTGACACAGAACAGGGCCAGGGGCTCACACTGGAATGAAATGTGTAATGCTAGCCTGGGCTGTCCTCTGCCACCGGGCCCTTGTCACTCTGTCATCGAATGTGACATTCAACAGAAAGATGGAGCTCAGTCAGGTGGGAGGGTGACAGGGAGTAAGCCTCAAGGGACTTCTAATTCTGCCAGATCAGCCTCTCTCTGAGGCTCTGAATTTCCCAGGCAAGAAACTCTGGGTCAGAAGGCAAGAAAAGTCAAAGGAAGGCTGTTATATGGGTATGCAGTGTCCCCCAAAAGGTTCACAAGGTAACAGTTTGGTCCCCAGGCTGGTGGATCTAACCACTGAGAGGTTATTGGATCATAGAGACCCTGTGACTTCATTGATGGATGGAGTCCTAACTTAATGACATGGGGCTGAGCTGAAGGAAGTTGGGCCTTTGGGAGTTGTGCCCTTGGGGACCAGTCTTGGCATTGTGGACCATGATGCTCCACCTCACCGGGGCTCAGGAACAGGGGAGTCAGACAACCACGCCCTGCGGCCTCTGAAACTGTGAGCTGAAATTCTTCTTTCCTTCTTTTTCTTTTTTGAGACAGTCTCATGTATCCAAAGCCCAGCCTCAAATTTGAAAAGCTAGCCTTGAATTTCTGATCCCTCTGCCTTCACCTGCCTAGTGCTGGGATTGCAGGTGTGTGTCACCACACCATGTGTATTTATGTAGTGTTAGGGATCCAACTAGAGATCCTGCTAGGCAGGCACTCTACCAATTGAACTCTGTCCTTAGTTTCTCATCTTTTCTTCTTTTTAATCGTTTCTCTCAGATATTTGTCACAGCAATGAAAAGCTTGTCTCTCCGGCACGGTAGCATATGCCTTCAAACCCAGTACTTAGGAGGCAGAAGCAGGCAAATTTCTGTGAGATCGAGGCCCGCCTGGTTTACATAGCAAGTTCCAGGCCAGTTTGGGGGTACAGGGTGGGGGTGTGTGTGCTGTCTTGAAATAAAACAAAACAAAACAAAAAACAAAGTCTGTCTAATATCGGGGCTGAGGCCCTGCTGGCCTAAGCTAGTTCTGTCCCTAGCAAAGATCTCAAGACCCCACTGTCCACAAAAATGTCCCAGCAGCCTGACTTTTGAGGAGGTTCTGAATCAGGTTACAGCCACACCATCCAGGGCACCTTGTGATTCCCTGGGGCGAGATCAGGGGCCTGGTGCTCATTCCACAACACTAGGTCACACACAGTGCTGGCACAGGCGGGAGGAATGAATGAGGAGGCCAGCTATTGCGGGAGTGGCTCAGCCTCGTGAAGTATTTGCTTCCTGTCGGGTGTCAAGTACAGATGATCACAGGCTATCAGGGTGGGTCAGAGTCATGAGATACCCCACTGACAGACTGGGGAGCCCTTGGCATTTTATCTAAGCCCTTTTGCCTCTGCAAAAGAGCACGGACTTAAGTCACTGCAACAAAAGGTCAGTATAAGAACCATGTGGGCTCAGTGTCCAGACACAACAGAACAGGGTTAGTCTGTCCTGTGATCCATAATGACAATACAGACCACATGCCGAGACCTCAGTTAGCCCCAAAGACATTGTAGGAAGTAAGAGAAGTCAGTCAGAAGGGCACAAAGGGGCTGGGGGATGGCCCAGGAGTAAAGCGCTTGTGCCAGCATAGGGACCTGAGTTCAGATCCCTCGCACTCAGGTAAAAGCCATGTGTGATGGTCGGCTTCTGTAGCCTCAGCACTGTGTGTTGACGGAAGAGAGAAGGGTCACTGGGGGCTTCCTAGTCAGCCAGTCAAGCCAAATCAGTGAACTCCAGGTTCAGTGAGAAAGACTGTCTCAAAAAATAAGGTGGAGGATCACTTCAAGAGTAAGGGTGTTTGCCTCCCAGACTGATGTGACGAGGACCCACATGATAGAAGGGGAAGACCGACTCATGCAGATTGTTCTCTGGTTTCTGTATGTATGCTGTATCAGGTGCATGTATACACACACACACACACACACAAACACGCACTAAACGTAAAAAATAATTATAAGTCAGGCTTGGTGGCACACACCTTTAATCCCAGCATTCGGAAGGCAGAGGCAGGTGGATTTCTGTGAGTTTGAGGCTAATGTGGTCTTCAAAGTGAGATCCAGGCCAGGCAGGGCTACAGACAGAGTAAGACCTTGTCTCAAAACTCAATCAATCAATCAAAGATAAAAATAGATAAAGTAAAGATGGATAGAAGAAGACACCTGACATCAACATCTGGCCTCCACACGTGTATTCATGTGCCTATACACACAAATAAATAAATAAAAATCGTTAAAGGGCAAACACCTAGAGTCACCTAGAGAAATCCAAGTCACAGAAGAGGCTGGTGGCTGGAGTAAGGCAACGAAGAGTCAGTGTGACGAGCCAGAGTTTCTCTCTGGGAAGATGAGAAACTTCAAAGATGGATGATGGTGATGGAGGTTCAACCCTGCAAACATGTTCAACGACAAAGGCCGCATGTTGTGAGCTTGGTCCCTAGAACATGGCATGACTGGAAGGCGGTGGGCCCTTTCAGAGGCAGGGCTTGATGGAAGGACGCTGGTCACTGCGGACATGCCCTGATAGGGATGCTAGCCCTCCGTGCCTCCTGTCTCTGCTTCTGGCTGCCATTATGTGAAAAGGCCTCCTCCGCCATGAGCTCTGCCAGAAAGTACTAAGCTGCCAAGTCTCAAAGCGGCAGGGCCAAGAGACCACGGACCATAACCTCTGAAACCACAAGGCAAAGTAAATCTCTCTCTCTCTCTCTCTCTCTCTCTCTCTCTCTCTCCTCTATGCCTGAATGAGTACTAGCTCTTTCTCCATAAGGCCTTCTTGCTAAAGCTTGTCTGGATTTTTATCATTTCCTTTTTTTTCTTTTTGAGATAGGGTCTCCCTGTAGCCTGAGCTGGTCTGGAATTTGCTGTATAGAATAGGCTAGCCTCCACCTCACAGAGATCCGCCTGCCTCTGCCTCCTGGTACTGGGATTAAAGATATGTGCCACTATGCCCAACTATTCTTTTTTTTTTTTTTAAGATTTATTTTACTTTTATTTATGTGTATGAGCATGTGTCTGTGTGAATACATGCCACATGTATGTGGATATTTACAGAAACCAGAAGAGAGTGTTGGATTTCCTGGAACTGGAATTACAGGCAGTTGTCAACTGCCTGATGTGGGTGTTAGGAATTGAACTCTGATCTTCTGGAAGAATAAGTGTTCAAAGTGTTCTTAATTTCTTTTGTTTCCTCCCTCCTTCCTCCCTCCCTTCCTTCTTTTCTTCCTCTCTCTCCAGTCTCAGCCTGTCAAGGGCTGGGATTACATTCATGAGCCACCACACCTGACTCCATCTGGAATTGTCCCTCCTTCTTTTAAGTTGCTGTTTGCCGACTTCTCCCCATGCACCACACATGTGACATCATCTGCTAGTCACCCTTTGTCACTTCTGTTTTATAGATAGAGAAGCCAGCTCAGAGGTGGAGTGACACACCCAAGGTCTCACCATCCAGGATGGGAAAGAACCAGGTTTGAATTCTGGTCTGTCAGATTTCAAACTGGCCACCAATCCCTGCTGGGCCCTTCGATTTTCTGTCATTCCGTCCACTTCCTAACTTTCCACCACTGAATGCAAACTCATGCATGGGGTACCCAGAGGTGTCCTTGAATGTGGAGAGTTTCCTGTCTCCCCAACCCATACAGGCCCCTGGAGGCACAGAGTTAACCCAAGTGAATCACTTTCAGTCATCCACATCTCCCTACCCAGGTCCTGTGATAGGCCACAGGACGGAGTGGGAGCCACGCAGACAAGGACAAAGAGGAACAGGCCCTGGGGCTGTACCCTCAGGGTCTAGCCTGGGGGTCTCCTTACCCAGCTTGGCAAGCAACTCTGACAGGGTCCTGACATCCTTCTCCAGAGAGACGCGTGATTCCCGGATCTGCTGCTCCACAGTGTTCAGTCCAGCAGCCACCTTGGGAGGAAGGGACAGCTTAGTGGCTCCCCAGGCTGCTGGGCACAGGAAGAACAGCCCGAGGGCCGGGCATGCCTACCTGTTCAGCTTCCTCTAGCTCCTGTTTCTGTGCTTCTGAGGTGAGTGCCAGTTGAGAGGCTTGGCGGAGTGTGGCCTGGGTCTGGCTGGCCAGTCGGCTAGCACGACGGTGCCCCTGTTTCCCCTCCCGCAGCAAGGCCTTGGCGAGCTGCAGCCGAGGAGAGAGAGGAGAGGGTTAAGTCCTCTGGACGAGAGGACTTTCTATTGTTTGTCCATCTGAATACCCACAGTCCAGTTTTTACTTTTTAATCCGAAGCAAAACCTCATTATGGTGCCCAAGCTGGCCTGGAGTTTGTGATCTTCCTGCCTCAGCCTCCCGAGTAACTGCCATATAGCCACCATGTCTGGCTCGGACAACAGTTATGATGGCATGATGCCAAGAAGCCGGCTGCAAAAACGGGAACATTCATTCATTCATTCCCACATTCAACAAACATGGACTGGAGGCAGGCTATGTTTCCAGTACAAATCACTACAAACTACTCATCTGTCCTCAGAGGAGAACTATTTTACAGATGGAGGAACAAAAGCACAGGGAGGGAGAGGAACTGGCCAAACTCTGGGTGGCAGGAGAGGAAATTGATCTTGAGGGCCCCTAGTTCATATCCATCAGCCCTTGGAAACATAGGCACCCCTGAAAAGGGTTCACTTGGATGTGAGCAACAAAGCCAGCATCACACACTAGTTAGAATTTGGACCCAATTAAAGACAAGTCCAGAGGCTGGGGATGTTGACAGAGTGTTTACCTAGCATGCATAAGGCCCAGAGTTTGATCCCCAGCACCAGCTAAACCAGGTGTGGTGATGTACTCCTGTAATCCTAGCACTTGAAGGTGAGAAAGGTAAAAAGTTCAGGGTAATCCTCAGTTAAATAGTGAATTCAAGATCAGCCTGGGATACATAAGATTATTAGGAAAACATAAAGGGCCAGGTGTTGGTGGCACACAGCTTTAATTCCAGCAGTGAAGAAGCAGAGGCAGGTGGATCTCTGTGAGTTTGAGTCCAGTCTGGTATATAGAGCTAGTTCCAGGCCAGCCAGGGCTACATAGTGAGACCCTGTCTCAAAACAACAACAACAATAAATTAATAAAAATGTTCCAGGGCTGGAGAGATAGTCCAGCAGTTAAGAACACTTGATGCTTTTGCAGAGGACCCAGGTTAGGATCCTAGCATGTACATAGTGGTTGAGAATCATCTATAATTCCAGTTCCAGGGGATCCGATGCCCTCTTCTGGCTTCTGAGGGCAACATGCATGCATGTGGTACACATACATACATACATACAGGCAAACACTCATACACATAAAATAAGAATAAATATTAAAATTTTAAATTAAACAAAAATAGAAAGCAAATAAAATGAAATAAAGAAAAGCCCAGAAGTTTAGGTAGCAGCCCAGTATCACAGGCTGTTATCCTGAGCCTGACCTTGGCATTGTTCTTGGCCAACAACTCTGTTTCTTTGCTCTTCTTCCTGGCACTGAAGGAGAGAGATGCGGCATTTCCCAGAATCCTCTCTGCCTGCTTGGTCTTCCTTTTTGTGTCTAGCAGGAGCCTGTCTCCCAGGATGCCTGCTTTCCTTTGAAGAGCTGCCTGTTCCTTGGGCCTGGGAAACCTGAGCTTCATTCCTGCAAACCAGCCAAAACTGCGTCACGAGGAATGGATTCACTGGAGAACCTACTAGGTGACCAGCCCCAGGCCCTTGGACAGCAAGACTTGGGCTCAGAGAATTCAAAGAAACATATATTATTACGGTATCTAAACTGTTCTATCTATCTATCTATCTATCTATCTATCTATCTATCTATCTATCTATCTATCTTTTTGAGACAAGTTCTCCTTGTAGCCCCAGCTGGCCTGGAACTCTCTCTATAGACCAGGCTGCCCTTGAGCTCACAGAGATCTGCTTGTCTCTGCCTCCTGAGTGCTGGGATTAAAGGTTTATGCCACCACGCCTGGCTCTAAAATGTTAGTTTTATCGCAGCCTGAAGAAAATGTCTCTGGACTGTGATGGCAGTAGGATGAGAGAGCAGGACTGACAGTGGAGGTTAATCTTTGTGCGAATTACAGAGCAGGTCCAAGGACCAGATTTTCCCTGGGCACAGGCAAGGTCTCCTCAGAACTATCAACAAGAAAGCAACACCTGGGAGGCTATGAGCAATTCAGTGTGGAGAAAGGAAAGCCCAAGGACCAAGGTGGGCCAGTGTGGGATTCCTGGCGGGACTCCTGGCATTGGCTCACCTCCCTTTACAATGGAAGCCCTAAAGGCACAATAGCGTGTCATTCCGTATTTGTAATTTACATTTTTCTAAATGTGACTCTAGATAAAAAAGCATACATGACCGGGTTGTCCTGTTGGAGGCCCCATTCAGTGGGCGACCAGGACCTCAGCCCTGAGGAAACCAGAGAATGGCGCTGGGATGGTCACAGGGATTGGAACCCAGTGAGTGGCGTAAGAGACAGAGAAGGGATGCAGCATGAGGCGTCCCAGAAGCAGAGGATGGGTCCATCTGGCTTAAGCCCGCATAACTGGACGCTGTTCCCTGCAACCAGGCCTGCCTAGCTGAGGCAAGCTGAGTGGTAGCCAGGGCCCTGCACATCCCAGAGCACAGGGCTCAGCAGGACACACATACCCTCTAGGTCAGCTAGTAGAGTCTTGGCTCCTGTGACCGTCACTGTGGCAGCCTGAACAGCCAAGGAAGCCCTAGTCAGGGCAGCTGTGGCCTCCTGGTGCAGCTGTAGGGAAGAGAAGAGGGACTTTGGTAGCCTGGAGGCTCATCAAGGGGCTCCAGACTGACAGAGAATGGGCCAGTCTGACTTTATGAATGCCAAGCCCTGAGTCTCTCCCAAGAAGACCCCATTCTCAGAAACTTGGGGACGGCCAGAACACAAGAACCAAAGGAGGAAGGAAGAACTGCACACTTCTGCTTCGGACACTGCTAAAAGTCAGTCTGTGACTGGGAAATGGCTGCTCTGTTTATTAAATAGCTCCTCACACCCACCAGATGTGACTACATACATAAGGAGCTGGGGATTGATTAGGGAAGAAAAGGCAGAAAGAATGTAAGAGTCTGAGGAAGTGTGGGATGTGTGGAATGCTGACTCCCGGGCACAGCATTCTTGATATCATAATATCAAGCTATGATAATCAGCACATGATTGGACCCATCAGCGTCCTGCTGTAGAGAAGGGAGGGGTCCCACCCGCTTCCTAAGGATTTGTAGTTAATGACTGATGGGCGAGGGGAGAGGTTTTCTTCAGTGGTATAGACACTGGTCCAGAGCTCATGCCCTGTAAACAAACCCTCCCCTGGGCTACTGTAACAGCCTGGATGCAACTCACTGGACTACCAAAGAAAAGACATAAAAGTAGAAAGAGAACCAGGATCAGTAGGGGTGGTAGGGCATGAGAGGGTTAACATGATTGAAATACAATACATACATATATGAAGATGTCATAATGAAACCAATTATTATGTGTAATTAATACATGCTAATACAATTTTTTCAAAAAAGAAATCAGGCCAGTGAGGTGGCTCAGTGGGTCAAGGTGCTTGCCACCCAGCCTGACGACCTGAGTTCAATCCCTGAGACCCACATAGTGGAAGGGAGAACTGACTCCCCTAAGTTGTCCTCTGACTGCCACAAGTGCATGGTACATGCACCCCAGCCCCTCACATGTACAGACACACACACACACACACACACACACACACACACACACACATTCTATCAATAAATGTAATAAAAAATAAAAAAGAACTTGGTTTTGGTTGATGTCTGTGTAGAGAGAGCATAGCTCAGGTGTCCCAGAGGGCTCAATGAGTAGAGGGGCTTGCTACCAAGCCTGACAACTTGAGTTCAATCTTTACAACTCACATGACAGAGGAGAAAAGTGACTCCACAAGTTGTCCTCTGACTTCCACAAATATACCATTACACACACACACACACACACAATAAATGTTTTAAAAAATCAAACATGACTAGTCCATGCTATGGAATATTATCTAGTCATAAAAAGGAACACAGCAGGGACTGAAGAGAAGGCTCAGCAGTTAAGGCCATGACTGCTCTTACTGAGGACCTGCACTCACATGACGATTAACTGTCTGTAACTCCAGTTCCACGAGATCTGATGCCCTCTTCTGGCCTTCATGGGCACTACATGCATTGGGTTCACTTACATATATGCAGGCAAAACACTCATACACAGAAAACAAAAATAAATCAAACAATGTTTAAAAAGGAACAAAATACTGGGCCTGGAGAGATGTCTCACTGGTTAAGAGCACTGGCTGCTTTTGTACAGGACCTGGGTTCAATTCACAGCACCCACATGGCAACTAATAACTATCTGTAACTCTAGTTCCAGGGGGATCTGATGCCATCTTCTGACCTCAATGGGTACTGCACGACATGGGCGCACTTACACACATGCAGGCAATCCACTTGTACACATAAAATAAAAATAATAAAGTTTTTTTTAATATTTCCTTCATCTTTTTTATGTCTATGAGTGTATTACCTGTGTGGATGTAGGCGCACTTATGTCTTGCAATGCCAGGGGAGTTCAGAAAAGTGCACCGTTTCCCTGTACCTGGAGCCAGGGGCGGCTGTTAGCCTCCATGTGGGTGCTGGGGTTGAACCTGGGCCTTCTGGAAGAGCAGCCAGTGCTCTTAACTTCTGAGTCACCTCTCCAGCCCCAAATAAAATATTTTTTTAAAAAAAGAACAAAATATAACTCATGCTAATAGGTAAACCCTGAAAATACCGCAGCAGGGGAAAGAAGCTGACATGCAGAAGTTCACCCAGTTATCACCCTGTTTCCATGAAATGCCCAATAGAACAGGGAGGAGTGGGAGAGGCCGTGCGGGGGCTGCAGGGATGGGAAGCGGGAGCAGCTGCCTAACGCTGTGGGCTTCTGTGCAGAGTGATGAAAATGTTCTGGAACCAGACAGAGGACGGGTCATACAACACTGTGAATGTTCCAAATACCACCAGACTGCACGCCTTAAACTAGATAATTTGTTCTTTAAGGTGGGAGGGTTTTTTTTATTACCTCAATGCCACACTATAAAGATCACATTCTAAAGTGTGTTTTTACACCTCAGAAATAAAGTCATACAGAGGAGGGGGACACGGACCTGGGTGCATGGCACACGTAAACACATCTTATGTTCCGTTGTATTTTCTTTGTGTATGCAAATATTTATTTAACTGAGGTTTGAATCCCAAGATGCATGCTCAGTTCTAGCCATTAAAATGTTTGCAGATGACAAACTGGTTACTGTATGTTTCACAGAGAATAAAGAAAATGGGCTTGAAGAGCCATAAAACCTGTCTCAATTTACTCTGAGACAGGGTAGGAAGGAGGATGGCGGGCTGTAGGGGGAGTGCATCAGCATGTGGTGGCCTGGCCTTCGCGGGACCTTCCCTCAGAGCAGCCTTCCTGGCCTCCTCACTCTGGATGAAGGGTGTGGACCAGGTCAGAGTACTATCTAGGTCTACAACCTAGAAAAGCTCCCAGATACGTGCCAGACCTGGGGTCCAGCTCACAGATATTGTCCTCTGCCTCAAAGAGAACATATAGGGGAGCTAAGTCAGGTCTTCAGGCTGGGTTCCTGAATGGCGTCATGTGGCTCTGTTGAGCTTGGCACCTGCCCTGTGGTAGGTATAAGCTCAACCTAAGATGGCCCTGTGGGGAGGGTATGGGAACTCTTTCCGTGGAACCTTTTCTTAAGTCTGAAATTACTCCCACATAAAACACTCTGACATAACTACCTTAGAGGGGTTCTCTAGACGTTAATATGCTGGAGACCCCTGGCCGGAGAATCACCATTCTCCTAGACGCCCTGATCTAGAGCTGTCTCCAGTGCCGAACGCCAGGCTGTGCGGTTGAGCACTGATTCCCATGGGCTGCCTGGAGTGGGTGTCACTGAGCATGGAGTGAATGAGCCAAGGTCAGAAGGGGCGAAAATGAGCAAGAGCCAGTTGTGGATGACCCTGAGGGAGGGTACAGAGACATGGCCTCCATCATCCCTGTCTGTCTATTTACCCTCTCGTCCCTTTACTCTCTCTGAAGAACCAGACTCTCCTCCCTTAGCTTGGATGCCTCTGAAGTTCTCTGACATTAATGGAAGGTCCCAGAGACATGGCTCCCTGCCCCCAAATCTGCCCCAGGCCCCCTTGGGACAGCGCTCCCTCCTCCAGGTGCCAGATTCAAGAGCACGTTCTGACCTGTGTGAAGGGTTGCGTCTTCTGCAGGGTCCCCCGAGCCGCGGCCCGCAGGGACTCTGCAGCCTGGGTGGCTCTGCGCTCCCTCTGTGCGACTCTCTGTCTCAGGGCCTGCGCTTCTGAGTCCAGGTCTTCGGCTTGGGACTCCTGAGACTGGAGGAGACGGCGGGCTCAGGCAGGGCGGGGGACAGACCCTCTGCTCAGGCGGGTCTGGGGAACAGACCCTCAGACCCTCTGCTCAGGGAAAAGTGCCTGCCGGGCCGAAGGTCAGCTGTGGCCGCCAGCCCAGAACGGAAGTTTGTACCCACGGAGCCCCAGATTGCCCTCTGCGGTCCCGGGCACCTCAGATGCCCCGGGGGCAGGATGGTGACAGAGGAGGGTGGAGGATGCTTGTGGACCAGAGAGGCAGAGACGCCAGGCTGGGGGACCCGGAGGCTCTGACCCTAACCTAGCCAATTTCTAACTGCGTAGCCCTGGGCAGCCCCAACTAACCAAACTGACCAGCAGCCATTTCTTCCTTACAAGCTGCAACTCCATCCCTAGGCCCATAGCTCTTCCTCTCTCTGAGCCTAGCCCCGTGTACTCCGCAATACAGAATGTTCCAGACTTCCAAAAGGCAGAACTGCATGTGATCTCACGCCCTTAGCGGCATCTGGGGCAGGAGCCCGGCCAGCTAGGTTATTGAACCTGTGGGAAGGGGTGAGGCCGTGAGGCAGGAGATGCATGCAGTCCTGGGTAGGCTGTACCCCAAACACATTTGGATAAACTTACTGCACTTTATGTCCTTCGTGCTGGGCATGGAACCCAGGGCCTTTCATGTGCTGGGCACATACTCTCCCACTGGGCTGCACCTGAAGCCTGTTTATTGGTCTATTAAAGCTGGCTTCTGAGTATGGGGGTTTCAGGAATTCTGAGTGGACAGGCCAGCCCAGTTGTAGAAAAGTGATGGGAGTTGGATGATGGGCCCACGATATCCCCTTCTGTCCCCATCTTTAAAATCAAGCTAACAGATGAGGTCATGGGATACAGAGTTACTGGCGGCCAAAGCTCAGGGAGAAAACCCTTGGCCAAGGTCACTGCTGGAGTCAGCTGGCCATACACCACCCCTATCCCTCTGGTCCTTGCTCACAGAATGCAGAATTCAGTCTCCATATAACTGTTCTCATCAGTAGTCAGAATGGTTGAGTTCTACCTGCCTGGCCCTGTAACAGAAGTTTCAATCCACTGACAGCTAGTTAAGAATAAGCCCCGCCCACCTCCACCTGGCCCTCTGGCTTCTCCGCCATCTAGAACCCCCATCGCCACCCAATAAAGAGCCCTAGGGGCACTAAGCTGACCTGCGTTCCAGAGGTAGCCAGTGAGCCCAGACATGGGGCTGCATCACCAACGACTTGCTGCACGGTGGCCAGTGCCCTCTCAGCTTTGGGCAGTGCCTCCGCCACAGCCGTGCCTAGTGCTGTCTGAGCCGCCTGGACCTCCTGGTACCTGGGATGAAAGAGGCAGGGTGAGCCAAGGGGCAAGATGTGTCACCTCATCTCTGTCAAAGTCACTGGCTGCAAAGCCGTCTCCCAAATCCCTAAAGTCACCCGTGCAGGTCAGGACCCAGCCGCTGGCCTGGGGTGTCAGCTTTCAGATTTCCTTTACCTTTATGTGTCTGTGTGTCTGTATGTGGGCATGTACACGTAAGTGCGGATGCTTTCGGAGGCTGGAGGCGTCAGATTCCCTGGAACTGGCATTCCAGATGGTTGTGTGCATAAAAGCAGTACACAGTCTTAACCTCTGAGCATCTCTCCAGCCCCTGAAACCTTCAAATGAGTGAGAAGGGCGTGTGAGAGGAACCGTTCACTCCTCGTTAGGTTTAGCCATGCCACCCAGCTTGAGTTCTGAGATGCTTTGCACCCTAGAATCATACGTTCTGCATACTCGCGGCGTCTCTGGGCAAGCCATATAGGATGCTGCCTGATGGTGGTAGGCCACACCATGGCTGTGGTCTGGGTTTGACGGTGCCCAGGCTGCTGACCCTGAGCCTGTGTTGTCATGTGACTATGAAGTGTCTCCCGCATGCCTGAACACTTGGTCCACAACTGGTAGTACTGTCTGAGGAGACTGTGGAGCACTTAGGAGGCAGAGCTTTATAGGAGGAAATGGGTCACTAGGTAGGATGGGCTTTGAGGTTTCAGAGGCCTTACTTCCTGTCACTCTGCAAGGGAAGGTGAACTCCCAGCTTCAGGCAGTAAAAGCATTGTGTGGGAAGAAGGCTGTCCGCCCCATTCCGCCCAGGCCTGCCCCACCATGGCACCACCAGGGTGGGGTCTCGCTTGCTTCCCATCCTTCACTCCTTGCTGATTGACGGCAGAGATCCTGCTCCCAGAGGTGGGTCCTGTGACATCACACAGTCACACCGTCTATCTCAGGGCAAACGAGATGTCTTAGGAAGGCAAAGAAGGAGGCTGGTGCCAGGAAAGAGTGGCAAGGAAGAGAGTGGAGACACCACGCAGCACCCATCAGGTTGCACTCAGGAACTGTTGCAGGGGCAGAAGCAGTGGCCTCTGACTGGGCCCTGTGGGCCCCTGGAAGCACAGCCCAAGCTTCTGGGGACACCTGGGGAGACCTCACCTGTCCTCCAGGTCCCGCTGGGTCTCCAGGGCCTCTCTACCTTCCAGAAGACCCCATAGGAGCACGTAGCTGGTGTTGGAGGCAAGCAGGGCACGCTGTGCAGCCGTTCGGATCTTGGCAGCGGTGTCCCTGTGACTGTGTGAATTCACCTGCGTCACTGAGAGGGCACACAGAGGGCGTGGGAGCACACCACAGCCCCGCGCCCTGGGTCTCCTGCAGGACAGCCTCCTTTTCATCCACTGCCACCACAGCCCCAATAGCAAGGACACCTGGTGTTCTGGCACTTGTTGCACATTAGTTATACTCGTGGTCACTGGAAGGGCCTTTCACCACCTAGTCATCTCCTGACAGCAGTAGAGACAGGACAAGCCAGTCTGGGATTGAATCCTGGTCTCTATCACCTCCAAGCTGTGTGTTCATGAGCAAGTCAACTGACCTCTCTGTGCCTATTTCTTCACCTATAAAATCAGTGACAGATCCCTATAGCTAAAGAGGAAAATGGACAGGTTCTATGCCTTTAGGATCAGAAGCTGTTTCTTAAAGCCAGTTGGGCTGGGAAGGAGCTCAGTGTGTAAAGTGCTTGCCTTGCAAGCATAATGACCCAAGTTTGATCCCCAGAACCCACCTAAAAGGTGGACCCAGTTGTAATACCAGCACTAGGAATGGAGAGATAGGCAGATCCCAGGGGCTCTCTGGCCAGCCAGCCTAGCCTAATTGGTGAAGTTCAGGCCAATAAGAGATTCCTTCATTAAAAAATGGTGGATGGCACCTAAAGAATGATATTCTGTCCCTCACACTGAATGCACACAAACCACAACCACCACCGTCACCACCACAACAAAATAAATATCTATTAATGGATGACTGGGTAAGCAAAATGTGGTATGTCTACATCCTAGAATATTAAATAGCCATAAAAAGAAATGGAGGACTGATCTGTGCCATTATTGAATAAAAACATGATGTTAAGTGAAAGAGACCAAAAGCAACAGTGTACATGTTACATGATTCCATCTGTGGAGCACATGTTACATGATTCCATCCACAGTGTATGTCCAGAACAGGCAGGTCTACAGAGACAGAAAGTAGATTAGTGGTTGGCAGGGGCTGGAGAGGTTGGAGAGAAATGAGGGATGATGAAAACTGGGCACAGGTTTTTTTGGGGGGAGTGATAAAAAATATTCTAAACTTACTTGTGATAGTCATGCAACTCTGAGCTCACACACTGAACTGTAATACATGTAGATTATATGTGTATGTATGTGCACTTATGTGTGACCATGTGCATTGTGTACATTTGTGTGCACATGTGTATATGTTTGTGTGAATATGGGGAATGTATGGGTATATGACTATGTGTATATGTCTGTGTGTATATGTCTGTGTGTATATGTGTGTATGTATATGTGTGTGAGTGTGCTCGTGTGTATGTATTTGCATGGGTGCAGAGGCCACAGGTCAAGCTCGGATGTCATTCCTCAGGAGCTATCTACCTCATTTTTTAAGAGTCTCTCCTCTTAGTAGGTTGACCAGGCTCGAGGGGATGAACTCACACCAAAGTACACAAGCCTGACTCTATAGGTCTTAAAAAATGTACATAAATATATATTATAATATATATATGTTCTACATAATATATATTAGAGTATAGAACATAATAAAGGTTTGGTGGGAGGATCAGAAAGGGGGTGCAGATATGGGAGGAGATATAAGCAGATCAAAATATATGAAATTTGCAAAATTTCAATAAAATTAATAACAAAAGAGGCGCTCACTAGGATGTGGGCTCACCCAGTAGGCCAGGTGGCCAGCAAGCCCTGGGGATCCTCCTGTCTCTGTCTTCTTTGCTCTGGGATTATAAGCCAGCACCACCATGCCTGGCCTTTTACATGTGTTCTGGGGATGGAACTCAGGTCCTTACACTTGTGGGTCCTTTAAGTACTTTACGAACAAAGACATTGCCCCAGTTCCTGTGAATTATGTCTTAGTAAAGTTCTTGTTCTTTACATTATTTTATTTTTATTTGTTGTTTTTTATTATTATTTTATGTGAGGGTATTGCCTGTGTGTATATAAATACACCCATGTTATGCAGTGTCTGCAGAGAACAGAGGAGGACATCAGATCCCCTGGAACTGGAGTTATAGATGGTTGTTAGCCATCATGTGGGTGCTGGGATCTGAACTCAGGACTTCTGCAAGAACAGCCAGTATTCCTAACCACTGAGACATCTTTCCAGCCCCATTCTTATTCTATTTTAATTACATATGTGTCTGTGTATATGTGCACATGAGTGCAGGTACCCACAGAGACCAGAAGAGGAAGTCAGATCCTTTGGAGCTGGAGTTTCAGGAGTTGTGAGATGTCTGATGTGGGTACTGGGAACTGAACTCTGGTTCTCTGGGAGAGCAGTACACTTTCAACTGCTAAGCTATCTTTCCAGTCCCCAAGTTGTTTGTTTGTTTGCTTTTGAGATAGGTTTTTACTCTGTAGTTCTAGCTGACCTTGATTTCACAAGTGAGTGTTGGGATTAATGGTTTACACCATCATGCCCAGTCCCCAGGTTTTTAAAAAAGCCATCAGAGGGCAGGAGAGATAGCTCAGTGGTTAAGAACATTGGCTGCTCTTGCAGAGGACCTGGGTTCAAATCCCAGCACCCCCATGGCAGTTACCAACAGTCTAACTCCAGTTGCAGGAGATCTGACACCCTCTTCTGTCCTCCATGGGTATTGCATGACACAGGTGCACTTACACACATGCAGGCATAACTCTCATACACATCCTATATTCTTTTAAAGCCATCAGATGCTGACATACATTCACTTGAGTAAGCTCTGTCCTCACACCTCTGTCCCAGGCTGGTGGCATTTGTTTCCCCACGGGACATCTCTTGGGCTCATCTGATTGCAGCTCTTATGGGGTTTCCATGACTTTGGAGCCTCTCCAAGAAGGGCTCAGCTCTGATGACTGTGTGGTCACCCCCTCCCCATATCCCAGACCCTTAGAGACTCACCTTCTGGCAAGGACATGGGCCTCTGCGGCCAGATGGCTCCAATTGGTAGGCATGCTGGATCCTTCCTGAAGAATCCCCTTTAGAGGAAGAGGGCCACAGCTGGCTAACTGGCTGGGGCCAGAATGGAATGCATCTCATAAATGCACAAAGCTAGCCTCAACATGGAACCTGGTGATTGGAGTCCCAACTCATGAGAAAAACCCACAAGTGACATCCTCCGCACTGTGTGTTCACTCCAAAGTGGAGGAAGTCCAGTGTGGCCCTCCGCCCCCTGCCAGCTTTCAGGGGATACTAAGCTGCCCAAGAGAGAGGCATAACCAGGGGCAACAGTTCAAGGGAAGGCCTGGGGCACAGACCTCAGCCTGGGTTCGGGGGGGAGGGATGACAAGTACCAGAGATGAGAGAGATGAGAGAGATGAGGTTGCATGCAGGATCTCCTCCCTTGAGGACTGTAGCACCATCTCCAGCTCAGCCAGCTGGACGCAGGTCTTCTGGGCTCCAGGCTGGGTGCAGCGGATACTCCCACTCAGCCCTTGCAGCTGCTTCTGGGCGGCCTTCACGGCATCCTCAAGGCCCACCACCTGCTCGAGGAAGGTGTCCCGGGCTCCTGTGATAAATCAGCAGCCCAGTGATCACAGATTGCGATTCTGCCTCCCACCTGTGCCACCCTCCTGGGCAGAGATGAGCTCCATCAGCAGTGATGGGAATGCAGTTCAAGGGGGAGCTCTTGCCTGGTAAATATGATGCCAGGGTTCAATTCCCAATGCTGCTTCCTCCCCCTAGACCAAAGGAGAAGCCTGCCCATCTTGCAGTAGCAAAGGATGAGGCCCAGAGAAGGCAAATCAGGACCCACAGCCAGTCAGCTACACACAAGGAACTGGTCGGGACCCAGGTCTTCTCAGCCACAATGAGCAATTCCAGACTCTTAGATGTCATTTGACCCCTCATCAGCACTATAATTCTCGGTGAGGCTCACACAGGAGCTCTCTCTTTTGAGGGTTAGTCCTGCTCACAGGTGCTTGCTCTACACCTGCTAGAGCTACTTGCAAACACAGAGCTGGAGGGCGCGATTGGCTCACTTTTAGATCTCTCTAAATTTCCTGTGCCCCAGAGTCACATTCCACCTGGGTTCAGTGACAGTTTTTTTTCTTAGTTACTAATGTATTTGCTATATGCAAAGCTCTGGCTGATGATGTGGCAGGGAGTAAGAGTGCCAAGGATCAAGACCCAGGGGACAGCACCTGTTCAGCACCTGGAACAGCGCCCCAGACGCCCGGAGTGAGTGGTTAAATGAATGAACCCAGCCCACATTTGCCCAGCGTTTATAGACCCCGCCAGGCAGGAGGCGGGGACAGAGATCTGTGTTCAAACAGTAACAAGTGGGCTAGGAACATGGAAGGAGAGACTCACGGAGTGATGGGACTACCCTAAGAGCTCAAATCGGCCTACGAGCCCAGACTGCAAGCTGCCCAGAGGGTTCCACTGGCCACCCCTCACCTCCCGCTCCACCCTCCCCTGTACCTTGCAGTAGGTGGTGGCCTTGGTAGACATCCCCCCTCGGGGCTTCTCCCTGCAGAATATCTAGTGGTCCCCAGGGACTGCCGCAGTCAGACCCCTGCAGCCACCCCTCCATCAGTGTCAGCCTGGCCTTCAGTTTGGCTGCCTGCAGGAGAGTTGGAAAGGAAAGCTGTGTGACACCTAGAAGTAATGGATGTGCTCTCGGCTTCTCCAGCTCACCCTCCCATCGGTTACCTCCTCCAGTCCTACCTGGGCCTCAGCGCTAAAAGCCACCCACCCCGAGAGCCCTTCTACCCTGTCGTTGCACCTGCCTCTCCCGTTCCTCTCTCCCACACCGGCAACTGATGACACTTTGCCAGCCACGCCCCTGACCTACTAAAGGACTAGAGAGAAGGTACGTGAAGACTTCTCTGTGTGCATACGTGTGTACATGTGTTTGTAAATACATGTTCATGTGTATGTAGGTACATAAGTATGTGTGGACTTTTGTGTGGAAGCCAGAGGATAACCTTGGCTGTTTCTCCTCAGGTACTGCAGCCCCTCCCCCGCCCCACCCAGTGTGTCTCACTGACTTGGAGCTCACCAAGTATGTGAGGCTGGTTGGCCAGCAAGCCAAGGGGATCTGGCTATCCCTGCCTTCTTGTCTTTGGATACCACTGTGCCCAGCTTTTCTTTACAAGTTTTCTGGGGATTGAACTCGGGTCCTCCTACATGATAAGCATGTTAGCAGCACCCCCCCATGCACATTTCTATCTGTCGTGTTCATTGTGTCCCCAGGGCTTGGCACACAATGCAGGTGCTGTGGGCACCTAGTACCCGTGTGTGCTGTGCATAGTGGTGCATTTACAGCGGCTGCATTTACTGTGCATCTATCAGGAGCGAAACAAGATGAGTGCCTGGCACCATTCGGCTCACTCTGGAACCACGCCGAGCAGAGGGCCAGGTCCCATCCTCTCAGATCCAAAGCCCCAAATCCTCTGACAGACCCTACTTTCTGGGCTTCTCCATGACAAAATAGACCCAGACCCATTTGGAAGAAAAATGTCTCGGAGAGGGAGGTTGGGGGGTTGATTTAACCCTTTGGGACGGGAGCTAGTGCTCAGGACACGCCGCCTTTCCCTCTAAAGCAGCACGCCTTCCCAGAGCCCCACTGCCTCCAGGAGGCCTGCAGGCCAGAACTAGCTGTTCTGGGGTAGGAGACAGGCTTCCCAAGGCTGTGGTCTGCCTGCATGAGACAACCTATGGGGCTAGGAAGGGGACCCAAGTGAGTTCCCTCAGGCTCCAGCTCCTGACTCCAGCACTCTCCAGCTCCCTGCTTGAAATTCTGCCTGTGCCCAGGGCAGCACTGGGGATCGTACCAAGAGCGGCCTGTCGCCTCATCCTCACCACACTGCAAAGGACGAGACCTCAGCCCTGAGAAGCCAGGAAGAGGTGTGACAAGAGCCACCTCTGGCTCATCCAGTACAGGAGGATTGCAATGGAAGAAGGTGGCCAAGGCCTGGGGGCTGTGAGGGGAGCAGAGAGCTGGCATCCCGAGGGCAGGGAATGATCAGGAAGCGGGGGTTCTTGGCATCACGGCCTGGGCTGGGTGGCTTACCTCCTCCTTCACCAGGGCATAGCAGGTGGGACATTCCTGGCAGCGCGTGCCGTCCTCCACGAGGTAGAAATTGTCCTGGCAGCGGTCACACTTGTAGCCCACAAAGCCGGGCTGGCACACACATGTACTGTTCTCATGGCACTGGGCCGAGGCAGCACCCAGTGAAGAGCACCTGCAGTCTGAAGGATGGCAGCTAGCACTGGGGACCCGATGGTGACTCCCCAACTTGCCTCCCACCCCCTGAACCCTTACACCCACCCGGCAACTTCCACAATCCTCTGAGTGTCCTCAAATGCAGATTCCTGGGCTCCACCCCGGAGACTCTGATCAGGGCACCAGAGCCTCCAACCTCGTTTATTTCCATGCCCCGGGACCTGGGATCGCCAGTGCCCCATCCGTACAAGTGCGGAAACAGGCTCATGGCTGACGTGATGGCCACAGATACGCAAGAGTTCCGTGGTGGCACCTGAGGCGCGACTACGATACTGTTTATGTCAAACCCATGTGCTTCGTGTCCCTATTCCATGCTTAGGCAACTGACCCTGCATCCGCCCCTCATCCTTCCACCCCACCTGTGTCCCATCTCCTGAGAGACCTTGGCTCTGCCCTCCCACAGCCCACCAGGACCCAGTCTGCTCACCCCTACAGCCCTTGACAGAGAAACCAAAGAAGCCCAGCTGGCATCTGTCACAGGTCCGGCCTGTGACACCGGGACGGCAGGGACACTGCCCAGTCTCGGGGTGGCACTGGTTCTCCAGGGAGCCAAGTGGGTGACATGTGCAACTGCAACAAGAAGCAGGCATGAGGCCGGCAGCCGGTCACCCTGAATCTGACCTGGACAGAAGTAGCTGTGCCTGCTGTGCCACAGGACACGGCTGACGAAAGACCATGGGGACAGACTGGCTGGTAAGTCACCGTGAAATTCATACACTTCAGGCTCTGAGAAGTCTTGCAAGGGAGAAATCTATCTGCCCCTTTGGCCTTTCCCTAGAGTCTCCCACTGGGGCTGAGAGACGTGTCTCATGTGCTGTTGTGACCAAGAAGTCATGATGGCTGTCACTGAGGTGAGAATCACCAAAGAGCCACCAGTCAACTGGCCATCCCTCAGGGTTGCTCTTGGCCTCCTAGGCTGGCAGGGTCATGAGTCTGATTCCAAGAGACTGTCCCTTCGCACCCCGTGGTGAAGGACACAGTGTACCTAGAAATAGGCCCTTCTCGGAGGTTCTCTGGTACCCTCATCCCTCCTCACGAGATTCCCAGGGTAACCACAGCCTCACCGACGGCATTGGTTTTAGTAAGAGCTGTCCTCCATAAGTTCCAAGTATTTGAACACTTGGCTCGTTGGGAGGTCTAGGAGGTGTGGCCTTGCTGGAGGAGGCACATCACTGAGGGTGGGATTTAAGAGTTCATAACCTTGTCCTATTTCCAGTTTCATTCTCTCTGCTTCCTGTGTATGCCTGAAGATGGGAGTGCTTAGCTTTCTGCTCTGGCTGCTCCCAGTCATGATGGACTCTTTCCCCACTGGAACCATAAGCCCCCAAAACTCCTCCTTCTGTAAGTTGCCTTGGTCCTGGTGTTTTATCACAGCAACAGAAAAGTAAGGAATACACTCCCTTACCTCTGGCAGCCCCTCCCAGCTTGAAGGTCATAGAAGCCAAGGCTGCAGCGACTGCAGTCCCTCCCGGAGACGTGAGGCAGGCAGGCACACTGGCCTGTCCCTGGGTTGCATGGTGTCTGCTCACTGACTGAGCCTGCCTGGTCACAGCTGCAAGCTGCGGGGGAGATACAGGAGGGGCGTTGGTAATGATGCAGACTGTCTGCTTAAACTCTGGGGGTACAGCAGAGGCTAAGAAGCCAGGGGAGCCCCAGAAATGACTGTTACTCAGAATAGATTCCTGAGACCCTCCTAGTAAAGGCCCCAAGGTCAAGCTCAAGCTTCAGCCTATTTCCTATGTCCCCAGAATAGTACAAATCTGAAGGCTGGAGAGAAGGCCAGTGGTGTGGTTGGGGGGTCCGGACAGAGCCCTGCACCTCTTGTCTGGAGCCACACACCCCTGCTCTCCCAGTCACCACAGAGCAGGGGTCCTGAGGGAGGCTCCACCCAGCAAGGGGGGCAGCAAGGTGTGGATGGTGCCACGTGGGAAAGGGCTCGGGGGCACACCGGACGGGACCACTGCTGCTCTTGTGCAGGACTTCCAGAAGCCTCGTTCAGGCCTACGCAGGCTGCGGCCAATTGATGGGCACAGGCAACCCAGGTAAGGAGGGGGCGACAGATGGAGGGAAAGCACAGCCTCACCATCCCTGCGTCAGGCTTAGGTACTAACTACAGATGTAAGAAAGGCACTGAATTATCAATGAAGCAGGGGAAACCAGGAGCTCAGAGCTTGTGAGATGTCAGAGCCGAAGGGAGCTTGAAGAACAAACCTTTACAGGGGGAAGCAGAGAAAGCAGGGGACCTTCCTACGGCTGCCCAGCCTGGCCCAGCCAGTGGGCAGCTGGCTCTGTAGCTTTCTCAGGTCTGGGTCCTGAGCAAGGGTGGAGGACAGTGGCTCCCATGCCTTACCCCACAGGTCCGGGTGGTGAGTACTCACGAGCGCATTTGTCCGCAGGCCTCGCTGCCAAGGGATTTCCAAAGAAACCCTCCTGACAGTGCTCACAATGGGCCCCCGTTGTGTTGTACAGGCAGCGAAGGCAGCGGCCAGAGTGGGGATCACAGTTGCCCACGGCATTAGGGTCCACGTTCCCACTGCACTGGCACCTGTGGCAGGGCTGGGGGGCTCCAGAGAGTCCCAGGGGATCCCCAAAAAAGCCATCTTCGCAGCTTTCGCAGCGTTGTCCTGCATGTGGAAGGAGGAGGAATGGACTCCTAGCCAGCAGCACCCACAAGGCGAGTTAAGCTAGCACTCCATTGGCCCCACAGAGCCGAGTCGGGGCTGAGTCAGGCTAACCTGAAGCCAGGTCCCAGTGCACTGCCCACTGACTGTGTGACCCTGGGTGAGTCACTGTGCCTCTCTGACTTCAGGTTCCTCATCTGTACGGTGAGGTCACCCATGGAGCAGCCCCAAAGCACTGCTAAGAGGCCTTGGTGAGGTTACTTGTGCAAAGCACTTAACTATGCTAAGTGCTCGGTAGTCACAGGTATCTTATTGTCCATCTTCATCATCCTCCTCATCACCATCATCATCATCTTCACCAGCACCTCAGATAGCATCTTCTTCAGCACCACCTGCACCAGCAGCATCTTGACCATCACCTACATCTTCATCTCTAGCTTGACCATTACCTTCACTCATCAGTACCACCAGCATCTTGACCATCATCTTCATCTCTGTCTTCAACATGGTCACTGCCATTTTCGTCATCACCTTCATTATTATCTTTTCAAATTATTTATTTTGATACAGCATCTCTGGCTGGCCTAAACTCACTGTGGAGACCATACCGGCCTTGAATTCACAGAGATCCACCTGCCTCTCAATCCTGAGTGCTGGGATTAAAGGTGTGCCACAACCCTAGACACACCATGTTTTTTTACATTTATTTATTGGTTGAGTGTATGTGCATATGCCTGCGTGTGTGCCATTGTGTGTGTGTCAGAGGACAACTTCGTAGGAGTTGGTTCTCTCCTTCTACCACATGCGTCTTGGGAATTGAACTCAGGTCTTCAGGCTTGGCAGCAAGCACCTTCACCCACTGAGTCATCTTGATGGCTCACGTCACACTCCGTTGGTCACTGTCTCTTTACCGTCTTCATCATTACCCTGCAATGTCACCCTCTCCCTCGCCTCCTTCTCCTCCCACTCTGGCAGGACTTCTCCCGATTCGATTCCTGGCCTTTGTTTCCCCAGCTTCCTGCGGACAGCTTCTTTCAGACCGCCGCCTGGCCTAGGGTTGGACCCGAGATTGCTGTATTCTCTTCCAGCCCTGAGGGCCGCTGTGAATCTCAGAGTCAGTGGGATGTGAGGTGAATTTCTGAGGGAGGCCTGGGAGATCACTCCAGCACAGATGAAGCATAGAACATATACGACTTAGGTGGCACGTGGTGTCAGGTATTCTGCATAAAAACTTCCCAATCTCTTACCTAGACGTCTATATGAAGTCTGCGTGTGGGGTACCCACAGACTCGAGCTGCAGCCGGGGTCCCAGGACAGTGAGGTGCTGGCCGTGTCAGGCTCTTTGCTTACATGCTTCAGGGGCTTGTTTTGATCGTAAAGATGGAGCCCAGGACTTCCTTCAGGCATTCTAGGTAAATACTCTACCAGCCAAACTACACCCCCAGCCCGTTTTTTTTTTTTTCCCTTAACATTTTTTATTACATTTATTTGTTTGTGGGGGAGGGAGGTTAGAAAACCACTTTCCAGAGCTGATTCTCTCCTTCTGCCTTGTAGGTCTCAGGATCAAGTTCAGATCACCAGGCTTGACAGTAAGCACATTTACCCAGAGTCATCTCACTGGATGTTTTTGTTTGTTTGCGGCAAGATCTCCCTACAGCCCCAGCTGGTCTGGAACTTGATTTGTAGACCAGGCTGGCCTTGATCTTACAGAGATCCACCTGCCTCTGAGTCCCAAGTGCTGGGATCCCAGTGCGTGCATCACCACACCTGGCTGTTTTGTTTTTTGACATGGTCTTGCTATTCACTGGCTTGAACTTTCTGTGTAGCCCAGGATGGCCTAGAACTCTCTACCCTCCTGCCTCAGCCTCCCTATGGCTGGGATGACAGGCACCCACTCAGGTTCCTCTTTATATATTCACAGGGCTTCACTTGTTAGAGGAGTCTACTAATCTGTGATTGAATAGAGCAATAGTGTGGTTGCTGTGAACGGTGGTGGATTCTCGGAGCCCTCCAGGCCCCCCAGTTCACTCCACATGAAGCTAATACTGGGACAGCCCTGGCACAGGAAAGGCGGTCCAGGGAGGGAGGAAGGAGAGAGGGGAGGAGGGAAGGGAGGAAGGAGAGAGGGAAAGACGGGAAAAGAACCCCAACAGAGTTCAAGGGCAGGACACTCCACAGGACCATTTGATGCAGACACTGATCCCACCTGATAGCCAGGTGTCCAGGAGCCTTGACAACACAAGGCTAGATGACACAAGCCAGACCTGGAAGGACAAGGCAGGTGTCCACTTAGGGGAGACCCCGGAAGCGTCAAATTCAGAGACAGGGAAGAACAGCACCAAGAAGGGGCTGGAGGTCAGGAGCTTTAAACAACTGTTCTGTGTGTGCAGAGCTTCTTCTGTTTGGGACAATGACAGGGCTTGCTGTAATGGATGGTGGCGGAGGACAGCCAAGGTGCCGCAGCACTTAGGGCTGATGAATCACACACTTAAACGATGGCTGAGGTGGACGGTTTTATGATAGAGGTTTTATTACAATAAAAAATTAATGATGTAATATACCGATAACCATTTAATTGTCCACTTTCAACGGGTGACTTTGTGGGGTAAGCAGACATTTCAAAAGCTGTTTCTAAAGCGCTGAGGATGGTTGGAGTCCTTCAGGAGGGAGAGGGAATGGGAAAGGCCGGGGTGGCTGCTTCATGTATTACCTGACAGACTTTTGGAAATGTCTGAAAATGAGAAGTTATACGTATGTGTTCGTGGGGGGCAGAGACAGACATGGGGTGTTTTCCTCAATTGTTCTCCATCTTTTTTTAAAAAAAAAACATTTATTATTTTTACTTTATGTGTATGAGTGTATTGCCTGCACGTGTATAAATGCACCATGTCATACAGTGCCTGTGGAGGTCAGAAGAGGGCATCAGATCCCCTGGAACCGGAGTTGTGGATGGTTGTTAGCCGCCATGTGGGTGCTGGGAATCGAACCCAGATCCTCTGCGAGAGCAGTCAGTGCTCTTAACTATCTCTCTAGACCTCCATCTTATTTTTTAAAGATTTCTTTCTGTCTTAAATGTTATGATTTATTTTTATTTTATGTGTGTAAGTATTTTCTTGCACATATATAAGGGTACCGTGTGTACAATGCCCACACAGGCCAGAAGAGGGTGCTGAATTCTCTGGAACTGGAGTTACAGATAGTTGTTAACTGCCATGTGGGTGCTGGGAACTGAACTCAGGTCCTCAGCAAGAATAACCAGGGCTCTTAACTGCTGAGTCATCTCTCTAGCTCCAAAGATATATTTTTATTTTCAATCGTCTGTGTGTGTGTGTGTGTGTGTGTGTAGGCCAGAAGTGTCAGAACCCTGGAGCTGGAGTTACAGGTGGTTGTGAGCTGCCGTGTGTGCTGGGAACTGAACTCAGGTTCTCTACAAGAGCAGCGAATGCTCTGAACCACTGTCTCTCTCCAGCCTCCGACCTTGTTTTGTAAGCAGGGTTGCTCACGGAACATAGAGATCCTTCAGCCTCATTGTCTGTCCGGCAAGCTCTGGAGATGTTCCTGTTTCTGCCTCCCCAGCTCTGGAATGATGTGTGCTCCTGTGTCCAGCCCTTTTTCTTGTCCATGGGAGCTGGGAGCACGCTCAGTCCTTGTGCCTGGTCAGTGAGCACTCTACCCACTGACTCACCCCTCCCTTGAATTACGCCCTCTACCTTCTCAGTCCACTGACTCACCCCTCCCTTGAATTACGCCCTCTACCTTCTCAGTCCACTGACTCACCCCTCCCTTGAATTACGCCCTCTACCTTCTCAGTCCACTGACTCACCCCTCCCTTGAATTACGCCCTCCACCTTCTCAGTCCACTGACTCACCCCTCCCTTGAATTACGCCCTCCACCTTCTCAGTCCACTGACTCACCCCTCCCTTGAATTACGCCAAGTTTACCGTAAGCCCTCCACCTTCTCTGTAACGAGCTCAGGCCCCTTGGCGCCATCGTGAGCCACGGAACCTGGCTCAAAGGGGCCAGGGCATGGACTCTTTCAAGGTTCCAGTGGGTGTGGCCAAAGTTCAGGTCTGCAGCAACTCTCAACAGACTGGGGCCTTGACTAGGAGACTCTGTCCACAGACGGCACACTTGCTCCCCTTAGAGCTGGGCTCTTTCCTATCAGTCTTAGCCCCCAGACCCAGACCCCTCCACTGGAGCCAGAGCAGATCTAGTCATCAGACCCCATCTTCCTGCGAGGGAATGCATGAGCCACTCACCTTTCTGGCCAGGGGGGCAGTGCGTGCACACCACCTCTCCACTCTCTGGGATGGTTGTACAGGGTGACTGTCCAGGGCATGGGCAAGGCTGGCAGTCATCAGCACGGCCTGTGAAGGGATTGCCGTAGAAACCAGGCATGCAGCGCTCACAAGACGGGCCCTCGGTGTGGTGGCCACACAGGCAGATCCCTGGGGGGCAAGGCAAACATCTGCTCACCACTGCCTCGGCTCAGAACTCTCTAGACAGTAAGCATCCTGGTGGGAGGGACTACAAGCGCACATCCTGGTTGACCTGGAGTTAGAACCTGAGGTGGAGGCAACAGAGTCTGGGGATGGAGCATCCAAATCTGGAGTCGGACTCTGGGTTCACAGCCACCTCTTAATGCCTGTGTGAATGTGGGCAAGTTACCTACCCGCCCCCCACTCCCTCAGGCCTCAGTGTCTTTCACTGTAAAACGGGAATGACACCGGCTGAACTCGAAGACTCTTGGGAGCTGTTTAGAGCACACATTCCCAGTGCACGGACAGGGTGGAGAGGCAGCTCTGTACGGCCACCCTGCACCTCAGGTCCTTCTCCTGGAGGACGGGGGGTGGGGATAGAGACCGCACCACAGAAAATCTGTGGGGGAGTCGAGGATGTGTGTATGGCCCAGTGCCAAGCTCAAGGAGGTGCCCTCCGACTGTGGTCTTCCTGAGTTTGCATTCTAAACCTTTCTGAACAGACAGGGCCATAGTGACACTGGCTCTTGTGCTGATTTCCCCTCTCCCTGCCCGTGTCTTTTTAGTTTTGAGGGACCCATTCAAAGGGAGGCACTGGCCTAAGCTACAGCCTTACAGGGGCTTGCTCTATGCAGCCACTGTGGGACCCCATCCTGCCTCCTGGTATCTGAAGAAGGAGGAAACTGCAGAGCCCTCTGCCAGCTCAGTGGCACCCGGTGTCTTCTCAGATATGTCTCACCGTGGGGACAGAAAGAGAGACCAGAAAGCCCAGTATCACCTAGCCAGGGCTGACACTGGTGGGAGAATGAGAGGGAGCTTGGGGTGGACAGCTCCTGCCTCAGCTCCACACCCTCAGGCTTGTTCCTCTCCCTGGAATGAGGAAAACTGTGGAAGGGCAAGGGCTCTGTGCGGGGCGAAAAGCTTCCCATCTCATGAGAAGAGTCTGTTTCTTCAATAGGAGCTGCTGGGAGCACTGTGTGGGGAAGAATCGATTAAGAGGCCTCATCTGGGCTCAGTTAGTGATGCCTGCTATGGGCACATGTGTGTTACGGAGGTGGAAAGGCCCCCTAGCACCTCCTGATCATGTGAGGTTACTGCTCCTCTAGGGATGTGAGTAAGCAGACATAATGAATGGTACCCAGACTGGTGAGAGGGTGAGGGTCACCTACTGGCCATGTGGCCACACTGTACCTCAAGTCCCTCACCTGTGAGGGTTAGTAATAGAGATCACACCTCAGTCATGTCTGCAGAAATCAGGAAAGGAAGCAAGGGAACTAATTTATGACTTCCCACTGTCCTGAAAGGCAAGGACTTTACATGTCTGCCTCTCCCAGGTAAAGACCCCAGTATCACCCAGTTAGTTACAGCTGAGCTTGGGCGCAAAGCAGGGCAGTCTGTTTTTGGAGTCTGGACATCTCCTGACCTTTGTGTGGCCTTTTCTCTGTGGCCCGAGCCATGTGCACACTATCATTGTCCCCAGAGGGGGCACAGGCCTGTAGATGCCTGCTCAAGGCCTCCCCGGACGCACACATAATCTCTTACACCTGGATTTCAGCTGGGACTCTGTTGCAATACAAGATGCCCAGGCATCAGGGTAAGGATGAACCAGTGTCTGTGCTCCCTGGGGGCCAGACCTTCAGGGCTCCTGCCACACTGACCCTATGAGTGCCAGTCTGTGTCACACAGTGCCTGGTATAGCCTGGGGGCCTTGGGATGGGGTTCTGGGGACTCACCTGTGTTGGGGTCACAGGTGCCATGCTGGTTACAGGCACAGGGGATGCAGGTGGCATAGGGACCCCCCTGCAGCGTCTCCCTTTTGTATCCTGGAGCACAGAATTCACAGAACTGGCCTGTGTATCCCTGGGGACACGAGCAGGTCTCCACCCAGGAGGCCGGTGTGGCGAACCCCTGCTGGGGCCGAGCCGATGTGAGCTGGACTTCACGAAGCAGCATTTGACCTGCAGGGTGAGGAGAGAGGGGAGAACTACACATGTGTACTGCCCCGCAAAACCTTCTCAGCACATGAGACAGGCCGTGCAGATCGAGACAGCTATGAATCAATCAAAATTTTTTTTTGAGACAGGGTCTCTCTGTAGACCCAGCTGACCCGGAACTGGCTGTGAAGATCAGGCTGGCCTTGAACTCACAGAGATCCACCTGCCTCTGCCTCTGGAGTGTTGGGATTGAGGGTGTGCACCACGCCTGGCTACAACTGTAATTTTCAAGACAGGGCCTTGCTATGTAGCCCATGTCATCCTCAAACTTGTGACCCTTGTGACCCCCTGTCTAACCCTCTTGAGTTCCAGTAGTATTACAGGCATGAGCTGCGATGACCTGCTTCAAGTGTAATTTTTAAAAACATCAGCTGTGGGGTAGCTCAGTGGTAGAATGTGTGCTTGGGATATGCAAGAGTCTGGTTTCAATCTCAACTGAGAGAGAGAGAGCGAGAGAGACAGAGAGACAGAGACAGACAGAGACAGACAGAAGGAGAACTTGAGAATTCTGAAGTAAGATGTACACTTTGGGGCCAGCCAGATGGCTCAGCAGGCAAGAGCACTTGCTGCCAAGGCTGATGGCCAAATTTGAACCCCAGGACCCACAGTGGAAGATAAGAATCAACTCCCACAAGTTGTTCCCTGACCTCATGCACACGTGAGGCATACATGTGCCATTCATGCATGTACATTAAACTTAAAATTTTGACTTTAAGATGCTTACTTTCAAGGAATATTGAGTTTTAGAGCTTTAAACAATGGCTCTGACACGTCTGGTGTCATTACTCACTAGGGGCGGTACCACCCCTGGACAGGTGGGCCTGGGCCTCCTCAGGGGAGTAACTGAGCAAGCCAGGGGTAACAAGCCAGGAAGAGCGTTCCGCTGTGGCCCCACGTCAGCCCAGCTCTAGCCACCCTGAGATGAACTGTCACTGGGAAGCATAAGATGCAGTAACCTCTTTCCTCAAGTTGTTTTTGACCTGAATGCTTTTTTTTTTTTATCACTACAACAGAGAAGCAAACTTCAGACACATTTCATATTCAAAGGGATAATAATGTAGTCGTTTTGAAAATAAATCTGACATTTGGGGGTAAATGGTATAAATGTATGAATCCAAAATAGAAGGTTCTGCTTGCAGTGGCTGAGGGAAAGGGTTGTGCCGCACCAGCTCCACACAGAAAGTAGCAGGCTGTGTGAGCACAGGGCGGCGGCAGCCGGTGAACAGGGGGTGCCGCTCTGAGGGATGAGACCTTCCCAAGGGAACCCGAGGCAGTCTGTGTCCAGCTTTAAAATGTGCACCCTTGACCTAACACCTCCATTCCTAGGACTCCTGAAGGGCACTGACATAGGACTCAGAGCCCTTTACACACCTCTGTCTTCAATCCCCGCAACACTGTGTCCGGGGGAAAGCCAAAGCCTCCGGGCCTCAAATTTAGGGGGTGGTGTCTCTAGCACAGGATCCTAAGTGCTGAGAATCGGCCTTTTTAATGTGATAAAAAAGGCTCTCAATATAGTGTTAGCCAGGTATGGTAACACACGTGTTTAATCCTAGCACTCAGGAGGCAGAAGCGAGTGGATCTCTGTGAGTTTGAGGCCAGCCTGGTCTACACAATGAGTTCAAGGCAGCCAGGGCTACGTAGTGAGACCCTGTCTACAAAAAAGTATAGAGTGAAAAACCATACACATAGAAGGTAAAAGCCAAATGCCCCCAATGGGATCCTTGGGAAGGGACTCTGGGGTCGGGGAGGCAGTTCATATGGGGCCTGTGTCCCTGGGGGCATCAAGCACCCAGCCGGGGCAGAATGGGCAGAACATGGTGCATATGTGATCCCAGAGAGTTCTAACAAGGGCCCTTCAAGGTCAAATGTGTCACTCCCATTTTGCAGGGAAGGCACATGTGCTAAGGGCACAGGATATTAGACAATTTTCCCAGGTCCACAAGGGCGCAACTAAGAAGGGGGGCGGTAATGTGGCCACTGAACGTGGCGGGCAGTGCAGTGAGAAACCCCGGAAGCGACTGGAAAGATTAAAGAAGACATTCCTGGGGGAGAAGGGGAGCCAGAGAGGAGCCAGGAGCAGGGTGGGTGGAAGCAGATACACCGCGGCTTCCAGAAAGGAGGCGATGGGAGCTGGGGTCAGGTAGGGTCTGGCCAAAGTCTCCCAAGCCCTGGCACGAAGGGAGCCCCAGGGGGAGGCTGGCTGCCTAAGCCACCAGTTCTCGGAAGGAAGCAGAGCTGAGGGCTTTTTGGTTGTCATATGTTGGGAAGCAGAGACAGTACTAGACACACACACACACACACACACATACACACATACACACACACATACACACATATACACATACACACACAACACACACACATACACACACATACACGCACAACACACACATACACACAAACACACAACACACTTACATGCGCACACATATATACACACATACATACACACATGCATACACACATACACACAACACACATATGCACCCATACACACACCACACAGATTGATACACACATACACACAACATAGAGATACATATACACATGCACACACATGCACACAACACACACATACACGCACACACATATACACACATGCATACACACAACACACATACACACATACACGCACACACATATATACACACATGCATACACACATACACACAACACAGAGATACATACACATATGCACACACATGCACACAACACACACATACATACACATACACACATACACACACATACACACAAACATACACAGAAATGCCATGTGACATTCAGGCATCCTACTGGGCACCTGAAGGGCAGAGACACCCCTCCCCCCATGTAAGCACCCAAGCTGGACCCTTGCTCCCTGGATCCTGGCATCTTCAGATGGTTTATGTGCTGGTAGAACTGCCCAGGGATGAGGCACTGCATATGTCAGGGGACCATGGTGTTTGGGTTCAGAACTGTCCTCAAAGTCATTCAATGGTGACCCTGAGCTAGCAGGATCAATCCCGATGACCATTTCTAGTATCCCACCTGCAGTCGTCCACCCCTATCACTACCCCACTCACAACGATCCGGGAAATATTCCCAATGAGTTACGACCCCCAAATTACAAACCCAGAGGACCTATAAAATAAGGGTCAGTCACAGTGGAATGTCTGACACTTGGCTATGCTGATGTGCCCACAGATAAATGCTGGCTCTGCCAAGATGCTGTTCCTAGCAAAACGGAGTGAAGCCAGCGAGGCTAAGGAACATTGCAAAAGCTGCCGTGGCCTGCATGGAGGCACACACCTGCAACCCCAGCACCTGGGAGGGAGAGGCAGGAAGATGAGGCTAGCTTCAGTTACATACTTAGTTCAAAGCTAACCTGAGCTACATGAGACCCTGTTTCAAAAAGAAGAACAAAAAAAAAAAAAGAGGAGAAAGAGGAAGAGGAGGAAGAAGAGGAGGAGGAGGAGGGGGAGGAAGAGGAGGAGGAGGAGGGGGGGAGACGACAGCTAAGGTGGTCAGGCTGTACCATCGTCCTCCCCAGGTCCTAGCTTCCGTCGCTGCCACTGTGGCTGGGAGCACCTGCTCCACACCCCTCCCGCACTGCTGGGAGCACCTGCTCCACACCCCTCCCGCACTGCTGGGAGCACCTGCTCCACACCCCTCCCGCACTGCCACTTTCTGACCACATCTCTTCACCCTTCTTGTTTCTCCCAAGTCCAGACTTACTACAGCAGGAAGTCTCTAATCACCTCCTCATGTTGCCTGGGGGCTGAACCTGAGCCTGACAATTTGGACTCAGAATTGTCATGTATGTGTGTGAGTGTGTGTGTGCGTACATATGTGAGTGTATGAGTGTGCATGTGTGTGTGCGTGCACGTGTGTATGTGTGTGCACACATGTGAGTGTGTGTATGTGCATGTGTGTATGCGTGCACGTGTGTGCACATATGTGAGTGTGTGTGTGCACATATGTGTGTGCGCACACGTGCCTGTCTTCCTCAGTTGTCCTCCATCTTGTTTTCTGAGACGGACGCACTCCCTGCGGGACTGGCTGTCCAGGGATCCTCCTGTCTGTCTCCCCGGTGCTGGAACTGCTGGCGCAGGCTGCACTCCTGGCTTTTGGCATAGGGGATCTGAACTCTGGTCCTCATGTTTGAGCAGCAAGCGATTTCCCCCGAGCTCTCCCCAGCCCCCCACGACTGCCTTTTACTTCCTTCTTACTTCTTAGATTTATTCTTCATATTATAAGAGGATATTCGTGATTTTTAAGAATCCTGTGTACATAGGTTATAACTAGGAACAGGCCAGTGCTTAACTGTGTCATTTGCTAGTGACAAGAATGAGGGCTGCTAGTGAATGCTAGTCAATGGTCGGTGACAAGGGGGGCCTCTCCTCTGGGAACTTGGAATCCTGATCTGACCTTGGAGTGGCTGAGGGCAATACCATCAGTGTCCAGCAGGGGACACAGCTCCCAGGTAAGAGCACAGGGATGGGGTGTGCTGGACTCTGACAACAACCAGTGGTCACACCGCATGGCTCTTGCCTGTGTTGCTGGCCACATAGTTAGTCCCTAGAGTTGTCCTCCCTCAGGCCCGCCCCCTCCCTGGCTGTCCATGACCTGCCTGTACCCTCAGCCACACCCGCTGCCTTGGGCAAACGTTCTGATCGCCCAGAATCTCAACGTCCATGCTGGAAGGATTCCATGTGAACCACACAAAGCCAAGACCCAAGTTCTTGGGGACATTCTGCCATCATACTGACCGGAAGGGCCTTGGCCGCTGGTCCAGATGCTCAGAGCAGTCAGATTGGCAAGCAGTCGCTGGAAGTGGAAGGCGGGCAACGGAGAGTCTTCATACTCAGAGGTCTCCTGCAGGCTGGAGGGAGAGGTGTAGGAAGGAGAGCCTGGCGCAGGGGTGCCAGGAGTACAGGACTCCTCGTCCAGACCAGCGTCCCCAGCCCTCAGGGACCAACCTGCCCCCCACCCTCCTCTCTCATGACAGGGAGGCCACTTACAGGAACCAGAGTTGCACCTGCCCCAGCTTCCTGGTGTCCTGAGAGCTGGGCGGGTTGGAGGGCCTCAGAGCCAGGGCCAAGCCTGCCCCCTCCAGTCTCAGTTGCACAGGGGGTGGGGAGCCCCCGGGGGGTACGCTGAGGGTCAGTATGAGGGGCTGCCCGTAGCTGAGCCTATGGTCTCCCAGAAACTGCTCTAGAGAGAGGAGAGGAAAAGCCTTTGCTATCTCCACAAGCCTAGCTTGATTCTAACATCTGCTGTCAGCAAGTATAAATTCAAATCAGACATACCTACTGCAGGTAGAAAATACTGAGTCAGGGCTGGGAGCTGCCTCAGTGGGTAAAGCTCTTGGCATTCAAGTGTGAGGACTGGAGTTTGGATTCCCCAAACCCACATTAATCGCTTGCCTGTAATTCCAGCCTCTGGAGTTAATTCAGAGACTGGGGAGCCTCAGAGCAAGCTGGCCAGCGAGCTTGTAAGCTCTGAGTTTGACTGAGAAATTCTGCATCAAAGAATAAGATGGGAGAACAATGGGGGAAGATTCCTGACATCAGAGCCTCCACATGCACTAGCACCCACATAGACAAGGGTGCCCACACATATGCAAACATGCATGCACACATGTATAACACAAACACACATACACATGTGCACACACTCAAAAAAATAGAAAAAGAAAATAGACCCTTGACAGTAGATGCCCATAAGTGACAAGCCTTTGCCCAACCTCACGAGTCAGTGAGTCCTGCAATCACACAGGTCTGGGTCATGCTCATATCAATCCTGATCATTTTCTGTCTGAACTGTCGCTTTAAGAGGGCAGTCCAGCAGACAACAGATTCTGACCGAGCAGAGGCGCTACAGTGTGAACTCCCCCGACACCTGCTACACTGCATCCCAGGATGGGCTGCAGAATCCCACGTCCATCGGGAGGAGAACTAGGCACGGAGCTTTTGCTTCGTGCGATGTGCCCACTGTTCTGGTAAGAACCCGTGATGTACTAGAATGAGAGTCAAGAGAAATAAATTGTGTGAGTTGGTGGAGATGGCTCAGTGGGTAAGGTGCCTTTCATGCAAGCAGGAGAACCTGAGTTTGACTCCCGGTACCCATGTAAAAGCTGGGCACTGGGTCAGTGACCTGTAGCACTGGGGGCGTGGAGACAGGTGGACCCCTGGAGCTCACTTTAGTCAATGGGTGAGCTCTCTGTCCAAGAAGGGACTCTGTCTCAAAAAATAAGGTGGAGGTTGGTAGAGAAGATGCCCACTACCACCAACCTCTGGCCACACACACACACACACACACACACACACACAGAGGCTATTTCAGTGATTCCATATACGTTCTGATCTGATGGAAGAATCGCGACACCCAAAGGCGTCTCCACCCTCATCCCCGGAGTATGCACAGAGGGGACTTGACCATGGGAGGGATTAAGGCCGCAGGTGGAGTTGGGGTGTTAGCCCTCTGGCCCTGTGGGAAGGGGAGTCTACTGCATCCCCATCGGAGCCACCATGCTTGAATCTGGGGAGGGAGCTTTATGGGAACAGGAAAGAGACCAGAGGAGGCATGTGCACAAGCTCCTGCCTCTATTTACAGGACGGCTTGTACCACCTTGGGACTCTGTCAACAAGAAAACGCCCACTAGATGCACACCTGTCCTAACCAGAACCCTGAGCCCAGATAAGCCTCGGCCCTTCAGAACTCATTCGCTCTATGATACACCATTATTAGCAATGGAAACTGACCAGCATCAGGAAGCAGGCAGGGACTGTTACCTACCGGGTGCTGAGAGCTCTTCCCCACCTTGCAGGCCCAGGAGGACCCCACTCCGGATCCACTTTGGGGGACGTTCTGAGGCCCCTGTAGCTTTGGCCTGCCAGCCACCAGCTCCTAGACAGCAAGCAGAATATTACCAGTGTGAGGCCAAAGAGGGGCCTCCAGGGACAGGTCCAGCAGTGGGAAGGAGCCCCGGGAACTGGCCCTGCTGAGGCATGGGGCCATGGCCACACTCTTGGGCCTAGGCGGGCCTTCTTCTGTTTCTCCTTATTTCCTTTGTGCTCCCCTCCTTCTCTCTGTTTCTGTATCTTCCTTTTCTTTCTTGGGATCTCATGTTGCCCAAGCTGGCCTCAAACTCACTATGTAGTCAAAGTTGACTTTGAACTTCTGATCCTCCTGCCTCTACCTCCCAAGTGCTGGAGTTACAGACGTGTGCCACCATGCCTAGTTTATGTGGTGCTATGAATCAAACCCAGGGCTTCATGCATGCTAGGCAAACACTCTACTCACTGAGTTACAGAGTCCTGGCCCTTTCAGAGGGCTTCTGAGGCAATATGAAGACACAGCCTGAGACCCCAATGAGGAGAAGAGAGCTTGGAACTTCAGGCCATGCCTAATAATACTGGACATGACTTCATCTTCCATGAGCTTTCTCCCTATGATCTCATCAACCCTCCCTTGACTTTCAGATTCATGATAATAACCCCACTGCATTCTGGGAGGCCATCTGGCTAGGAAGGGATCCAGCCAGGATGGGACCCAGAACGTGTGATCCTCAGTCCAAGTTTAATCATTCATCGCTCTAGTGAAAGCAGTTCACTGAACCCAGCCCACAGAACAAATGACCATAAGCAGGTGCTGTCCAGGGTGGAAACCATACACCTGAGCACCCAAAGGGGAAGCCTGGGCCTCATCTGGCTAGACGACATTCTTTCCCTTGCAGGCTGTGATGCTGGGTGAGCCTCTCTGAAGCCAGCTCCTCATCTGCAGAACAGAGCAGTGAGGTTCTGTGGCCCTGCACTAGTCCTCACTATGGGTCTGGGCCCCACGGGGAGATCCCTGAGGCCTTCTGGGGCCTGTGGAGGTCTAACTATCTTCTCATTGCAGTAGGAGGCTAATGACATCATTCATCCTGTCACTGGCGCAAGCAGGCAGTGGCGTGATCTAGAAGCCACAGGACACATGCTGTCCCTACAGACGGGTGAGAGAGGAGCTGTGAGGAGCTCCTGGCTTCTGCTAAGCCAGCTCTTAAAGAAACACAGAAAAACACAGGGGCAGCACAGCACTCACCAAATGTTTTAGCTTTTAAAAACAGTCATTTGGGGGCTGGAGAGATGGCTCAGAAGTTAGCACCACTGGCTGGTTCTGCAGAGGACCCAGGTTCAGTTCCCAGCACCCACACGGCAGCTGACTACCATCCATAACTCCAGTTCCAGGGGCTCAGATGCCCCCTTCTGGTCTCTGTGGGCACTGCATACATGCAGTACACTTCCGTATGTGAAGGCAAAACATGCATATACATAAAAGAACTTAAATTTTTGAAAATTAATGAAAAGACGTCACTTCGGGGCTGGGGTACAGCTCAGTTGGCAGAGTATGCACAAAGGGTTCCATCTGCAGCAAAAACAGACATGGTATGCACACCTGTAATGTCAGCACTCAGGAAGTGGAGGCAGGAGGATCTGAAGTTCAAGGCCAGCTTCAGCTACACAGTGAATTTGAAGCCAACCTGGGCTACATGAGACCCTGTCTCAAAAAAAAAAAAAACACTTTTATTATTTTTTTTTTTACAGAACTGTGAAAAACCAAGTAAGTTATAAGTTCTTAGTGATGGTTTGAAAATGAATTCATGAGGGGCTGGAGAGATGGCTCAGTGGTTATAAGAGCACTGGCTGCTCTTGCAGAGGACCTGGGTTCGATTTTCAGCACCCATATGGCAGCTAACAACTATCCATAACTCTAGTTCCAAGAGAATCTGACTCATTTTTCTGACCTCCACAGGCACTGTATGACATACATGCAGGTAATACACTCATACACAAAAATAAAAATAAAATATTTTAAAGAAATGAATTAAGGAATACAGAATACACATTTAAAAGAACCACTCAGGTTCTTTGGGGTTTTTGTTTGTTCGGGAATTGATTTTTCTTTAAGATAGCATGTGCTTTTGTAGCTCAGGCTGGCATGGCACTTGAGACCCTCCTGCCTCCACTTCCTGAATATTTTTATCATAGGTGTGTATACCTGGCTTATCAGTTCCTTTTCTAATACATTAAACATCCCTATGAGCAATTTGGAGCCATTACAGGGCTTTGGGGTCATTAATAATTTTTTTAAGGGCATAGAAGGATCCAGGGACCAGAAGGGTTGGGAATCCCTGAAACAGCAGCTGTGAAATGAAATGAGACGGTGACACGGAAGTACCCAGCCTGAGGCCCAGCTCACGGTGACAAGAGATCACCACGGCATCTTTTCTTCCTTTGGAAGAGAGATTGAAATAGGACCTCATGCAGCCCATGTTGACCTCAAACTCACTATGTAGCTGAGGATGACCTTGAACTCCTGATCCTCCTTCCTTCATCTCCCAAGAGCTGGGAACACAGGCATGCATCATCATGCCCAGTTCATACAGTGCTGGAGACGGAGATCACGGCATCATACATACCAGTCAAGCACTCTACCAACTGAGCTACATCCCCAGATCTCACCATGCTGTCTTGGGATTCAGAAGACAAGACCTGGCCAGAAAGCATCCTAGACTGGCCAGCCACTGCTGCACGCCACCCTGCTTTCCGTGCAGTGTCCAGCAGAGGGCGCGCTTCCCCTGCTTCTGAGCACCCAAAAGTCCAACCTGAGAGTCCCCAGACTCTGGGTTCCTCTGTGGGGGAAATGCTCTCTGGGGCGTGACAGGGCACACTGGTCCTAATTAAACACAGAAGTCAGAGCTCAGCTCCTTCCTGCTCCAAAGCCAGAACCAATCCCAGACAGGCCTAGGCCTTGTCTGTAAAATGGAATTGAGAACTCCTGCCTGCCAGGGCTGCTGAGACCCCTTGTAAAATGGAGCTCAGCAAATGATGTCTGGCACACAGCAGGCGCTTAATAAGTGGAGGCCAAGGATCTGGCTAGGGATCCTCAGCACTTAGATATGCTAAGGGATATCAACCTTCATAGCATGATTGAGATTCCCCTATGGGACCTAAATGGTGCCGCACATTTCCAGCCTCCCTGAGGATAACCTGCTAGGGATGGGGAAGGAGGTCACAGGTGGCAGGCACGTGCTGGGGCCATCCTTTTACACTCTGCCCCAGGCTGTGTGGTCTAGGGCTTCCCTCCAAAAGGGGGATAGTAGAAGAGTGGTCCCTGCCCCTCCCAATGCCAGATCCCTAGCCTGGGCGAGGAGCCGACCCTTGGGAGGCAGCCAAGAAATGCTGCTTACCCTGGCGGAAGTCTGAGAGGATGTGGTGTGCCTGGAACCCGGCAGCAGGGGCGCACACCTTGGAGTGACCATAGCAGAAGCAGCTACTGCAGCCGGCAGGATTGTGAGGCTGCAGGTTAAACGTCCCGGGGCGACATCTGTAAGACAGCCAAGCAGAGCCACATGTCCCAGTCACGGAATGATAGGACCAGAACCCAGTCAGACTATTTGGAATCTAGGGGAAGTTTAAAAAAACACTTTTTTTTTTAGAATTACCAAGAATTACAGAGACAGGACAGACAGTTCCCACGTCTGCTGTTCCTGCCTCTTTGCTGCTGACATACGACCTTGAAGCCAAGAGATTAACATTGTTTAGTGTTAACAGACTCCAGGCTGTGTCACAGAATTCCATTTCTTTTCCCACTAACATATTTTCCTGAGCAGGACCCTGCAAGGACTCAGCACTACATTTATCTGTGACCTTGACTCCTCCAATCTGTAACTTTCCTTGTCGCTCCTGACCTTGACACTATCGTTGTTTTGTGAGACAGGGTATTATTATGGACCTACGCCTGGCCTTGCACTCACAGCAATCCTCCTGCCTCAGCCTCCCAAGTGCTGGCATTATGGGCATAGACCACCATACCTGGGTCAGCCTTGATACTTTGAGTCAAAGCACCATCCAGGAATACTTTCGGATGCTCTTCAATGTAGGGCTGTCTGACGTTTTTTAATTTTTTTTAAAAAATTTATGTGTCTGAGTGTTTTGCTTGCATGAGTACACTCACATTGTATGTGTAGTACTGCAGAGGCCAGAAGGGGCACTGGATGGTTGTTAGTCACTCTGTCAGTGCTGGGAACTGAACCTACGTCCTTTGCAAGGGCAGTCAGAGCTCTCAACCACTGAGCCGTCTCTCCAGTCCCCATCAGGCATTTTTCTCCTGACGAGATTGGCATAATGGGATGGGGGGACATAATCACAGAAGTGTCGTCGTGACATCACACAGGCCATGAAACCCATGAGACACCAGGAGCGGTTGACCCTTCATCCCCAGCTAGGGTGTTGTCCAACCAGTTTCTGGTCTAAACAGTTGCTGCAGCCCAGTCGTTAGAAGTGACGGACCAGCAGGATGTGGCGGTGCCCATCAGTAATGCCAGTCCTCAGGAGGTAAAGACAGAGGATCAGGATCTCAAGGTCATCTTCAGCTGCAGAGCAAGTTTGAGGCCAGCTTAGGCTTGTTATAAGAGACCGTCTCCAAAAAGAACAAAAGGACAAAAAGAATCAAGGGTCAGGTGTGGTGGGCACACCCTTCAATCCCAGCACTCTGGAGGTGGAGGCAGGCAGATCTTTACGAGTTCAAGGTCTACATAACAAGTTCAAGGCCAACCAGGGATGCATTTAGTGAGATTGTATCAAATAAATAAATAAATACAAGCAACATCGCTCAAAGGGAGGGACTGAGGTGCCAGCTCCCGGAGGGGCACAGAAAGGAACCTGAACACTCGTGAAAACCATCACAGTGATTAGGAAATACTTCCAGGGCATATCTTGAGGCCACAAAAAGACTATCCCCAGCTCTCGGCAGCGCTGTGCGACCGCTGTCTGCAACCAACCATCATTGCTACGCCCCCCGAACCCTGGCTTCCCACTCCCCGCACCCTCCTGCGCTTATCATTTGGAATTCCAAAGGCAGATCTGCCCCTTCGTCCTCATCTATTTATTTGTGCATTTGATTGGCTATTGGCATCTGTAGGAGGTTGTGGATATCTGCCACATACTTCGGGTTATAATGCAATCCCATTGTTATTTATTTTGTTACTCAACCTAATCCAGCTCTGGGATTTCCCACACATTGACTCCTGCACCCTTTTCACATGGGGCAGGGTTAGCTCACATCTCAACTCAGTTGATAGGGGCTTCTTGGAGCAAGGCATTGAGAAGGACCCTGAGGTTAAGACTGTTGTGCTCCATTGGTGATGTTTGCCACAAGTGTGACATGGGAGGTCTGGGACAGCTCTCGATTGGTGATGTCTGTCATGGGTATGAAATGAGAGGGCTATCTTGGCTCTCTGTTGGTGATGTCTAATATGACTGCAAGATTCAGAAGGCTGTGACGGCTCTCCATTGGTGATGTCTGCTACAGCTGTGAGGTGGAGGGCCATGATATGTGACAACTTTATTGGTGATATCTGCTATAGGCTGAGGCGGAAGAGCCGTGATAGGTCTCCATTGGCAGTGGTGTTTGCCACAGGCGTGAGACGGGAGAGCTGTAATATGTATTTGCTACCTGGGTTACACAAACTCTTCCTTGTCCTTTCTAGGGTTTTCTCTGGATTCCAGCCTTGAAGCAATTGTGCATTTCCTCACGAACCCTCAGCGGTGTTGGATCAGAGCGTGAACAATGCCTCTGGGTAACTTCCTGGGGGGCAGACTCCAGAAAGGGTGCGAGGTGATGGGCTCGCCAAGTGTCTGAGGACCCTGCCCTGCCTCCCAGCCCCTCCACAGGGCTGGTGCCTCTCTAGAGACACCGGATGCCACTTACGGCAGCTCATGCTGGCTAGCTCACCCACCTGTCACACAGGCTGCCTTCAACGTTATCTTTGCAGGGGCAGTGTCCACTGTGGGGGTCACAGGTGCCCAGGCTGCCGGCAACATTGCAGGTGCAGGGTCTGCCAGAGAAACAGGGCAAGAAGACATGCATCCAATGCACAACTCCAGAGTAGAACAGCTCATCCTCAGAAGAAACCTCCGTGCCCTTCCCTGCTCCTGAGACGACCAGGGGCCGGTGCCCCAGGAGCCTGTGCCTGGCTTCACTGTTCTCTCTTCACCAGGAAGGGCCCTGCCCATCCACCAGGGCAGTGATGCCCTCTGCATCAATGTATCTGTCCATCTATCACCCACACTCCCACCTGTCCCCCATGGATGCATGTGTCCATCCAGCTACCTGTTTATTCATCCCTCCATCCCTCCATCCCTCCCCTCTACCATTTCCTCCTTCATCTGCCCACTCACCTCCATCCATCCACCTCCCCATCCATCTCCCCAAGCTTCCATCCATTCATCTACCCAGTCCCTCGCTCATCCATGTACCCCGTCACCTACCCACCCACCCATCCACCCATGCATGCTTCCATCCATCCAGTCAACCATGTACCCACCCACCCATCTATCCATCCATCCATCCACCCATCTACCCATCTATCCATCCATCCATCCATCCATCTATCCATCTGTCCACCCATGCATGCTTCCATCCATCCAGTCAACCATGTACCCATCCACCGATCCATCCATCCATCTATCCACCCATCTATCCATCATCCATCTATCTATATCCAAAATCCATCCATCCATCCATCATCCCTCCCTCCCTCCCTCCCTTTCTCCCTCCCTCCTTCCATCTCTTCATCTACTCACACACTATCTGATAAGATATGGTTCCTGGCTTATGTCCAGTGAGGACAGCCTGACAAACCGGTTGTCACTGCTCTGTGGTTTATGCTGAGGAAGGAAATGGACCCTGGCATGATGGCATCAGGGAGGGGCATCTGGCTCAGCCTGGGAAGAATGGCAGGGTCTGGGTGAGGAGCAAGGGGCTTCTGGAGTGAAGACCAAAGAGTGGGTAGCAGTGTGCTAGACACAGGCAGAGGAGGTGAGGCTGGGGAGGAAAACGCTCTGGGACAGAGGAACAGTAAGAGCAGAGGTCCGGAGGCCAAGACCTGGGAAGCAACCAGGTTCAGATTCAGTATTCTGCTTGTTTCTGTGCTGCTGGGGATGGAACCCTGGGCCTTGTTTATGCTGGACAAGTGCTTACTCCACCACTGAGCCCTAAACCCAGAGTTAGTGGGCATTCCTGTGCCAAAATGCCTGCCCTACAAGCTTCCTCCATCTTTCAATGATATGGGGACACTGTTGTCAAGCTCCAAAGCCAAGCTCATTTCTTGTATATACATGTGTGTGTATGTCTGTGTGTGTATGTGTATGTGGTCTGTATGTGTCTGTGTGTGTATGTGTGTGTGTATGTGTGTCTGTGTATACGTGTGTGTGTCTGTGTATGTGTATGTGTGTGTGTTTGTGTGTCTGTGTATATGTGTCCACCTGCGCCTGTCCCTCCTAGCAGACCATCCTCCTGGACAGAGGATGTCGCCATGGCAAAGTGCTTCTCCAGCCTGCACTGCAATGGGCTGGGTAGGTCTCTGTGTTCCCAGGGACTGGCCGACTCTAATTCTTTTGTTTTATATATTTTGTTTTGTTTTATTTTGTGACAGAGTCTTCTTGTAGCCCCAGCTGGTCTGAAACTCACTATGTAGACCAGGCTGGCCTCAAACTCAGAGTTCCACCTGCCTCTGCCGCTCAAACACTGGAATTTAAGGCATGTGCAGTGATGCCTGGCTAGCTTATAAGGTCGGGACACAGTGCCTGGAAGGTAAGAAAAAGTTGAGGAAGAGGGGACGTGGGTGTGGGGACAGGTAGGGACCCACTTCCCTCTCTGTCTTATTCAGTTCACACACAGCGTGGGCCACTGTCCCCTGTCCCCTTCTACCTACTCACCTGCAGCCCCCCTCGCCGAGCGAGTGGTACCCAGGCTGGCAGTGGTCGCATTTCCAGCCCATTACTGTGGGCTTGCAGCTGCAGATGCCCGAGTTGTCACAGTCAAGGTTCAGGGAACCTGGAGAGGAAGGGCCCGGGCAGCGGTGGGTGGTGAGGACGGTGGAGCCGAGGGCTGGTGGTGGGGAGAGGATAGGGATGGGGCCACTCACCCACAGGGTGGCAGTCGCAGGGCTGGCATGGTGCCCGTGGGTCCCAGCGGTAATAGTTTTTCTCACAGTGCTCGCAGTGGGGCCCGGCTGTGTGGTTCCGGCAGTGGTGACAGTGGCCACCGTGGCCCGTGCTTCTGAACAGCTCCCTGTCAAATGTACACTCCTCGGTGTGGCCGCTACAGTTGCAGGCTGTGAGCGGATGGAAGGTTGTAAGTGGCCAGGTCTGCTGGGAGGCAGGGGGGGAGGGGCTACCCTGGCGTAGGCAGCCCAAGGACGGCTGTGATGGTCAACCTTGATTGCCAACTTGACAGGGTCTAGAATCACCTAGGAGACAGGCCTCTTGATGCGTCCATGATGGAGTTTTGAGATTGAGTGAACTGAGCAAGACCCATCTAAATATGAGTTCCAGGATCCTACGGGCTGGGGTTCCAGACTGAGTAAAAGGGAGAAAGCGAGCTGAGCACCAGCATTCATCTCTCTTGGCTTCCTGACTGCGGACACAGAGTGAGCAGTGCCTCGCGCTCCTGCTGCCATGATTTCCTGCCCTGCTGGGGCTATTTCCTCAAACCAGGAGCCCAGACAAACCCTCCTGACACTGCTTCTGTCATAGCAAAGAGAGAAGTAGCTGATACCAAGAGCAAGAGTTCAGGATGGATTTCAGGCCCAGCCTGATCAAGGACACAGAACCTAACCAACTATTATTCCAAAACAGGATATTATTTAAGAGCAAGGTGGGTGCTATTAATACATACTCTGGGGTGACATTATCTTCCTGGAGGGAGTCCTTCTAGGTTGAATCTGAGGCAGAGCAGAGAGGAAGAAAGGGAGAAGATGGAGCAGGGAGCAGGTCCTTGGCATAAGGAGAAAGTATGAACCAAGAAACAAGATCTGCTTGGTATGGGTATGTCAAGAGGCCAGCTACAGGTGGCCTGTCCTGAGATGGGCGGGGAGATGGTGCAGCATCGGGTGAGTGGTGTGCAATTTTGGGCAGCTGGGGAACAGGTGGGTAGGAGGCTGGGAGCCTGGAGCTCCAGGCCACGGGCGGCAGCAGGAACTAGTGGCTCCCCGTTAGCATGGAGGGGCTTATACCATGAGGTACGAGCAGGAGAGGGGTGTAACTGAATTCTCACTACTTCAAGACTTTACTACAGGCAGAGCAGGCTGGAGGCTGGAGACAGGGAAGGGGGGGCTGTAGGCACCCTGAGGAGAGGTGGTGTACAGTGCGACAAGTTACAGGGATTAGAGAGATGTTAAATGGGGTGAATTCAAGGCTCAGAGGCTGCTGGGCCGAGGGTAGGGTGAGAAGCCAGGCATATGAAGCTCCACCTTCTGGTCTGGTGACTGAGGACAGAGATTTGACCACACAGGTAAGGATGCTCAGGAAAGTAGTGTGCTCTTTGGCATGCCCACTAGGGAGATAGGCACAGACCCGGCGCAAGCAGGGAGCCAGCACGGCAGGCTGGGGGAGGCAGGCCAGCAGCCAAGAGGAACTCAGGACTGGGATGGCTCTCAAGGCAGCCCCTGCAGATGGCTCCCTGTCCCAGGGAACAAGCCATCCCCTCCCCAAACCAGCTCTGGCAGGCAGTGGCCTGGCCTCAGACCAAGAGGCCGATGGCAGTTGAGGTCAGCCTCCAGGCTGCATCAGGCCTCTGATGGTTCCTGGAAGTCACTGTGCGCGGGGAGCCCGAGGCTGTCAGGACCATGATGGAGAGACAGGCAGGGCTGGGGACAGTAGAACGAGTGTGATGCTAGGGCGGGCTAGTGCGCCCACTGGGAAGGTGCCTCTGTCTCCACTGTCCCTGTAGAAGGTTCCAGGGCCCCTTCCTCCCTCCACCAGGGTCTTTGAGGTTAGGCAGACAGAGCCATACAACACACAGCTGGAACATCAAAGGGCTGCTGGGGACTGTGGGAAAGGCCGTGTTGGGCGGGTCAGTACCCTGTGGATGGGAAGGGGGAACTGGATTTCATTAGCAGCCGGGGTTGCAGCAGTTAAAGCAAAAGAAGTCAGGTTAGGGGACCTAACCGCTCTCCCACCACAGGCGCCTTTCTGGATGGACTTGTCCTGGGGGAGTAACTTGTGGGGGAGAACTGAGACTCACGTGCTCCCCTTTATCTCTCCCTCATAGCTAGAACCCCCACACTGCACACCAGGCCCACCCAGGAGCAGCTCCCACAGTGAGGTTCTGGGAGTGGATATTGCCAGCCTCAGGTCCTACGGGGGCACTCACGCAGACACTCGTTGGCGGCCTCAGCGGTGCCACGGGCCCAGGGGCGATCCTGGAAGAAGGGGAGGCAACGCTCGCAGTCCACGCCTGTGGTGTTGTGCTGACAGCGGCAGGCCAGCCGGCCCTTCTCGTCAGGGCCACACTCACTGGCGTGACCATTGCATTTACACCTGAGGAGAGTACCCAGAGGGGTCACTACTGGCACCCCTTGATTCTAGCTGGAGTGTGGGCATTCTTGAGCCCTAATGGGACACCCTGGGGCTGCAGTTAGGAGATCCTGGGGTTCCTAAACTCTCTATGGAATAAACTTCTTTGTCTTCACAAGCCTCCCGTTGCCCTCTTTGATCAGACCGAGAATCCGAAGCACAGATGACTACCGCAGCCATCAGCTGGCAAGCGGCTGCCAGAGAAGGTTTCTACCTGGGCAGAGTCCCATCTCTGGGCAACGTGGGACCCAAGAAGAAATCAATTTAGTCTCCTCTGTAGGGGCAGGGAAGCAACCACAGGGTCGGTCACTATGAGACGAAGGTCACCTCAGGCAATTCTACAATTGTGTCTGAAAAGGTTAAAAGGAGGTTCCCTGTATGGGGAACAAGCCTGTCACAAGTCCCCAGAGTCTGAGCCTTGGTGGGCAGCCCTGAGGCTATGTCCCTATGACACTCACACGGTCAGGAGATGGGTGGACTCAGTAGGAACAAACAGATGTTTGCCGGGGCAACATGGTATGCTGGGTACAGCCTGACCCTATGCAGCCACCGTCCCTGAGGGGCTCAGAGTCCACCAAGGCCTCCTGCTCCTACCTTGCTCTGAGGTGGGACCCAGAGTAGCTCTGGGTCTCACTAGAGTGGGAAGAAAGTGAGAAGGATTCTTATTTCCCTCACAGAAAAGGGAATAGGCTTGGAACACGATGATGGCAGGCACTCCAGGGCACAGTGCAAGCCAGAGCCTGCCCAAGTTCTGTGGGTCACCTGTGGCTCCCCAAAATCAAGGCCCCACACTCTGCCCCCCGTGGGCATTGATGAATAACTGATGACTGCCAGGACCCTCAGCACCATCCCTTGTGGGGACACAAGACTGTCTGTTCACAAGCCCAGGTAGGCAGGTAACAAGCCACCATTGCCAGCAGGGGCCAGACCAGCACTGAGTCTGAGACCTTGGAAACCAGGGAAGTTCAAGGGACAGCCCCATCCTTGAGAGGGTGCCGCCAGCTCCCCCCTCCCCTAGGACTCCTTCTGACCCAGGGGAAGGAGGCAATCCCTTCCTGAGAGCTGCCTTCCCCAGCCAGCTGCAGGGCTGAGGGTGGTCTGGACCCAGCAGCTGGGACCCAGCTGTGCTCTGGGGCCCAACAGCAGGCGCTGCAACTCGAGGCCACCACCATCTTTGGAGGCCTCTGGGGAGGTTTGACCCGACAAGTGTGTGCGGAAGCAGCAGAGGGCTCCTCACCAGTGCCCCTCGAGGCCACTTCATACCCAAGAGCCCTGGGCACAGGCTCCTCCCACCTCCTCCATCTCAAACATAGGCCCAAATACCCCTGAATCCTGGAAGCCCAGAGTCTGGGCACCATCTTCGGCACAGCCCATCATTCATGCGTTGGGCTATTTTTTCACCCCACATAGCTTTCAGCCCATGCTCCTTGCCCCTAGCCTGGTCCCAGCACCCTGTCTCCCGGAGGCTCAGCCTCCTCCCTCTCCCTCCCCTCCCCTTGCTGCTGCTAGGGCATTATGGCTCATACTTTCAACTTGACAGGATCCAGAGTCACCTAGGGGTGTGTTTGTGACCTGGGTTAACTGGGTTAACTGAGCAGGGCAGGCCCACCCTGAACGCGGGCATCCCATCCGTGGGCTGGGGTCTCAGAATGAATGAAAGAAGAGGGTAAGCTGAGCACCAGCGTTCATCTCTCTCTGCTTCCTGACTACGGACACAACGTGAGCTCCTGCCTCACACTCCTGTGGCCACCCGAAACCTAAACCGTGAGTCAAACCTTTCGCTACTTTGTTACAGCAGCTAGGAAATCAGCTAGTTAACACCCAAGATCTAAGTGTTTTAACGATCTGACCCATTACTCCCCTGGCCTTCAATGGCTCCCTACTAACAGTGGGGTGCAAATAAACTGTAGCCCATCCTGATGGGAGCTGGCCTCTGCCATGCTGCAGCCTCCTGTGAGCCAGCTTTCCACCTCATGGAGGCTTCTCATCCCAGCCCTGAATGCTGGGGCATACTGACGTGTTTCTTGGGAGCCTTTGGATTCGTGCCTACCGCAGAACAGGCCTGGGGCGGGTTCCTAGTGAGGTATGCTTGTTGTGGGGACATGCAGGAGGTGGCCTGTGGAGGCAGCTTGGAGCCAGCAGCAAGGCCTCAAATGCAAGCAAGGTGCGAGGTCCTGTTCTCTCCGTCTCCTCCGGGTCACCCTGGCCACCTTCTGCACCCCTCCACAGCAGCCACTGGCGGCTGCTACGCAGCTCTGGGGTCTGGGCCCTCCTCCCCTCAGCCTCCCCTGGCTCAGTGTCCTGCTTCCGCCTACCTGCCGCCCACAGAGAAGTCGGACACCGCATAGTAATAGGATTGGAGCACCTTGGGATCCTTGAAGATGTCATCCCCAAACGTGTTGAGTCGATCCAGAGAGATGAGGAGCTCCGTGCTGGTGACCCACTCCTGGGAGAGGGGATGATGACACCATCAAATAATGCTCCTGGCCTGGCCTGCTCCACTGGGAGGCTCTGCACAGGGACAGGCCTGACTGAGGACAGGCCAGGAACCAGGAGCCCTGGGTCAGGTCAGCTAGGACCTGTACCACTTGCTGGCTTTACAGTTCCAGTGAAGAGGCCTGACAGCTTGGTGCTTCTGTCTCCCACTCTGCAAAATGGGACCAGTGGCTCCCCCAGGGGAGTGTGGAGGAGGGTGGTAATGTCAAAGGCCACGTGCATGTATATGCTCATGCATGGGTATGTGTGCATGCAGGTGCATGCATGAGTATGCCTGTGCATGGGTATGTAAGCATGTATGTGTGCATATGCATGTATGAGTATGTGTGCATGCATGTATGTATATGTGCATACATGGATCGATGAGTAGATATGCTTATATGTTTGTCTGAATGCATGTGTATGTGTGCATGTGTGTGCATGTACATGTATGCACGAGTATGTGTACATGCGTATATATGTGTGTGTATACATGGGGTGTGTGGGTATGCATGCAGGTAGATATATATGTGCATGCATGAGTGTGTACATATATGTGCTGTGTGTCTGCATGTGCACATGTGCATTTGTGTTTGTGTATGTGTGTATATATGTGATGTGTCAAGAGATTTTTCTCCCCTGTTTCATTTGTTGTCCCCACCCAGGTCTTGGTTCCCTGCTCCTTAGAGGCCTCAGCATCTCCCTGTAGGGCCCTCTGAGAACACGTAGCTCCAGGCTGGAGTGTGACTCAGAGGTAGCATGTGCGTGCGTGCGTGTGTGTGTGTGTGTGTATGTGTGTGTCTGTGCACATGCTTTCATGTGCTGAGTTAGTCCACCTCAGTCCTTGACATGCAAGCTGTCTGCCTTCTTCCTGCTCCCCTGGGCCTGGTGGCTCCTCACACACATAGGGCTGGCATCCCAGAACACAAGATCAAGAGAGCAGGGACCCCCCCCCAATTCTCCACCTCCCCAGCCCCTGGGTTCGAACCAGCACGTAGCAGACACTCGGTAAACACTTGCTGGTTGTGACTAGATGAGCAGCTTCCCCATGGAAGCACGTGGTGAGGAAGTGGGGACCCACGTGGAGACTGACATTTCCATCTGCCTGCTGTTATAATCAGAAGCGGCTCCGGCTGAATATTAATCAACACTCTAATTCAGCCCGGGAGCTCCTGGCTTAGCAATCAGCCCGTCAGGACTGAAAATGAGCTCCTGGCAAAGTCGCTTCTCGCCCCAGCAGGACTCAGGTCCACAAACTCTGCATGGCACTGAGGCTGCGGGTCCCTGTCACTCCCTGTGTCACCTGGGGCTGAGAGCTGCAAAGGTCACTGCGTTTTCAGGGGTCCGTCAGAAGCAGGTCTGACTGTGAGGTCGGGGTGGGGTTGGACAACCCCTCCTCCTCCTCCTCCTCCTTTTCCTCCTCCTCCTCCTCCTCCCTTTCTTTTCTTTGACAGGGTCTATATTCCAGACTGGCCTCAATTTCACTAAGTAGCCAAGGATGGCCAGGAGCTCTTGATCCCCCAGCATCTACCTCCCAAGTGCTGGGTTATAGGTGCACACCCCCACACCTAGTTTATGTAGTGCTGGGGCTGGAACTCAGGGTTCTGTGCATGCTAGGTAAGTGCTCTGTCAACTGAGTCACAACTCCAGCCCCTGCACTTCTTTTTCATAGTTTTGGGGTCAAACCCAGGGTCTTGAGCATGCCAGGGAAGCTTGCTACCTCTGAGCCACATCCAGCACTGGGCTATATGTTCTCTCAGGAGGGCCCTACTGAGGGATGCTGGGGCCTCTAAGGAACAAGGAGCCAAGGCCTGAGTAGGGACACTAAGAAAAACAGGGGGAAAGATCTCTTGACACACCACCCCTTAGCCAGCCCCCGAGATGTGGCTGGGAGAAGCAGGTAGGCTGCAGGCTGGTCTCTAATTTGTGATCTTCCTGTCTCAGCCCAGGTTTTGCTGTCCCCTGACCCACATCCCACCTGAGGCCCAGTCCTGAACCCCCAAGGCCTTGCTTCTCCCTGACCTGAAGCATAGGGCTTTCCTCAAAACTGTAGGCACTGGGACGGCCCTCTAGGGTGGAGAAGGCAACGTTGCCCCCGCTCAGTGGGGAGATGTCACTGAACTCAGAGGTGCAGAAAGCCACCCTCTCGTCCTCGCCTAGCTGCAGGTACTGGCCCTCAGGGCGGCCGTAGGTTTTTTGGCACGAGGCACTGTAGTACTGGTATGGTTCCCAGGGGCCACTGGCATGTGTGCGCTTGTAGATGGCAAAGCTCTCCGGGCGGCTGGTGTGGAACTTCAGTCTCACGTAGGTGATCTCGTAGGCCTTCCCTGCAGTCAGGTAGAGGGGGACTATCTTAACAAGAGGAATAAGAAGTTGCAACCCTGGTCCACGGGGAGCAGAATGGCTGCCCATTGGGAACTCTCTGGAGCTCGGGGCCAGAGTGCTGCCATCGACTGGTGATGCCTGTCAGAGGCACAGGTGAGGACAACATACTTCCCAGGCACTTGCCATCCTTCATCTGCTCAGCTCCCCTCTTTGCACAGAAGTCTGAGCCATTACAACCCAGCAGGCAATGTCTCTTTTTGCTCAAATATCTCCCGCCATGGCATGGCAGCCTGTCCCGGAGCAGCTCTTCTGCCGTTAGAAAGTCGTTTCTTTTACTGCACTCCATGCAATCACACACGTGTGTTCTGGTCCCCAGATCCTAACAAAGCTCTCCCTACACACTCATACTTACTATGGCTTCCATCTGACTTTTCTTTTGATCCAAATTTGCTAACAGTAGGGTCCATGGCTGCAACCCAACATTTGTCCTACTGAGTACCGAACCTCTGGACTGCTTCAGGGCAAACTGCCCCAGGGAAGCCACGTTACCCATAGTCCTCTGTGGCTGCAGCCAAGGACCCTTACTTTGCCTTATTTCTGAGCCTCTAGGCATCCTGTGTGCCTGGCCCCTCCTGGCCTGCTCTGGACTCCTCCTCCTGCCCTTCCCCTCGGGCCCTCTCTCTTGGGCTTAGCCCACGCCTTCCTCTCGCTGCAAACACAGACAGGGGATCTTTACTCTTCAGGCCCTGCTCCCCTCATCTCCGTCCATCTGAGCCATCACGCCCCATAGCAGGACCCATCAGAGTGCGACAAAGGACACACAGAGGCTAGAGCAAGGGGTTGGAAGACAGAAACCAAGACAGAGAGGGGGCTGAGTACAGGGCAGGACGGCCAGAGGCTCCAGTGGGATGTCAGTCAACAGTGCGGCCTGGGCACAGGACACAGGAGTGACGCAAGGCAACACCCTGGGCTGCTCCCAGGGCTATGGGGGACCGCTGTTTCTGCTGCCCTCTCTGAGGCAGGTTTCTGCCCCACCACGGGTGTGTATGACTTCAGCAATGAGAAGGAACTAGGCTTCATCCTAAATGTGATTTACAAGCCTGGCCTAATGGCATAGGGCTCTCACCCTAACTATTCTGGAGCCTGAGGCAGGAGGAGCTTAAGTTCAAAACCAGCCTAGGGAACTCTGTGAGATCCTGCCTCAAAATAAAGTAAAAAAAGGGTGAGGATGTAGTTCAGTGGTGGAAGGCTCGATCAGCACGTACAAGGCCCTGGGGTCAGTAACTGGTACCACACACACCTGGGATTTCTACACTGGGTTAACCACTGCCACGCCCCTCCTGAGGGCTCGCCATCCGCAGTTCCCCTCCTGCCCCTCCAAGACAGCAGAAACACACCCAGCAGTTTCGCTCCTAGTGCTGGGAGCCAGCACGAGAGCCCGTCATCTGCAGGAGGAATGGGGAGCTGGGAGAGGGAGGGCTCAGTAGTTAGGAGCACTGCCTGCTCTTGCATAGGACTTGAACTTGGTTTCCGGCATCTACACTGGATGGCTCACAACCGCCTGCAACTCTAGGAGGACCCAACATGTTTGATCTCTGTGGACACCTGCATGCATGTACATATGTTCCCCCTCACATTAATAAAAATAAATCTTTAAAAAAGGATTATATTTTTAAAATGGAGGGGGGGGACAGTAGCTGCAGAAATGTCTCAGAGGTAAAGAGCACTGGCTGCTCTTGAAGAAAATTTGAGTTCAGTAACCATTTGTAACTCCAGTTCTAGGGGATCCAACACCCTCTTCTGGCCTCCTCGGGCATTGCACACACAGGTGCACTTACATGCATGTAGGTAAAACATTCATACACATAAAATAAATATATTTTTTAAATGCAGTGGGGCCACAGGGTTGGGGGAAGCGAGCCAGTGTTAATGAGGACAGAGTCTGTTTCTTGAGTTGAAATCTCCGTGGACAGTTGCAGAACAGGGCAAATGCATTTTGTGCCCTGAACTGCGTGTTCTTGAAAGTGGCTCAGCTCATAAGCTATGTGTATTTCACCACAATAAAAGGATAATTTAAGGAAGTAAATACATTGGCCCTTTGGGAAGGCATTCTGGTGACATGGGGATGAGAAGCTGCAGGAATACTCCCAGCATCGAACAAAGAAAGTCAGCATGGGGTGGTTCATGGCTAAATGCAAGGGGCCAACATCAAGGGTTTTTATAGACGGGAAAAAATGGGAGTGTGAGGAAATAGTTATGGGATTTATAGGACAGAAACTCCCACAGTGACCAAAGTCACTGATGGGCAACAGAGTCTACGACACCCAGGAAAACCAGAGTCAAAATGTTGAAAGGGAAAAAAAAGACACAAGGTACTTTGTGGGATAAAACAGCCCTGGAGGCTGGGGAGGTGGCTGAGCCGGTAAAGTAAAGCAGGTTTGAATCCTCAGCACTCGTGCAAAGACCAGCACTTGGGGAGGGAGGTATGCAGGAGGATCCTGGGGCTCAATAGCCGAATCGGGGAACTCCAAGTCCTATGAAAGACCCTGTCCCAAGAAACAGGTGGATGGGAACTGAGAGATGCTACATGAGATTGACTCTGGCCTCCACACACATGCACACACGTGCACTTAAACCACACCCACAACAATAATAACTTAAGGAATTTATAAATGCATAGAATGGAATAGCCCCAGTCACGTGTGGTGGCCCATGCCTATAATCCTAGTAGAAGAAGAAATCAGGAGCCCAAGGTCATCCTTGGCTACACAGTGAATTCAAGGCCAGCCTGCACTGCATGAAACCTTGTCTCAAAAAACCAAACAAAACAAAAACCAAACAAAGACGCAGGCCCCAAAGAGAGCTGTCTAATTGGCAAGCATGTTTGTCCTGGGAACTCAACACAACTGTTCCTCCTTCAGCTTTCCTCTGTTTTCCCCAATTTTCTCTCATGAAGCTTGTTCTAATTTAAAACTGGAGGAAACCCAGTTTGACGAAACTTTTAAAAAGGCAACTGCCTTGCCAGGTTCCGGTTGAAGATTTTTTCCGGAGTTCCGTGGCGACACGGCTTGGCACTGACACTCAGAGTCCTTTACGAGAGGCAGGCACGGCTAGGCCGGGGCGGGGTTGGGGACCCCCCGGAGGGCTCCTGTTTAGAGTGCCAGGCCCAGATGTACCCAGATGTGCTGGCACAGGTGCAGCAGGCCCAGTAAACAGAGCAGCCAGACAGTTTCCTCCCAGAGCTTCAAAGGTATCTGGCAGAGAGAAGCCCCGCAGGAAATAGGCATTCACAGGATCACATGCAAGTGAGCCCCGATCCTCTCAAAGCCAGGAGGTGAGAGCTGCCGAGCAACATCACAGAGGCCGGGGGAGGCGGGCGGCGTTTGTTACAGAGTTCATTGGAAGAGTAACAACAGTCAGCTCCATGATGATGTGCAGAGGGCAGCCAGAAGATGGCGAGGAAACGACCCCAAGACCTGCCAATACACGGTGACAGGGATTGAACCTACTGCCACCCAATCCCTGGTAGCTCTGGGGGCTACTGAGGTTCCAGAGGGATGGAGAACAGTGCGCTCCCTGTCTGGACCAACTGCCAGCCAGGAGTGACACAGTTCGGGGTTTGCTTCTTTCTTCCAGGCTGCTCAACACGCTGCTCCCTCTGTCCCAAATGCTCTTTTCCCCACTCCTTATCTCTCATACATCCCAGCTACGTGCACCAAACTGAGCACCTACTACGTGCCAGGTACCATGCCAAGCATACCCTTCACACTGTTTACCTGAGGACCGCCCCCCACCCATGCCATCACAGAGCACATGGATCAGGGAGAAAGGACCTGCCTAACTTCACACAGAAAACAGCGGAATCTCTCTTGGACCTCAGGCCCTCAAAATGGCTGCACAGAACCAGCTATCCTCCCACTGGGACTCCATGGGTCTTCAGGGAGGCAGGGCTACCAGAAAGAGGGTGCTGGTGCCCGTGGACCCAGAGATCCCACTGGCTCCCTCCAGCCTTTGATGGCTCTTAATGCAGCGAGTGGCTAGCGTGCCAGGGGCCACTGGAGCCAAGCACCAGGCTGTGGAGGCACATCTACCCTACCAGCTGGGACATAGAGCCCGTCAAGTCACAGGACCACCACAAATGGAGCTGGCCCACATCCGGCTCTGACCTGATGGATAGGCCAGGCTTATTTTGGGAAAATGGAAACAAAACAAAGAGCTTTAATCGTAGCCATCTGGGGAGCCGGGTGGGGTGGGGTGGGGGTGGCGTCTGAGGGGCAGCAGGCACCGAGCTGGGAACACGTGGGCAGGCGAGCTGGCACCCACCTCGGGCATCAGGACCAGGAGAGAGCCACTCCCAGCACAAGGCTCCCAACTCCAGGGCGAGCCCAGCAGGGCCCAGAGACCGGGGGCCATCCGCCACCCACTGCCGGGTTTCTCTTCTCCCAAGTTAGCTACAGGCAGCTCAGTCCTGGGCATGGTGAAGCCCTGTGAAGAACTGGGTCTCTCAAAGCGCACAACACGACACCACAGGTCACAGGAGCAGAGCTGGACCAGACCCACTCCCCTCCAGGCCCTCCAGTATCTGGACCACACCTAACAAACATCAAGATTGTCAATCCCGTTGTCTAGCCTGGGAGAGAAAACAGGTTTCCTCTGGCTGGTGATTGTCTAAGGCCTTGTGTTAAGAAGGATTCTGAGGTCTGGTCCAAGTTGTGATCACTGAAGTATACAAAACACAAGTGTGCAAAGAGAGGAGACAGGGTATTCCAGAATAAATTAGAAAACTAATCATAAATAAACACATACAATAAATAGATAAGAGGCTGAGGGGATGACGGAGAGAGGGGCTAACAGAGAGAAGGTTCCAGAGAGTGAATAAGTCCTCTGGCAGACGGTAAAGTCTCAGGGTTGACAGGGAACTGACGGGAAATTCTTGCCTCAGAGCACAGAGAGACTGGGGGTGGAGAGTGGCTTTGTTTATCGTTAAGAAAAATGTAGAAAACAAAATTGACTATCTTAGCCATGTTAAATATAAAATTCACGGTCTTAATTATGCTCTGTTGTACAGTCACCGACCCATCCATCTACCTCAACTTTTTCATTTTCCCAGTCTGAAACTTTGTCCCTCCCCTGATGGCCCCATTTCCACTTTCTGTCTCTATGAATTTGATAACTCTAGGAACCTTCTAGAAGTGGAATCATGTAACTCCTGCCCTCTTGTGAGCAGCTTACTTCACTTGGTCTAATGGCCTCAGTATTTACCCATGTTATAACGTGCATGCATTTCCTTCCTCTTCTGAGGTGAATGATATTCCTTCGTGGAGATGCACATCCCCTCCAACCCCCCAGGCTCCCACCACCACACATATCCCTGAGCTACTGCACTGACTGCTGTAACAGTCATGAACACCCCAGGGGCCTTTGCTTTGGGGCCCTGCATGAGGCCCAAAGGCCAGCTGATATGAATGTTTTAAATGACTCGGTCCAGGGCTCAGGTGGGAAGCTGGGTTGGAGAGGTACAGTGGGGGTCTCAGAGAGAGACCATGATTCTAACAGGTGAGGTCCTCCCCTGGCTCCCACAGAGGACACACCCCAGCTTCCTGACCATAGTGTCAGGCCTCCCTCTCCCATAACAGGGCAGGTTGGTGCTGTGCCTCAATTCTCACATTTGCAAAATGGACATAACAATTAGAGGACTAAGCAAGCAGGTATTTCTAGGGCTCTTGAAGTAGGTTGAGGTACGAGGCAGGTTCACAATTGAACTTAGACACTTTAGTCAATCCAGGCATTACTGCATACCAGAAACCTGAGTTTCTAACCGGATACCTGGTGTGGGGTGCAGCTGTGAAAATGGGGATCCCCATGGCAGGTCAGAGCTGGGGGATGGTAGCACAGAAGGCCAAGCCTTAGTACCCCAGAACTCAACCTGTGTGTGGGGTAGACAGGAGCATAAGCTGGCTCAAACCTGGGAGAAGTTCCCAGAGTGGGGGGCACCCCTCAACTGAGTGGGGTTGACAGGTGCAGAGTCTCTGTTACAGCCCTGGGGCTTGAGGACTGGCACACTGTGGGTGTCCACTGGTTTATAGGCTAGCCTGGGTTACCAGAAGGTGGGAAGAGAAAGTGACCCTGAGGAATCACGGGCATCTGCAAGGAGACCCCGTGGGAAGGGAGAGGGGAGCCGTGTCCTTTTGTCACCCTGCTGAGGGCCAAGGCTATACTCAGAAGAGGAGGTTAGGTGGACAGGGAGAGTGGGAGGTCGGGAGACTGAGGGGTGGCTACCTTCTCCTCTCCCAGCTGCAAGACACCCACCCCTGCAGCCCTTGGACCCCTGTGTGAGGCTCTGAGGAGTGTGAATGAGGCCAGCTGAGCCCAGTGGGGATGGAGGCTGTCCAGAGCCACCGCCTTGACTCCTGACCTCCCTGAGGCCTGGTGTTCCAGCCAAATCCCCTGGGGAGACGGAAGGTGGACTTGGGCCCCCAGCTCCAGATCCAGCCAAGGCAGACACCCCACCCACTCCACAGGAAAACACAACTGAGATGATGCTTGGAGACCCAGAGGTCTCAGGCATCCTGGGAAGACTGCAGGGCCCTCCGTCCAGCTCTTACCTGGGCCAGGCTCCTTACCAAGGTTGCTTGGCCCCCACTGATCTCTTCCTTCCACTGGAGTCCAGGCCTGGAAAGTCTCAGAGCTATCAAGCTGCCTCTGGACTTCCTGTGCCGTGCCCTCAGCCTGGAGTACTTTGGCCTCTATTCTGGCCTTCAGGCCTTGCCAAGCCCCTGCTGACCCCAGCTGAGGCTTCTGTGCCCCGTGTGTATTCCGAGCTCCTCCCACAGTGTTGTACAGGTGGTCTGCAGTCCCTTGTGCGGTTGCACGCCTGTGGCCTCTGGCTGTGCGGTACCAAGCAGGCAGGTGTACAGGGCCCAGCCTGCCGATTCACCCTACTCTCAGGGGCTCAGAACCCAGCAGCACCTTTCTGTGATCTTGGGAGAGTCCTGACTGTCTAAGACAGAGCATCAAGAGCCACTGAGCACTGGATTCCACCAGAGTGGGGACGGGGACTGTTTAGGGCCAGCCTGATCCATCTATTCTCTGTCCCAAGTTGTCTTGTATGACCCTGGGCAGCTGAGCTCATCCCTCAGAGCCTCAGTTTCCCCATCTGTGATGGGCAAGCCCCTCCAGGCTGAGATGCCAGCCCAGCCCAGCAGGTCCTTGGCACAGGCACTAAGCCTTGTCCCTTAACAGTCTGTCACCCCACAACCTTGACTTCCGCCTCTCCCCATCTGCCCTCAGTCCCCAGCTCTGCCGGCTTCTCTGGGTCTCCAGGAAGCACTGGGGGCCGCCAGCCACACAACCCGGCTGTGGCCTTTTATCCCAGACAGGAAGGCCTGGCTCAGCAGCCACTGCGGGTAGGATCTGGACCAGATGTTGGAAGCTGTGGGGAGCTGGGAACACTGCGACCTCCATCCCAGTCTGACCTCAGTCTCCTCCTCTCCAGTCCCTCACCCCCTCTCCCTCCAGGGGACCCTGGCCAGAGCTGCCGCCCACTCTCCCCTCCTGGAAGTCTCCTGGAGGAGGAGGGGGAACCAGCAAGTAAGGGCTGGAGGACTGGGGGGGGGTGTCACCAGACCAGGGGACCCTAGACCTCTCCTTCTACCAGGATCCTGAGCCTATGGCTTAGCTGTAGCAAGCCCAAGTCACCCAACCCCCAAATGGGCTGACAATGCCCGTCCCCCGCCACGGCCCTCATGTGTAACCAGGACCCTGCGTCAGAACGTTACCATTTGCTGCAGAGTCCCCACAAAGGCCTCAGTCCCACAGAGCAAGCTCCTGCTCACCACAGGGGCTGATGGCTTTGACCTGAATGCCTGGAATTGCATTACTGTCCTCAGGTACACCAACCTTACTCAATGGGTAGCTAAGGATGACCTTGAACTCCCGATTTTCTTGCCTCTACCTTCTGAATGCCATCAACGCCCAGTTTATGCAGTGCTGGGGATTGAACACAGAACCTTGTACATGCTAGGCAAGCACTCCACCAACTGAGTCACATCCCCAACCCTAATCTTATCCCCACTGTACATGTGGGGAAACTGAGGTACAACATGGAGCCCTGATTTCCCAGTGAGTGGCTACTCTGCGCCTGCATCCAAAGCCCCACTGTATAATTTCTAGTCTATTCTGACTCCCAGAACCCACAAGGGAACCCTGAGCTAGCCCAGTGCTCAGGATGCAGGGTGAGACTGACATTCATTCATTTGCCCTTTGTTCCCAGTACAAACTCTTCTGGCCTCCCGCCTATGAGCCTGGTGCCTTCTAAGGGGACAGAAGACAATGCTGGCTGCAGGGAGGACCCACCGCAAGCAAGAGGGTGTGAGGGATGCTGTCTTCCCCATACTCCCAGCCTGGGGTCTCCGGGCCCCAGATTTAGATCTTTAGACAGCTCTAAATGTCTCAGGCAATATTTGCAGGTCAAGCACAGGCCAGAACAGGGCTACCCCAAAGGCAAACACAGGGCTTCTCCACCCTTTGGCGTGCCTGGCAGGAGCCCTCTCTTTAGAGTCTGGATTTCATGGGCACGTGTGATGGCCATTGCCAGGGAACACCGTGTCTCCCTCACAGTCTCCCACCCTGACCCAGATTCCTCCCATGGCTTTGGGGTTCTGCCAGCCCCTGCCAGCTCCCACCAGCCAACTCCCCTCATCTTCTGCTTCCTGTCTGGCTAGAGACCCTGCCCCATCCAGAAGCTCCAGCTCCTCCTCCAGATAAACCAGAGGCGCCAAACTCCTAGGAGCCAAGGTTTTCTTGGGAGAAGAGGATATCCCTGTCTGCTTTGTTGAGGGGGTTCAGTGTCATTCCCATCTTCTTTCTCCAAGGTCAAAGTCATTTCCTAGTCCTTGCCAGGGCTTGGCCATCCAGGTCTATGAAGAGTCATAGGGTGGCACAGAGCATGTCAAGTGGACTGGGATGTCTGTGTCAAGACTGTCATTTAGCAGCTGTGTGGCTTTGGGCCAAACACCTAACCTCTATGAATCTGAAATTTTTCATGGGAACATAGTTCCATCATTGGTTACCCAATCTCATTGACCCTGAATCTGTTTTGGAATTCAAAACTCAGAGTTGTGCTGGGGATGTAGCCTTGCGTAGAAGCACTTGGGTAAAGTGCTTGCGTAGAAAGCTTCCTTCTGGGGCTGCTGCCCGTACTCAAAAGAGATTTCAGTAGCAAAATATATAAGTATTGACTTTCACTCAGATAAACAAAGTCTTTAAACAGCCCCAGGTCAAGTTTAGTGTCAAAATGAGTTATAAAAATACACTGAGTTTGGGAGATTTTGGTGATGAAGATAAGGGAAAGATGCTGAGCTCAGTGCCCAGGACATGGCTAAGGACCCCAGGAGGACACTAGACAGGGCTGGACTTGAAGCGGGTGGAGAACATTCCAGATGTGGGGTGTGGGGCTCTGTGTTCCTGTCCCCAGAGACCTAACAGCCCTGTGCCCTGGCTCTCATGGGCAAAGCAGAGGGGTCAGATCAACGGCTCTGGCTGCCCACTGGCATGATGAAGCTTGGTCTGCTCTGAAAGCTACACCCATCAGGCTTGGTGGTGACTGGCCTGGCTTTCATCCCCCCACTGACCACAACCTCGGGGATCCATTGGATCCTTGACGCTAACCAGATTAGGAGCCCTGGAAGAGATCCTTCCAGGGGACATCACCTTCCTCTCCCGAATAGTCCTGGGAATTGTCACTGCACCCCATCCACAGCTCTGCAAAGGCTGCCTGGGGCACTCCTGCCACTAAGGGTTGGCGGCTTTTATTCTCGAGCTCCTTGTATGTGGGCCCTGCAGCCTGTCGCAGGCTGCAGCCTCCTTCCTCTGCCTCGGTCCCGCGGGATGGGGCGAGGGAACAGAGGCTAGGGGACGCGGGCGGTCGAGAGCGCTTACCCAGGCGCAGGGTGAGGTTGACCGAGGTGGGGTACTGCACCCCGAAGGCCATGGACGGGCTCTGCCACCAGGTGCTGTCGTCGGGGTTGTGGAAGTCGGTGAGGTACGAGGCGTCGTGGCGGCGCCGCGGGTCGGCGTCGTCGCAGCGCCGGCACTGCGGCCCCGCGCCGGGCGCGCCCACGTGCGGGCAGAAGTCCTCGGGGGGCCGGCCGCACGTGTGCGAGGCCTCGGCGCGCCGGCCGAACGCCGCGTTCTCGAACTCCGGCAGGCAGCGCTGCGCGCGCCCTGCCCCGTCGTAGCACGCCCCCATGCCCGCGCCCTCCGCGCGCCACGCAGCCAGCGCCACCAGCGCCGCGAGGGGCACGAGCGTGGCGGCCGCCATGGCCGCGCCCGGTCCCGGTGCGCTCGCCGGCCGCCGCAGCCCGGGCGGGCGGGACCCGACGGCGTCCGGGGCGGGGCCCACGCGGGCGACACCCGCCGCCCGCGCGCCGCCCCTTCGCGCGCACCCCACCTGCTGGACGTGCCCGGGAAGGCTGGGCTGGGCTGGGCTGGAGACCTGGGGCTGTGAGCCTCCCTTCTCCGCCCCTCTGAGAAGGGCTCGGGCGAGACTGGTTCAGGGCTTGATGGGGCGTTTCCATGGAAACCGTGGACCTGTGCTTTTGTGGCACGGAGATGAAGGGGGTCCGAAGGGCACGTGGGCCTGGCCCTCGCTCTGCAGAATGACCTCTCTCTCTCTCGGCAGCTTCCTGAGACGACTCCCCTCCTGTCGGGGCCTCTCCTAGCCCTGAGTGCTCCAATGTTGCTTTTTCTCCTCCCAAAGAGCCGCTCACCAGGACCCTGCCAAAGGTATTTAACCCCCAGCTCCACCTGCGGAGGCTCCCCTACCCCTCCATCAAGCTAATGTTCTTCACAAGGCAGCGTCAGGTCTTTGTAGACACTGGAACCATATTACCTCACGGCGAGGACCACCACCCTGAGGTGGACACTGTCAGATCCACACCATCCAGAGTGGACATGTCCAGCAGTCATCCAGCCCAGCATGGAAATCAGGGTCAAGGTCAGAGAAGTGGTTGGTCCTCATAGGTCAAGCACTGATTATCCAGATGCACGGCCAGCTGTGTGGGGCTGTGACACAGACTTGTGTTGCCCCTACCCTGTGGCCTGCCCCTTCTCACACTGATAGCTGCAGGGGTCCCGGGGGTCTCCTGTGTTATGGATGGAAGAAGTCAAGCTCCGTTTACAGGTGTGTCCACTTGGTACACAATTGTAGGGCCAAAATGAGCCACTGGTGTTCTTCTGCCTAACTCTGGGGTGGCCAGTATGAGTGGACCTGTGTGTGTTCGGGGGGTTAGCTGGGAACTGTGGAGTGACTGATGTGGGAATGACAGGCTGAGGAGGCCAGCATCCTTTGCCCCAGGCTCTAGAGCAGAGTGGACTCCCCCACCACATCCCTAATGGCTGATAATCAAGGACTCAGCTTGAGTGATGTCATTGGAATCGTGGTTCAACCTACAAGGCTTATATCCATTTGCTTGGGAGCTTGAGTAGGCGAGGACTCAAGCTGCGTATCAAATCATTAGTCACATGGAGTTCAGAGTCAGACAGACCTGGGTTTGGGCCCTGTCTGTATCATCCATGCAACTGTGGCAGGTCCCACGGCCTCTGTCCCATCTCTGCAAGTCACTTGTACTCTAGAAACTGCCTTCTATCCTCTCCTCCCAGCTGCCTTTGCAGCTAGGGTTCCCAAAGCCACCTTCTGTCCTGGTACACATGAGGTTCCGGAAAAAGCAGAGTTTGCCCCATGTGTCTCCCCTTTTCCAGCCTGTATCTCTGGACTCTAGGCTTCTGTGTGGTAGCCAAAGCCATAGTGGCTTCCTGACCACTCCAATTCCATTCCAGATCAGGGGGAAGGTCTCAGAACTAGTAGAGGTGGCAGCCTCCCTGGGGAGCCAGTTCTGCAGTGTCCTATGTGGCAGCCCTTCTGGTCCCATCAATCTTCTCCAGAGCACATAAGACCTTGCATTCAGTTCTTCCTACTGGAAATACCTAAGCTTTGGAAAGAGCACGGCTCTGAGCAGAGAGTGGATTGCTATAGTGAAGCCCGGATCCCGCCGTCTACACACAAGCCCCCCCATCAACCGCCTTGTGACATGGCCAGACTTGTTTCCAGCTGTGCATGAGCCTGGCTTTGGCCACAGCTTACAGCTGTTCATTCCTGAACAAACATGTCCACTGCTCTCTGTATACCCTTGCTGTGCTGGGTCAGGGTGAAAAGTCTCACAGCCCAGTGAGGGGGATGCAGCTTGTCACATGGCTGGTGCTGAGGATGAGCCTGACCAGACACAGTACGTGGTACTGAGACGGAAGCTGGGGGAGGGAACAGAGACCCGTTCTGTGTGGTCCGAGGGGGTTCCTGAAAGAGTTTGTGTGTCTACAGCATTGGGTGGGGAGTGGGTCCTGGTGGCAGTGGTGGGGCTGGAGCAGGGTGCCAGGGACAGGTGATGGGGTGATGAGCTTATGGTATGAACTGGCCTTTGTTGTGTACAGGAGCTGCAGGCTGAGGTCTCTCCAAGAGCACAGGTCACATGTGCCTTGCCCTACTATCCCCAAGGCTTGTACCCAGCGACATCCAAGGGGTGTCTGTACAGGGCCCCAGGGCTGGCAAGTGCTGGTCCTAGGGATTGGGCTAGAGGCGATGGCTCATTCCAGCTGGGTGACTGGCCTTCCTGCCTTGACTGGTAATGTCAGTGGAGGCCCTCAGAGGCACCCCAGGCTCTCTGTGCTTCCATCGCCTTGAGCTCCCAAGTTGTGTACACCAGCCACCAGGTGGAGACATTGGCTGCAACACCAGGATCAGGTCTCTTCCGCCCCCTAGTGGGTGAAGAACCTGCTGCAGGCCTGCGGGATCTTCGGAGAGGAACTGCTGTCAAAGGAGGAATGTCAAAGGAGGAAGACCCGAGATGGGAATGAAGCAAAGGGAGCTCCCCCCCAGTGAGCACCTGCCCTGGCCCAACATGCTCTGCTCCCCTTCTCCTGTCCCCAGTCACCTAGGCCCTTCCTGTCCTGCCTGTGCAGCGGGGAACTTTGAGGGGCTTAGAGACAGGAGTGACCTCCAAGAACGCACAGCAGAAGGGCAGACCCAGGTTTCCAGCTGCCTGGGAGGCGCCAGCCATCCGTCATGCTACTTCCCAGAAACGCCAGCCTGTGTGCCCATCACCTGTCCTGGGCAGTCTCTGTCCGTGGGGGCATTTCCGACTCCGGAGGGAGGAGACTAGGAGATGCCAGGGGCTATTTCTTGTCCTTCTGTCCCGTGAGAGCTTTGAGGCCAAGAGTCACCCACTTCCCCAGGTCTTGGGATCCAAGAAAATGTGCCTATAAAGTCATTAGGGTCTGGATACAGATGTACAAATGGGGAAACTGAGGCCCAGAGTGGGTAAGTAACAGAGTCCCGTCTTCCCTTCGGATAGGCCCTTCTAGGAGGGGTTCCAAGGAGGGACTAGGGCACAGAATCCAGGAAGCAGTGTGGCATAGGGGTGTCACCTGTCACAGCTGGAAAGGACAGAGCTGGACAGCTGAGGATGGCGTGAACAGAAAGCAGGACTTCAAGAGGGCGCTGTCACCCGTCCATCAAGGAGACTGTTCCCAGCTCTCTGCGTCTACTCATACATCCGTCAGGGAGCATCTGCCCGGGGCCACTCCATCTAGACAAGATACTGAAGGGCTGGAGCATGGCTCGGTGGGTGCCATTCCTAGCCCTGCACAAAATAACAGGGAAGAAGAGGTTCTGAGTGCCACTTTTAAGGAGGATGGACCACTCCAGCTCAGAGTCAGTCTCCTGAAGCCAGGACCCCACATTTAAGTATGACTTAAAATCCACGGAAGCCCCAGGTAACATGGCCTGTTTTCCTTTAGTCTGGAGCTCTGTGGCCTGATTCCAGCCCCACCTCCTGAGCCCTGGGTAGAAATCCTTGTGTCTAGCTTCGAAGAGTAGAAGTCCTAGGCCCACAGTAGTCCACATGCTCCTGCAAGAGTCATGCAGACACCTGTTCAGGGCTCCTACCTGGTAAAGAGGGGGACAGGTGGGAAGGGATGAAAGAATGTTGAGGAGCAAGGGAGGTAAGGCTGGCCTGGGGAGGGGACAAAAATAAGGCAGGCAGGGTGCTTAGGTCTAGGTGAAGGCAGCAACCAGGATTCAGGAAGATTCTGGAGCAGTGGAGTGCCTGTACAGGCTTCCTTTTGGAAACTGGATGGGGCGTGGAACCCAGGTGGCCAGCATGGAGGTGGTGGCAGTGGGTACATGAAGGTCTGGTGGGGGCTTATGTGATTCCACAGTGTTCAGCCTCTGATTGGCCTCCTCTCTCCAAAGCCCACCTATGAAGGGTTAAAACCTGCAGGCGAGGAGGGAGCAAAACCGTTGTTCTGATTTGCTTAATGAACGTTAATTAAGGAGGCAGAAGATAGCTGATTCCTCCAGGACACAGATGAAAGGCCTGTTAATTAAATCTGGGGAGATGGCTAGGGCCTGCTGATCCCTCCTGACAGCTCTTGGTGCAGCAGCAGCCCCACTGGGGCCCAGAGTCCTACACTGCACAGGGTAGCTGTTTCCCCAGCCCAGTCTAGGGCCCTATCCTGGATGTGTAAGGAGGAGCCCAGAGCTGGGCCCTGATACCCCAAAGTCTCTTGGCTGGTCCTGTGCCTCAGTTTCCCTACATGAGCTATAAGCACTGCTAGGCTTCAAATTTCTGTAAGTCTCTCCACATGCCTGGGTCACAGTCTTCCCTTCTGTTAAGTGAGGGGAGCCACTGTTCCCCCGATAGTTCCAAGAGCAGGCGGGACGAGTCGAGGTCTGCTGGGGGATAGAGGGACCCTAGGTGGGACCACCCTGTCGCGCAGTCGCACAGCCTGCACAGTGCCTGCTCGACCCTGCATTCCCTCCCTCCCTCCCTTTTCTGTGCACACTTCAGCACAGGGGCCACCATGTTGCAGGGAGTGTGGGCTGCCAGTGGCCCCCAGCCTGCTGGTGAGACCTGGTGAGATGGTGACTCAGGAAACAAATGGACAAACACAAGAAACCGTAGGGCTGGAGAGATGGCTCAAGGGTTAAGAGCACCTGGGTTTGGTTCCTGGCACAGGCATGGCAGCTACCAACCATCTAACTCCAGTTCCAGGAGATTCAGTGCCCTCTTCTGGCCTCTGCAGGTACTGCATGCACACGGTACACTGACACGTGCAAGTAAAACACTCGCACACAGAAGATAAAATATTTTTTAAAAAGAAAAGAAGCCTGGAGGAGCTCCATGAGGTGGCACAGTCAGGAATGCTTCCCACAGGAGGCGGCAGCCCGGGCAGAACCCTGTCACGTGAATCGGAAGAGGCATGGAGAGGTAGGGCTCAGGCTGATTGGAGCAGACCCTGAGCAGGGCCCTCAGCTGTCACCTCGGGGGAGCATCTCCCCTCTAAGAGTTAACACAGCCACAGACCGAGAGACAGAATTGGCCTGGGGATATGTCACACTGGGCCCAGTGATGGTCTCAGCAACTCTGCAGCATCCAGCTGAGCTGGACCCAGGCCTCACCAGGATGAGTTGGCCCTAGACGACTTTCTGAGTTGAGGGTCCAGAGAAAATGGACCTGGGGGTCCATTGAGGGAAGCAACTTGGGGATGCAGAGGCCTGGGCTGGATGGCCTATGAGACCCCAGTGTCCGTTCACTCACTTGTTTCTACTGGACAGGTATCTGCTGAGCCCACAGGCCCGACCCTTAGGCTGGATGAGGGGGGACCTAGGGATGAGTAATGTTAGAATTGTACCTGTGTTGGGTGCAGAGCAGAAAATAACCAGTAATTTAACTGGTCAGTTCAGACATTGAGGGTGAATAGAAAAGGCCTGGCCTGGTCTGGAGAAATCAGGGAGGGCTTCCTGGGGGAAGATGGGAGGATGGGGACAGTATGTGAAAGGCTCAGAGATGTGTGTGTGTATCTTTTTTTGATAGAGGGTCTCCCTATAGTCCCAGCTGGCCTGGAACTCACTATGTAGACCAGGCTGGGCTTGAACTACACAGAGATCCACCTGCCTCTGCCTCAAGTGCCAGGACTAAAGGTTTGTACTACCATGCTCAGCTGAAAAGCTCAGAGCTAAGAGGAATGATGAGACTTTGTAGAGAGGCTGGTGGGGCAGGAGAGGGGAATGTGGGTGGTGGGCCTGTGCCCAGAGGGGTGCGTGTATGGAGCTGAGGATCTGCCTTCTTGGGGTCTTGGGGAGAGAGGCCACATGGGACTGCCCACAGCAGAGAAGAGGGTGGGTTTACAAGATCTCTGGCTGCTGCTGGCAGAGTGCTCACAAACCAGGGCTGGGACAGGAGTCGGTGAGAGAGTAGCAATCTGGACAGGGGTAGGGAGGGGTTCAGGGACAATGTGGCACTGGATGCAGGGCCTCTATGATGGGAAAAGAAGAGGGCCACAGTCCTTGGGGAGGCAGAGCTGAGGGAAGGTTATTGACTGTCACCAGGGTTGGGGTCTCACCCTGAGATGGAGATTCAGGATGAAGACAGGTCTGTGGGAGATGGTGATATCTTAAGTATATGTACCCCAGAGGCCGTTTGGGAGGATTATCCAGAAGCCAGAGTTCTCCTGACTGGGCCCCTCCCATGCCGTATGTCTTTGGGCAAGTCTGTTTATCTCTTTGGGGCCCAGAATTCCCAGCTGTGTGATGAAGGGGTGGCCCAGGATGGCCTCTGAGGCCTTTCCAGAGACCTGCCCTTCCCCAGTCCTCTCTTGGGGTCCAGCCTGCCCTCTCTCCATGACGCACCCCCACCTGGGGCCCAGCTTCCACTTCCTCTGGCCCCTAGGTTTCTGGTTGGCTCCCTTTGGGGCTGGCACTACCCTAGAAAATGCCAGAGGCGTGGTCCACACGGTTGTGGCCCCACTGTGGGACTCGGAGCTGTAGAGCACCCCCCCACACCTTCCCCCTGCCCAGGAGCGGATTAAACAGCTCTCCACAGTGACTGGCGGCCCCGCAATGTCCCTGACGTCTGTCCCAGGATGTACATGCCGAGGGTGTTTATGAATGAGCGCAGGAGAGGAGAGAAGGACAGAGAGCGCCCAGGAGCCTTTGCGCGGCTCCCCCCTCTTAGGAGACATATTTCAGAGATCCCGGCCCTTCAGAGGGAGGTAAGGGCGAGGGCAGGGAAGGAGCTGGCAAGCCCTTGACGGAAGTGGCACGGAGCAGACCTCTCCCTTCACGTGGTTTTATTTTGAAAACGTGAACTTTACAAATGTCAGGGAAAGGCGGGTTCTCGTTCTGGGACTGCGCCGGGAGCCGCTTAGCATTTGCACGGCTTTGCTAATGGGACTCTGTGTGGGCCGTGGGAAATTTACGTCCCGCCCGTTGGGGCTCCGTGGAAGGTCCAAGGCCAGGGGAGCAAGGAAAGAAAACCACTTAGCTGCCAGATCCCAGCCTCCCCCAGAGGGTGAGCAGAGCCGGGGAGGGAGCCGTCGGGAGGGTGGAGGGTCAGGTCTCTGACAGTCACGGGCCCTCCCCCAGGAGGGAGCATCAGCCCTGCCGTAGAGGGGTGAGCTCTAGCAGCCCACGTGACTCCCATGACCTGAGCAGCCTGCCTCCCGCGCTCCCATCGCTCATATCCCAAGTTCGATCACCTAGGGTTGGCCCAGCGTCTTGGGCAGGCATCCTGGGCTGCCCGTCCTGGCCGGGGGTCTCGGCTGAGGGGACCTCCTCCCTAGGCTATTGTCTGGTCCCTTTCGAAAATCACTTTTCTCACACTGATTTGTCTTAAAGGCGTTTTAGGTGTTGTGGAATATTCTACTTTGCCTTCAAGCATTGTGACAAAACACTCTGGACAAAACCAACTTAGGGAGGAAAGAGTTTATTTATAAGGTTACAGTTCATCACTGAGGGAGCCCAAGGGAGGAACTCAGGGCAGGAACCCGGAGGCAGGAGCTGGAGCACAGGCCATGGAGGAACGCTGCTTACTACTGGCTTGCTCCCCTGCTTTCTTTACAATACAGAACAACCTGCCCAGGGGTGGCACGGCCCACAGTGGGCTGGGCCCTCCTATATCACTCAACAGTCAAGAAAACACCCCACAGACATGGCCACAGGCCAGTCCAATGGAGGCAGTTCCCCAATTGAGGCTCCCTCCACCCAGGTGTGTCAAGTTGACACTAAAGCTTTGTGGGTGTCTGAGAACATGATACATGTAGATGTGAATGTACATGTGCTATGGAAGAGCATTGGCCATGTGTGTGGTATGGAAGGGTGCATGTGTATGTGATGTGGTGTGTAGGTATACATGCTTATGGCATGTGTTTGGGTTGTATCTGGTGTGTGCACATGTGTATGAAGCTCTGAAATACATGTGCCCGCATGTGGTGTGGTATATGTACATGCACACGGTGTATGTGTATGTTGTGGAGGGATGTGTGTGTGGTAAGGTGTGGTGTGCGCATGTGTACAAGGTATGTGATGTGAGGGACTGTAGATATGGGTGTGCATATGGTATGAGGTGTAGGTATGCATGCTTCTGCCATGTGTCTGGGGTGTGTTTGGTGGGGGCAGGCGCAGAGGCCGGGCAGGTGTGGATACAGAACTGACTTCCACACAGTGGAGACCTGGGAGGTCTGTAATTAAGAGGCACAGATCTGTTGAGGGGCATTTGAAGAGGAAGGAAAGGGCTGGAACTGATGGTGATGAGTGGCCTCTATATGGCCCCCACAGCCAGGCGGAGCCTCTCTGAATTTCAAGGGCCCATGTCCTGGGCACACTAGGGGGTAGGCAGGGCTAAGCCCACTCTGGAGGGAACCCCAGGCAGGAGGCTGGCCTCTCTGGGATGGTGACTGAAGGACTCCAGAGAGGGACTCTGCAAATCACATACATGTTGGGCTCAGAGTCTACAGGTTAATGAGATCGGGCCCCCAGTGGCTGCCCAGGGCAGCCTCAAAGTCAGCCCAGGCTCCTGCTTCTCCTCCCACAGACTGGGGCCCTGTCCCCAGCAGGGACAGCCCTGGGGTCAGCTCCCAAAGCTTTCTGAAACCACCAAAAGGTCACTGAGGGCCGGACACGGTCTGCCAGTGTCCTTGAGTCTAGGTAGTGCACTGCCCGGAGCAGCAGTGTGCCTGGCCTCCTCCATCTCCAGAGTGACCCACAGGGCTGCCACCCCACCCAAGAGGACAGGAGGCTGAGAGAACAGTGACTCACCTGGGTTCTGGAGCTCAGAGAGCCTCTGCTGGGAAGGCAGGTTTGTCTCTGGAGCAGAGCCTTTACCGAGTCTGCCTGTCATGGAAGCGCGTGGGAGACAGATGTCATCAGCCTGCTGTGCTCTCTGTCCCACACGTGAGAGCCGGGACACCCTCGCCTCGGCCTTGAATGGAGGAAGATGGGGGGACATCAAGGCCCAGTGGCAGGCAGAGGACAGGCAGGGCAGCCTGCCAACAGAGGCCCCTAAATAACAGACTGACCGGCCGTCTGCGGCTCATCCCGGCTGGGGGACAGGCTCTGGCTTCATAACGCGTGATCGATGGGCCTAATATGGGATTGGAGACGCCGGGCTGGCAGTCCCGGCCTGGCCTGCCGGCTGCCATTCGCCCATATATTTATTTATTTATGGGTTCTCCTCAGTGGCAAAAGTCCAAAAACAATAAAAGAAATTGAATTGCATATCAGATGGGACATCAGAGGGAGATACGGCCATAAATCGCACCGTATTTATTCCATAAATATCAGAGACTACCTAGTAGCCAGCGCCCGTTACGAAGTTATAATCAGAATCTGGTCTCCCCTGACGCTCGCCACCAACCCCTCCCCCATAGGAAAAACAAGTCGGATCCCAAAATACATAATCACTCGCTGAGGCCACCTGCCCACTTCCAGGCAGCATCTGTTCACCCTGGCCGCCCCACCCAAAAAGATGAAATGGGACTGGACGTAGCTGATGTGACAGGCTGCCCAAGCCCCGATGCAGAGAGCTTGGGGAGGTAGGGAGTGTCCCCAAGGCCAGTGTTCCCAGGGCCTCTGTCCCCCAGAGCTGCCCACTCACCACACCACAGCCTGATTGAAGCCGCCCTTCTCTGAGCCTCCTTTTGTTGGGGGCCAGATAGCTTGTTGTTACTATAACAAATGACAGAAATTATAAACTTATAAAGAAGAAAGGTTTATTTTGGCTCCCAGCTTTGCAATTCTTTTTCGTGATTTGTCAGTCCCGTTGCTTTAGGGCTGTAGTGGGCAGCACACCATGGCAGGAGGATGTGGTAGAGCATAACCTCTGCTTGTGGTCAAAAGAGAGGATGAGCAGGAGGCTCAGGTCCCATAATTCCTTCCATCAGAGTATCTCCAGGGATAAGAAGGTCCTTCCACTTTAGCCTCCTAAAGTTCCCACCACCTTCTAAGAGCACCAGTCTGGAGACCAAGCCTTAAACACGTGCACACCCTTGTACATATACATTGCACATGTGCGCGCGCGTGCGCGCACACACACGCCCCTTTGGGGAACATTTAAAACCCGAAGTCTAGCAAGGGTAAAATTCACATTCAGAAAGATGCACATTGTAAATGCATAGCTTAATTTTTTTTACGTGTTTATGGATTTGTGGAAATACCCCAGAGGTGAAAGCAAAGAACATTCATCACCCTGGGAAGTTTCCTCCTGAACCACCCCCGCCCCCACCCTTCCACCTCTTCTTTACCAGAGCTCTCACAGCAGGCTGCAGCATTCACGTGGAGGGAATCATATAACAAAATGGGCTCTTCTATTGCTTTCCTTGTCTGTTCCTCATTAATATGCATGAGCTGCACCTGTAACCTTGAACAAGGGTTTGTTCTTTTTGATTGCTGTGTAGTATTCTATTGTGTGCAGGTACATTCATTCATCTACTGTCCTCGGGGTAGACATTGGACTGTTTCTGATCTGAGTCTATTGTGTGAAGGAGGCTGCTGTGAATGCTCACAAGTGAGACTTGTTGTGACCACCATTCATCACTGATGCCACATTCTTCAAAGTGATCATGATGTTTCATCTCCCACAGCAATGTGTCAGAGTTCTAGGTGTCCTGCTTGTGTGTCAGTACTCAGTAGCATCTGTCTTTTCTGTTTTGGTAGTTTGCTGGTGATGTACAGGGATGTCTGTGATGGTAACGTGCAATTTCAACACCAGTTTTTACCCAGATGTCAGCTGTGGCTGCCCACCTTGTCCCTCTGCAGTCCACCCTGTCCTGGCAGTCAGAGGGACCCTGCTCCCGTGGCCCCCTACTCTGCTCAGTTCTCAGAGGACCTGGCTGAGGACTGGACTCTGGACCCCACCACGTCTCCCTGGCTCTGCTTCCTGCATTCACCTCCACCTCACCTTGCCTCCCCCCTCCTTCCCAGCTTCTCTGGTCTCCCCTCTTTGACATCAGTGCCTTGACAGTCACAGTAACATCCCAGGGGCCACAGGACAGAGGAGGCCATGAGGAGAGGCTTTAGTCCACCGTGTGCTCTGACAGGCTACCTCCCGCTTCACCGGAGCTACATACAGGACCTATTGACCAGCACAGTGAGGACAGAGACCCTGTCTTTTTCTTAATGTGTATGAGCGTATTGCCCGTGTGTAAGTGCACCCATGGCGTACAGTGCCAGCGGAAGTCAGAAGAGGGTGTCGGATCCCTGGAACTGGAGTTCCACCCATGGACTTGTCACCTCTGATGTGACCTTAATTCTCCTTTTTAAAAAATTTTGAGACAGGGTCTCCCTGTAGCCCCAGTTGACCTGGAACTTTCTGTGTAGACCAGGTTGGACGCAATCTCTCACAGAGATCCCCTGCCTTTGTTTCCCAAGTGCTGGGGTTAAGGGCGTGCACTACCACGCCCAGCTTCCTCCCACTCCTCCAACTCTATCAAGTCCAGGAGCCTCTCTCCTACCAAGAACATGTGCCAAGGATGGTCAAAATGTACCGCTGGGGCCCAGGAAATAGCTCAGTTCATGAAGTGCTTGCTGCAAAAGCATGAGAAACTGAGTTTGATCCCAGAACCCACATAAAAACAAAAGGCCCGATGTGAGCTTGCGGTCCGGCACTAGGGAGGCAGAAACACCGAGCCACCAGAGCTCACTGGCCAGTGAGCGTAGCCTACTGGGGCTCCATGCCAATGAGAGACTCTGTCTTCAAAAATTTTTAATTACACTTATTCATTTATTTTCAAGTATTTCATATTATTTCAAGTATGAGCATATGTGTGGACACGTGCACACCACAGCACATGTGTGCAGGCCAGAGGACAACTTGTGGGAGTTGGTTCTCTCCTTCCACCATGCAAAGCTCAGGGGTCAAAGCCCGGTCTTTAAGGCTCGGCAGAAGTGTCTTTACCTGCTCAGCCATCTTGCCATTCCCGAGAGACCCTGTCTTAATGAATAAGGTGGATGATACCCAAGGAATGACATCTGAGGTTAATCTCTGGCCTCTGCACCCACACATATGTGCACCATACTCCCCCACACACACCAACTCAACGCCACGTGACACCATAGTCATGGGACAAGGTTGGCTGACCAGGACTCCCACCCAAGCTGGGCACCCACCGCTCCCATGTGGCCATCCAGGGCCTGATGAGGGGACAGAGAAGGGCAATCTGGCTTCCTGCTCACTGCTGGTGACTCTGCCTGGGTCTGCAGATCCTCAGAGTTGGGATAGCCCTGGGATGACCTAGGTTTCGTGATTCCCTATGCCTAGCCTTTCCACCCACAAGACTCTTTCCTTGGGTTCCCAGCTGGAGGAGGGGAGGACGACCCAATTTATTTGGCAACAAATAAAGATCTGGCCGATTAAGGTGGGGGGAGAGTTTAAAGGAGGAGAAATACGTTGGCTAATGCCATCTCTTGCGTCTTTATATTCTGAAGTGGATCGTTCTGGACGCTGGCAGAAGGCCTGATTTAATATCCGCATGGAAAATACTGCACCTGATCCAATTACCACGGGAATTTTGATACAGTCAGCAGTCAAGATGAAAGATTCAGAGACGCGCACCGCAGGAGTAAACACACAGACCGAATTACCCACGCTCCTCTGGGAAGACTTAGGAGGCTCAGGTCGTGGCGAGGGCACCTCAGGCCAGGCCAGGGGGGCTCCATGGAGGCCGGTTTGCATAGCCCCTGCCAGGCATCCCTTCTCTGTGCTGTGCGACTTGTCACATGGGCTTTCCTGGGACAGGGCACCAATGCGATAAGCTAGGGTTTCACACAATGTGGCACAGTCCAGCCTGGCCCACTTATCCTTTGCCACCACTAAACAGTGCCCTATCTGCTAACTCCCATGCCCAGACAGGCTCAGGTTCCAGCCCCATCACCTGGACATTCCCAGTGGTCGGGCTCTGACTCCCGGCTCCCTTGGCTGCCTCCAGGCCACCCCTCGGGTTCTCAAAGCCCTCCAGTTACCTCTAGCTGTTCCCAGAATGTCCTCTGTAGATGCACCTTCCAAATGTTGCCTACCTGCTCTGACCTCCACTCCCCACCCCTACGGGTCTTCCTCCACGGTCTCCTGTTTCTGCTTGATCATTCCCCTCTTAGCCAGATGCATACATGCACAGCTGCAGGGAACATCCAGCCCCGGCTACATCTCCCCATCCCTACCGACCCCTGGCCACGCCTCCCTTCCTCCTGACCAGGCTAGCCTCTCCATTGCATCACCTTGAGTCCGTGCCCTTTGCATCCATGAACATCCTTCATGGCTATCACACAAGGTCTGTCTCCCCCACTGAACTTGGACCACAGAGGACAGAAGACTAGAAACTGCTGGTCCCTGCCCAAGCTGGCCCTGCAGCTCTGAGTGAGGTCCCAGCCTCTCTGAGCCTCAGCTGCCTAGTTTGCAGAATGGGATGATCAGGTCCAGCTGGCAGAGGTGAGGGAGGATGGGGCAAGAGGCTGTTGCACAGTGGAGCGCACGGACTCCTCAGCAGACCCATGTTCTCCCTGTGGCTCTGCAGGGCTGGGGCTCCTCAACTGTGAAAGAGGTCAGTAGGAAGATCATACAAATTAGTGTCTTCCAAGCTCCTCACTGTGGGTAGCAACTGCCAGAGCAGCTTTGGCCTTCATCCTCTTGTTCAGTACCTCGAATGCTTCCTGAACTTTGCTTGGGCTCCAGCAAATCTCCTTTGCTACTTTGTGGTGTGGTGAACCGGCCTATGAGGGCCCTGCAGGGGAGACCTGGAATCTAAAGCCTTCATCAGCAATCCCAAGTTCTGCAGCCTATGTCCCTGAGGGCTTGTGCCCCTTGGGAAGGGCTGAGCCAGGGGAATTTTAAACAGGAAGAATACTATTGTTGTTTGGTGTGCTGGATAGTTTTGGTGTCAACTGGACACACCTGGGTTGAGGGACCCTCAATTGGAGAATTGTCTCCATTGGACTGGCCTGTGGCTGTGGGGGGGTATCTTCTTGATTGTTGAGTGATGCGGGAGGGCCCAGCCCACTGTGGGTAGAACCACCCCTGGCGAGGGAAGTTGTTCTGAATTGTATAGAAAGCAGGCTGTGCATTGGACTAGGGGAGCAAGCCAGTGAGCAGTGTTCCTCCATGGCCTGTGCTTCAGCTCCTGCCTCCGGGTTCCTGCCCTGAGTTCCTCCCTTGGGTTCCCTCAGTGATGAACTGTGACCTGGGAGATGTAAGCTAAACAAACCCTTTCCTCCCCAAGTTGGTATTGGTCCGAGTGTTTTGTCACAGCAATGGAGAAGCAAACTAGAACATTTGGGTTTGGATTTTTGGTGTTTTGTTTGTTTTTTGTGTTTTTTTGGTTTGGTTTTTTTTTTGAGATAGGTCTCATGTAGTACTGGCTGACATCCAACTCACTGTGTGGCAGAGGATGACTTGAACTTCTGGTCCACTTGTCTCTACCTCCCAAGTGCAGGATCGCAGGTATATGCCACTGCCCTCAGCTTTACATGGTGAACGGGGACAGAAATGTCACTTTGTCGATGGTTTGCTGTGTCCTGACACCCAGTTTATGCACAGAATAAAGGTACCTAAACACCTAAACAAGAATTTCAGTTTTAATCATTAGCACTGGATGGGCGAATGTTACACACCCAAAGTGTTCTCTTTCTTAAGCTCTGAAGTTCATTAAAGAAGTTTTTTATTTGTGTGTGTGTGAGAGAGAGAGAAGAGAGAGAGAGAGAGAGAGAGAGAGAGAGAGAGAGAGAGAGAGAGAGAGAAAATGTGTGTGTATGGCACATGTTTTCAGGTGCCCACAGAGACTAGAAGACAGAATTGGATCCTTTTTTGGAACTGGATTTACGGGTGGTTGTGAGATGGCTGATGTGGATGCTGGGAAGGAACTGAGCTCAGATCCTCTGGAAGAGCAGTACATGCTCTCTTAACCACTGAACCATCTCTCCAACCAGCCCCCTCTGAAGTTGCTTTGCTCATGACTGTCCTGGCAGCTGTATAAGTAAACCAGACCTATTTGATTTGATTTCAAAGTCTTCAGTGCTGACTGAGAAACCAACCTCCTTGCCCACTTGGGTTTTCTCTGGCATGTTTAGCACACCACACGGGCGAAGGTGAACCCCAACACGTTTTCAGAGAATGCAACTGAAATCGGAGCCACTGCAGAGCCTGATCTTGGCACAAAAACACTCAGGAGTCTGGATTTCCCCAAAACATGTTTATACTGAACTCTAAGGCTTCTTGGGGCGAACAATGCTAACTTAGCACTGAAATGGTTTTGCCCTACCTGGATGATGGTAGTGCCAGCCCGAGTGGCCTCCCTGGGCACACCTTCATTCCAACTGACCGCCTCCAAGGACTCCGAGCCCCACGGGCAGATACCCTGACTCCGCTCCCTGCTCTTGTCCGCCCAAGCCCGCGCCCACGCCCCTGACTTGATTGGATTCCACTAATCCATTTACTGTTCATTCTTCTGGATGCTCTGGATTCTCTCCTCCTGGTCAGCGTGAGGACTATGGAAGACATTTAATGACAGTGATTGGATTCTGCAGATCTCCCAGGGCTTTGTGACAATGCTAATGTCACCACAAGGACAAGAGAGGGTTACTGCCCAGGAGGAGGCCTGGGTGGGGGACAGAATGAGGTGTGGACATCCACGCTGCCTCTGCCAGCTGCAGCCGGCTTCCTGGACACTTGGGGAGAGAAGGCTGCTGGTGAACACCCTGGGCTTCAGGAGGACCCAGGTGTGAGGAAGAGCACAGAGGAGCGGGCCATCTGGCTTTACCTGCAGAGTGCTGTGGGCAAGTTGCACACCTCATGACTCTACCTGTAAGCGGCAGCAGCCTTGAATAGGGTTTCAATCCTGCCTTCCAGGCAGCAGGTGTGAGTACAGCAGATGTGAGCTCTGAGCAGGTGTAAGCTCTGAGCAGGTGTGACTACTATTAGGTGTGAGCAGGGGTAAACTCTGAGTAGCTTGAGTGTGAATAGGTCAGATCTCATGGGACCCCAATGCTCGCGTCAGCCTCCACCTGAAGCTTCCTCCAAATTCTGCCCTTGGAAGTTGGGCTGAGGGAGAGTGGGCCTTGCAGTCTCAGCACCACAGGGGCGTACTGTGTACCGAGCACCCATCAGCCTCACAGGAGGGGCTGTCTGCACACACTTTTCATTCCAGCCCCGTCAAACCCGGTGAAGGCACCCCCTCCACTCCTGGGGCTCTGAGAGGTTAAATGACTTGCGCGGACTCACACAGCTCAGAAACAGCAGAATGGGATTTGCTCCGGGTGGGTGTGACTCATCAGCCCCTGCTTGGCGGGGCTCTCCTTCACCCGGAGATGAGACGGGGCGGCAGGCAGCAGGGGAGGCTGCGTGACTGAGCTTTTCCACAGTAGAGAGGATTCCAGTTTACTCCCTTCCCAATTACTCCACTGCCAGAGACCTGAGAGAATCCAATCCACTTGGAAGATAGAGGGTGAATGCACAGACTGCACCCTGGGCGCAGCGTGAGAGGGGGACACCAGCCCTGGCCAAGGGGATAGTGGGACCGCCTGGAGGCCCAGCAGGTACAGTCGGGTCTCCCTTCTGCCCTGGCTTCCTTCCAGCCATAGTGGGCAGGAAGGTTGTCTTGTAACTGGTGTGAGCCCCTTGCTGGAGGGTTCCTATAATAAAAGGTGCTGGAGGGGACGGAGCCAAAGGGTTCAAGTGACACTGGAACCAGAGTCTCCAAGGATTGTTTCCTGGTTCTGGGACTGGAGGAGATGGACTTGGGCAGGGATGGAGGATCTCCATGCCTACACCCCAAGGTTTCAGTCCTCGGTGATAAACCTGATCTCCACCAGAGCCAGAATCTATGTCTCTGAGGTGGAGAGGCTCCTGAGAGCCCCAGGGATCAAGCAGCCCGGTCAGTCACTCAAATTCCCTCCTGGGGTGGTTACAGGAGACCTGTTGGGCAGCCCTTGGCTCTAGGGGATGCTAGATAGGATGCAATCGTTCTTTGGCAGATTGAGAAGAAGAATGGTCGAACCCGGTCTGAACCTGAGGTCACCCAGAGAGGACTGTGGGCTGGCTGGGGCAGACTGGCTTTTTGTTTTTTTATTTGTTTTTTGAGACAGGGTCTCCCTGTAGCCCCTGCTGGCCTGGAACTTGTTATGTAGACCAAGTTGGCCTTGAGTTCAGAGAGATCCCTCTGCTTCTGGAGCGCTGGGATTAAAGATGTGCGCCACCACACCTGGCCCTTTATTTTTATTTTTTTTAAACCGAGTCCCGAACAGATTTATGAAATCCTCTCTATGGGACTCAGAGGAGCCCCTGAAGAGACACTTTGAGGGGTTAAGGCAGTAGAGAGCACTTGTTTATCAGGTATAAGGCCCTGGATTCCATCTGTAGCATCAAAGAAACAAAACGACAAAGAAGCTTCTAGTCAGAGCAGGCAGGAGCAAGGTCTTCGGCTGAGCAGTCATTCCTTCCCACTGCTCTTGTTTGGGAGGTGGGCGGCCAGGGTCGGCGGGGTGAGTCCAGTGGCAATGCCCACTGCTCTATCCTCGGCAGAGCCAAGTCTGTCTTCTCTGTGGAGGGACTCTCTACCCACACCCCACTATAGGGTGACGGCAGGAAAGCCTCCACCCCTCTAACCCAGGCCCCCAAGTATCCTGAGCCCAACTCTAGGGATGAACACGCAGCCCCAGCTTCCTGTTACAACCAACCTCCTTGGGAAGGCACCAGTCCAAAGCCCAGGCTGTGTTCTTCGGGCCACTTCCTCCTCACTGTTGGTCAGGGGACAGGGAACTCCCCACTGCCTAAGGGGTGGTTCTCAGTGATATTGTCAGAAAGGTTCCTGTGTATATGCTTTTGCATGTGAGTGGACGTGTGTGTGTGTGTGTGTATGTCAATGGAGGCTGGAGACTGATATCAGGAATCTTCCTTTTTAAAATATTTTATTTATTATTTTATGTGTAGGAGTATATTGCCTGCATGTGTGTAAGTGCATCCATGTGGTGCCATGTGGAGGTCAGAAGAGAATGCTAGATTTCTTGGAACTGGAGTTATGGACAGTTGTTAGCCTCCATGTTGAGTGCTGGGAACAGAACCCAGGTCCTCTGTAAGAGCAGCCAGTGCTTTAACCACTGAGCCACCTCTCCAGCCCCAGGACTCTTCCTTGATCACTCTCTCACCTTTATTCATTGAGGCAGGATCTTAGTCAAATGCAGAGCTGATTGATATGACTAGTTTGGCTCGCCAGTTTGGCCTGCAGAACCCCTCCCTGTCTCTGCCTTCCTGTGCAGGAATCACAGGACTAGGCTGTACTTTATCCCCATCTGGCCCAGCAATCTTGCTGGACTTCCGTCCTGCCTTTTCCTGGGAGCCTCTTTTCCTGGCCGTGCGGGGGTGGACTCCTGGAACCATCTCCTTATCTCACCTGTGAAATGGGCATGACGGGGGACTTGGTACAGGCAGGGCTGTGAGACGTGCTCAGTAAGTGAGACTGCCAGTTAACATGGAACACGCCAGCTGGGGAGATGGCTCAGCTTTTGCTGTGCATGCATGAGGACTGGAGTTTGGATCTCCAGAAACCCGTGTGAATGCATTCCTCTGGGATGTGGACAGTGCCCTCAAACTCTGTCTATCCCAGGGCCAAGAGCTGGGTGTCCTGGCACCACCTGGAGAAGCTGGTTAAGATGTCAGGACAGTAGGGGCATCAGCCCAAGTGGGCAGTGAGTGGGCTGGGATCCTCTTCCTCCTCCTCCTCTCCCTCCTCCTCTCCCTCCTCCTCTCCCTCCTCTCCCTCCTCTTCCTCCTCCTGTTCCTCCTCCTCCTCCTCTTCCTCCTCCTCCTCTCCCTCCTCCTCTCCCTCCTTCTCTCCCTCCTCCTCTTCCTCCTCTTCCTCCTCCTCCTCTCCCTCCTCCTCTCCCTCCTTCTCTCCCTCCTCTCCCTCTTCTTCCTCCTCTCCCTCCTCTTCCTCCTCCTCCTCCTCTTCCTCCTCCTTTTCCTCCTCCTTCTCCTCCCCATTCTTTGTTTAATTTTAAAAACAAGGTCCTGCTGTGTAGCCCAGGCTAGCTTAGAGCTGGAGATCTTTCCTCAGCCCCTACATGCTGGGATTGCAGGAGGGCGCCGTGCTTGTTCTTCCAGCTTTTGAACCTGCTCTCACCATCCATATCTGTGCTCTTTAGGGTAGAGACAGATGGGGGAGCCCAGTCCTTGTTAAAGACAGGGAGACATCCCCAGAGGAACAGGGTGCTTTTCCCTCCCTCCCTCCCTCCCTCCCTCTTTCCTTCCTTCTTCCTTTGTTCCTCTCTCCTTTGTGGAGCCTTAAATCCACAATCCACGCATGTAATTATCTGGCGCAATGTCTGGCTCTAGTATATTATTAATAATGCTTTAAGACGAAGCGTCTCCTGCTGCTCTACTGCTCGTCCCAGGGCCTGTTCTGAGCGTCCCAACCACCTGCGGACGGATCACCGGGCCTCAGACCTCCTCCCTTCTTCAGGCTCAGAAACCACATGTGGCCTGGCTGAGGCTGCATCTGGGACTGAGGTGCTAGCCCCTCTTTCAGGGCCCGCCCGTTTGGCCATCAGACCAGGCCTGGCAGTCACTGCGATGTTGGGTTCCAACCCCTGGTGGTTGCTGGCTGCTCCGGGGCCGGACAGGAGCTTCCTGGAACACACAGCTTTAGCTAAAGGGCTGCCTCCCCATCCGCTCTCTGGCCCGTGAACGTCCTCTACAGACTGCCTTCCTGAGCCGGCTCCCAGAGGTAGCTGCTGTTCTCCTGTCACCAGGGAAGATGGAAAAAGCAAAATTTCCGAATTCCTCACCACAGACTCAGATCTCAGGAGCCCAGGTGCAATATTCTATTACATAAAAGCAATACTTTGTATTTTATAGAGACATCATTTCATTATTAGCATTATGGTGACCAAACCTACACAAACACACCATTTTGTGGTCTGTGACCCATTGACAGGTAGCATGTTCTTAGTGTTGCATAACCATGGTCTCTGTCTAGTTCCAAATCATTACCTTACACAGAGGCTAATTAAACAGTTGGTCCCCTCTCCCACCCCAGAGCCTTCTGGGCTGCTTGTATTAACAGAACCCTGGCATGTGGCCTTTTGAGTCTGGCTTCTTTCACTAGGCACAGTTTTGAGTAACTCAGTGTTAACTGTGAAGCTGACGACACAGAATCACACTGGCAGAGAGTCTTAGTGAGGGATTGTCTAGATGTCTAGATGTGGGCATGTTTGGGGGTGTTGTCGGGATTATGTTAACTGGTATGGGAAGACCCAGTCTAAAAGTGGGCAGCACCATTCCCTGGGTCTGGGTCCTAAATTGTTTAAGAGTAGAGAAAGAGCTGAGCACAGACAAGCGCATGCATTTTCTCTTTGCTCTTGCCTATGAATGTGACCAGCTGCCTGGTGTTCCTGCGTCTTGATATCCTCGCAGTCATGGACTGTAGCCTGAAACTGTGAGCCTAAAGAAAACGTTTCTCCCCTAAGTTGCCCCTTTTGTCAGGGTATTTTATCACAGCAACAGAAAAATGAAACAGGATGGTAGGTGTTCATCCTTTTTATGGCTAAATACTATTCTACCATATTGTATAGCAAGGCCACATTTTCTCTCCCTGAGGCCCATGTGGCTATCTCCACTGTATTGGGCACAGGGCTGCTTTGGATGTGGGTACTCAACTTTTTGTGTGCATGTCCGTGTTGGGCACACATCTAAGCATGAACTGTCTGAGCCCACGGTAACTCTGTTTAATGTGACTCTGTTTAACATTTTGCTGAGTTGCTCTCCACACGCAATGACTGTGCAGACTGGCCTTTGTTTTCTGCTTTTTGAAACCTTAGCTGTTGAGGTGTGGATCTGAACCTCCTCCTGCTGGGGTCTCCCTGCCTCATGTCATTTCTACAAGTCATGCTGGGGAGACCAGCTTCCCACAGGACTGCAACCTTCGTCAAAGCCAGGCAGCTGAGACAGAGCAAGTGCCCTTCTCGTACACCACCACATCGGTCTTGTCTCTGTCAGCAGAATGCAGGCTGCGAGCATTTCTGAGGTCCCCATGCTGGGCCCAGGTCTGCCAGGCTGCTAAACCAGTGTTCCCCTCTGCAGGACAGCAAAGTTTCCCAGGAGCAGATGAATCAGGCCGACTCTGGGGTCACAACTGGCTTCACTGCTTTCTTTGAGGCCCATGCTGAGAACAATGTTTGGATTTTAAGGGGTTGTAAAAAAGAAAAAAACAATCAAAGACAAACATACAAAGTCTAGGAAATTTACTGTCTGGTTCTTTCAAGTTGGGGGCCTCTGCTTAGCTCAGTGGGGTGACTCTTAAGAACAGAGCCCTCCAGCCTGGGGGGCAGGGATTGGTGAAGCCAGGACAGAATTTGACAACCAACTAGGCCTTGCCAAAGGCCTGGGCACTGGCCAAGTGTCACGAAGACAGGCTCCTTCCAACCCCTGCCTCTGCCTGCATCCCTAGTACAGCTCTTTGGGACTCATCCCTCCCCCTATCCTGGGAGGAGATTAAAAATGTGGCACCTCAAAGTGGGGCATTAAAGTTTAATGGGGGCCAATGCATATTTAATGGGGCTTAACAAAGCATCCTTAAAGACATCCCAGACAGCCCCCTGGGGGCGGGGGTAGGCAGATGCAAAGGCCGCTTTGCCCACCATAGCCTGTGCCCCCTCATCTGTCAACCCAGGGATGACTCGGCATTCCAAGTTCCTACCAGAACCCAGTGCAGGCCCAGAGTCTCCAAGGAAGCTGTCCTTTCATTATTAATATTATGAAGATGTCTGATGAGTCGTGTGAGTCTCAGGGATCTGACTGGGCTGCCTGGCCCAGTCCAAGTTGCCCTCCCTCTGTGGAACTGTGGGTTCAGGGTGGTCTCTTCTCCCTTGGATGCGCACTGCTGGGGGTAGAAGGTCAGCTGCAGACGTCTGGGTTGGGGAAGAGGCGTGGGCAGGTCTCCTATGGGACTCTATGACGAGAAAAGTCCCTTTCCATCTCTGACTCTGAGGTCACTGTCTGGCAATTGCAAACAGGTCCATTCTTAGAAGTCTGGCGTCTTGGACAGGCAGCCAAGAGATGCTGAATCCCAGTGGCCCGGACTGCCATCTCCGAGACCCGAGAGTCACATCAGCTCAGGGCTTTTGTGCCGTTGTCCTCTACCTTCAGTCTACTCTCAGACTCACCCTGGTGTTTCTGGGGGTCTCCAAGGGCCTTTCACAAGGGAGCCCATAATCCCTTTGGATAGCCACCAGATGGAGGAATCTCCTTCCACTCTGGATGCATGGCAGTTCTCAAAGGCCCTGGTCCAGTCTTCCTCCAGCAGCATCCGGGCTTTCCCAGCACTGCACGGTCCGTCTCAGCGTGCACCTGCAGCACACCTTGTGGCCTCCGTGCCTCTCCTGCGGGCTTTTCAAAGTCTAATCCAGCTCAGGTTGTCCAACATGAAGCTTCAGATGAACTTCCAACCTCATCCTCACCCTCTACCCCAGGCTTCCCATTGAGGGAAAATGCTCAGGCTGATCACCCTCTCAGGCTGATCACCCACTCAGAGCCTTTCTTCGTGCCCACCTCTCTCAGACTTAGAGCTGGCAGGGCCCCGCTCAGGCACTGCTGACTCTGTCCTCCTCCTCTGGGCTGTCACCTGTCCTGGCCTCCGAGCAGCCTCCAGCTGACATCTGATCATCTGCCTCCAAGTGAGTTCCTAGTTCTCTCTGAAGGAACATAGCTCCATCACTCCAACCCAGATGCTGACCTTCCCCTATTCCCCAGGACTCCCCCATACCATGAAGGTTTGGGGGTAGAGCAGATATGCACATATCAGGTATGCCTGCTCTGTGCTGGTCACTCAAGGGTTGACTTCCTGAACCCCAAAGCTGAACTGAGTAACCTTAAGTGTTCCAGGGTCCATCCTCAGAACAGTTGACACATACCCTCTTTTGTGTGTATACTTGTGTATGCAGGTGCCTGTATGTGTGTGCGTGTGTGTGTGTGTGTGTGTGTGAGTGCGTGCGCCCAGACACCCTTAGGTATCATTCTCCAGGCACCATTCACCTGTTTTTAAAAAGACCGGATCTCTTGTTGGCCTGGGATTTGCTATGTAGACAATGTCAGCTGGCCCGTGAGTCCCAGAAATCTACCTGTCTCTGTCTCCCCAGTGGGTTCTTGGATTGACCTTGACTCATCATCTCAGCCCCAATGTACACCCCCTTGTGACCCACCTCAGCTGGCACTTGGACCCTGGCTCAACTGTCATGACCACTCAGGAGAATCCACTTAGCATCCTAAGGCCCCCAGCTTTTGCGTTGAGTAAATGGTTCTACGTTGCACACAAAGCCGGGGTGAAGATGTAGCTCAGTGGTAGGGGAGTCCTTGCATGCTAAGCATACTTGAGGCCAAGAGAGAGAGAGAGAGAGAGAGAGAGAGAGAGAGAGAGAGAAGCCTTTGCATCTCTGGAATGAGTTAGTGGGACCACGCTGTATAGCTATCTCTCTGAAGGGGGCTCCCAAGACTCAAGAGGTCAAGATAACATTCAAGGCTCAAGCAGCTACTGAAACTTAAGAAGCTTAGAAAGGGGCCAGTGAGATGGCTCGGGGGGAAAGATGCTTGCTGTCAAGTCTGATGAACTGAGTTCAGTCCCCAGAACTACCACTGTAGAGAGAACTGACTTCTGCAAGTTGTCTTCTAACTTCTACACACTCATCCATAGCACACACATGTCCCTCTCTTAAATAAATAAAAAATGTAATAAAAATTTTTACTATTTTATGTATTATTTATTATTTTTAATGTGCATGAGCATATTGCCTGCATGTATACAATGCTCGCAGAGGTCAGAAGAGGGCATTGGCTCTACTGGAACTGGAACTACAGATGGTTGTTAGCCACCATGTGGGTGCTGGGACTCAAACCTGGGACCTCTGCAAAAGCAGCCAGAGCTCTTAACTGCTGAGCCATCTCTCCAGGCCCTGCAATAGAAAAAATTTTAAAGAAGCTTAGAAAGTCATGTGGTCCACAAGGCCCTCCTCAAAAGTTATAAAGAGCAGTAAGCAAGTCAGGTGCAGTGGCATACACCTTTAATCCCAGCTTTGTAGGCAGGGCAAGTGGATCTCTGTGATTCAAGGCCAGATTGGATTACATAGGAAGTTCCAGGCCAGCCAAAGCCATAGTAAGGACCTGTCTCTAAACAAGCAAAAACCAAAGCAATAAGCAGTGGCTGGGGACAGGAAGGAGGCTGTCGGGCGCAGCCACCTGAAATTGTACACAGAGCTGTAGGCTTACAGCTGTCCCAAGCTGTCCATGCTGTGGTTACCCACTTTCCTATTAGTAACCCCAATAAATGCACTTGTTCCCAGAACTAGACCTGAGGGGAATCGTTTTTTGGTCTGTCATTGGTGCCCTATCTGGGGTAAGCAGACCTCTACTCAGTCTCCCCAGGAAAAGTCACACAACAGGCCTGAAGGCAGGAGAGGCTGCAAGCGGAAGCTGAGAGGCGGGCCTCAGAGCACACAGACCCTTCAAGAATCACCAACTCAGAGCAGCTCTGCTGTTTGATGGAGAAGCTTCTAGATGAGAACTCCTTTGCACAGAACATTACAGCTAAAGTCAAGTCAGACTCCTCCTTTGACAGATGGGCACAGCTCAGCTTTGGCGACAGGAGGCTTCTTCCCTTGGGGCTCAGGCCCACTCCAGGCCTGCAGGGATGCTGCGGTGCAGATAATGGGGGTCTGGGACCACTGGCGCATCATGCCGTGTCCAGGCTGTCGCTCAGGAAGAAGCGGGTGTCCTGGCAGCCTCGACGCCTACCCAGCCCCCTTCCTGTTTTCCCCTCCTACCCGACAGCCCGCACCCACCCTCCAAGCTGGCATGCACAAGCTGGCCTCACATGTGAGAAGTGCCTTCAATTCCTTTCCTTTGCCATTTTTGAATATTTCATGTGTATGAGTGTCTTGCCTGCATGTATGTAAGTGCACCCATGTCATGCAATGCCTGCAGAGGACAGAGGAGGGCTTCAGATCCCCTGGAACTGGAGTTACAGATGGTTGTCAGCCACCGTGTGGGTGCTGGGATTTGAACCCAGGTCCTCTGCAAGAGCAGCCAGTGCTCTTAACTGCTGAGCCATCTCTCCAACCTCTTCTTTGCCATTTGTTATTTTGCTTTAAAAATACCATTCTCCAAAGTATCTGTGAGTCCACAATCTGAGATGCTCCAGTCCTCAGTCTCAATGCTTGGAAGATTTTAAGAGCTGGAGGTTGCCACCCAGCGTGTGGGGACTGATGGGTACCTGGCTCAGGGACACACACCCCTCAGGCAGCAGAGCCATCCTGGTCTCAGGATACATCACATAGGAACTGGAAAAAAGTTCTAGAGCAAGATCACAGCTGCTGGACTCTGGGGCTCTGTCCAAACCCCTCGCCTGTGTTTCCTGCCTTGAGCATAGTGGAGACTTGTCCCAAACTGGGCAGAACAGGCCCTGGATGGAGTCTCCTTGCTTGAGGGCAGAGTCTGTGTGGTGAGGTGCTGAGCACCCTACCGTGGCTCACCCCAGCCTTTCTTCTTGGAGCCAAGCCTCCTCCTCCCATAGGGCTTGGTGGGTGTCAGGCACTGGCCCTTGCCCCCAGACCCCACAGGGTGGGCACTTTCCTGACAGACTCAGAGTGAGTGCCTAGGGGATCAGACAAAGGCCATCGTACGGGCCACTTTGATCTAGACACTTTAAAGTCAAGTTGTAAAGACTAGAAGGAACAGTCCAAGAAAACTTCCAGAATAAGACAGTCAAATCTTTCACCTCCCCTTCAGTCAGTGTCCCTGAAACCCATCTCCCTCCCGGGCCTTGGGATGGGGTGCCCAGGCTCCAGGCTCCAGGCAGGAGTACAGGGCCCTTCAAACCACATCCACGATTCTCACTGTCTCCTTGGGGTCCTGCTGGGTGTCCAAAGGGGCTGGAGCCTGGGAGGGGGTGTCAACCATGGTTCAGTCCATTTGGTTCCTTTGTGAGCCCCGTCGGAAAATGATTTATGGGGACTAGAAGGAACATAGTGGCAGGTAGGAACCACGAGAAGCAAATCTGGGCCAAAAATAGGCACCTACTTCGTAATCAGGCCCCACAGGTGGCCCGAGCTTGGAGTGGCTTTGGAGCCTGGTAATCAAGGAATTAGAACTGCCGGATGACATGTTTTAACCCTATGGCACTGCTCAAGGGTGCAGGTTGAGCCTGGCCTTGGGGGAGCATCTGACAGTCTATGGGGGAGGGCAAGGGCAGGAAGTGGGGGCATGAAGGCTTCTATGCAAAAGTAGTAGAGGGTACGGTGGAGAGGGCAGAGAGAGAGGGAGCAGAGTGGTGACGGTGGTGGTGGTGATGGTACCCGTGGGAGAGGTGACGTGATCTTGGTGATGGAGGGGTGTAGTGATGATAACAGTAACTCTCCCACGTGTCAGCTGACCTCCATAGCTCATCCTCATGGTCACGCAAGCAGGTTTGCCTTACTGTGTTCTTCGTTTTAGCATCCTCATTTACAGACGGATAAGCTGAGACTTGGAGAGATGATGTCTCTTGCCCGAGGCCCCTTAGTAGGTAAGGCTAGACCAGCACTCACACCTGCCTGCCTCTGCTGTCCTGGCCCTGCTTCAGGGATGCCAGGTTAGCCAGCCAGAGGGACCTGCCACATCTCATGCCCCCACCTCTCCCAACTGACATTCCCCTCTGCCCAACCAGTGTCTGAGCCTGACTCCTCATGAATGGGAGAGTGGCTTTGTGTTCTTATCTTGGACCTCTGCAAGGGATCTAGAGGTAGACCTGAATAGCAAGTGGGGAAACTGAGGCCAGAAAGAAGATGTGGCTTAAAAGTAGTCCTGGAGCACAGATAAGAAGGTGCTGATCTGGTGTTCAGGGTGCCTGACTCTCGGACCAGCTTCTCCCCAGGCTCCCTGGTGCCATCAGAGTAGCGGACCAGTCTCAGCAGATGTTCTCACAAGAGAAGCAGCACAAGGTAGCGCTCAGGGCTCAGCCAGGCTGTGCCATCTTTGATGAGCATCTTACCTGCTCTGAGCTTCGGTCAGGACTCCGTGCAGGGCCCGTGGGAAGTTTTTGGCCCATGTAGTCCACACTGGACATGAGCTTCAATAGCCCAATGCCTTCACATGAAGGTGACTTTGCCTGCCATCTGTACCCAGGGTGGACTAGCCCTGGCCCTGGAGGAGAAGAGCCTACTGGCCCATCCTGTGGGTTGGAGTCCACACAAGACCAGGTCAAAGAAGGGCACCTCAGGCAGGTGGAGCCACTCTCCTGAGCTGTTCCACCTGGCATGGCACTGGGCCCTGCCTGGTCGTCAGAGGGGAAGAGAAACCCACGCTCACTCCACTGTCACTGATGAGGCCTCTTGGCAGGGGGACCTGGACAGGCTGCAGTCCTTTCCACAGTACCCAAGCTGCTGAAAGGAATGTGAAAAAACAGAACCAGATGCCTCCTGAACATCCTGGCAGGAGCTTCCCAAATGTACGTACTTCCTCTCTTCGCATCCCGGATGCCGCCTCCTGCTCCCCCAGCCTGCAGGTGGCTGGTCCCAAGACAGGCCTGCACCAGCCAGCCCGCAGGGTCTGGGCCAGCTCAGCGGCCAGCCAGCCTGCAGGGCCCCTTATTCCCAAATTGCTCCTAGGAGCTGGTCAAGACTCCAGCTGTAACTCAGGCTTCGACTTCCCCAGGGAACCACATTCCTGACACTCCATCCGTCCCTGTTGGGGGAGGGGGTACATCTGTCTGACAGGCCTCCATTTCCCCCTTCTCTTTTTGGGAGAGGCCATGGCCTTTGCCGGCCCCCAGGGGCCTTCTGCTGAGGAAATGAGGCCCCAGCTGCGTTCTTAGAAAGGTGACTCTTTTCACCTCCGGGCTAGGCAGAGCAGCAAAGAGTCAGTTCTCTGGGGTGCCTGCTGGTCTGCCCATTGGTTTGCAGGAAATCCAGCTTCTAGACAAGAAGCTGGGGCACTGGCCCAGCTCTGGGCCTTGAAGACACTCCTTGGTCTGTCTGCTGACTCTCCATGCCACTGGCCCCTGGGCCCACTGGAGAAGGATCTAGAACAAGCAGAGGGCTCCCGTGGGCCTCAGTTTCCTATCTGAACATCAAGAGGGCTAAGGTGGCTGGACATCAGCAGCTCTTCCTGTTCTGACACTGCAGGATTCTAGAACAGCTCCCGTCCCTCCCTCAGCACCACAACCCCATCTCCATCACTAAGGGAAAATAAAAAGGAAAAAACCCCACCACCCACCTCATCTAATCCTTTGCCGGCTTACACCACGCAGCTCAGCTCTCTCGCGGCTCCTCTGGGGGATGATGGAAATGTGAATTTAAATAGAGTTATGTTGAAAGAACATTACCCCGCACAGTCCCAGCAGGGAGAAGTCCTGCAGAGACGCCGAGGCGGCCGGGCGCGGCCAGTGTGTTTATGAGCAAGGCCAGCACCTTTGGACAATTACAATCAGGACAGCTTGATTAGCCCTCCTCCTTGCCTCGCCTCTTCCCATGAATCTCCCTAATAGCTAGCTGCTTGCTTTTGGGGGCCTGAGGACTAGCTGAGGGTAGATAAACTCCAGGTGGTGCCACAGTGTCATCAGCTGCTAACCCCTCTGAACCAACTTTTAGGCACTGGTTCCCTGCCTGGAAGAGGTGCCCACCAGCCCGGGACGGGATTAGCACGCCTGTTTGCTCTGAGCTGAGGCTTCAGACACGGAGCTCTGGGCAGAATGGAGCAGCTGCCTTCAATCGAGGGCACCTTGGAGGCCTTGCTTTCACTGCACAGTCCATGCCTGAATCGTCACACACTGCCTGAGAGCCAGGGAGAGGGACAGAATCTGCTGCCTCTGCTGCTGGGTATGAAGCTGGTGCCCTCACAGGGCCGTTTGTCTGCAGAACATCAGGGTCAGCTAGGAAAGGTGGCAGCTTCAAGAGCTTACCAGAGGGACATCCCTTGGGCCTGGGAAGCCCAAGGGGAGAGCCAGGAGCTAGACAGAGTAGTGCTCTGTCCTAGGAGACAGGCTGGTTAGAATTGAGCCCTGGGGTGACCACATAAGGGACTTGGAGAAGACCAAGTAGGCAGAGAGCAGGACTCGTCTGACCCCGGCTGGTGGAGATTGGCATGGGTAAGTAGCTCTCCCAGGAGAAACCCAGGACTCTGAGATTAGAGAGGCCTGTGGCGGGGTGCAGTCCTAAGACCTACATTTTACCCCCAAAGTAGCTGAAGTAAAGATGATAATGGTGCTGGTAATGCTGATGGTAAATGTGGTGGTGATGGTGATGATGATGTCAGTAATGATGGTGGTGCTGGTGATGGTGGTGGTGGTGGTGGTGGTGGTGATGGTGGTGGTGGTGGTGATGGTGATGGTGATGGTGGTGGTGGTGGTGGTGGTGGTGGTGGTGGTGGTGATGGTGGTGATGGTGGTGGTGGTGGTGGTGGTGATGGTGATGGTGGTGGTGATGATGATGTCAGTAATGATGGTGGTGCTGGTGATAGTGGTGGTGGTGGTGATGGTGGTGGTGGTGATGGTGGTGGTGATGGTGGTGGTGATGGTGGTGGTGGTGGTGATGGTGGTGGTGATGGTGGTGGTGGTGGTGATGGTGGTGGTGATGGTGGTGGTGGTGGTGATGGTGGTGGTGGTGATGGTGGTGGTGATGGTGGTGGTGATGGTGATGGTGATGGTGGTGGTGGTGGTG